>CP092869.1:24209635-24258254 GCA_030710605.1 Cordylochernes scorpioides
ATTTCAAACAAAGAAGTCTCTGATGAAAGACCACCTTCAGAAGAGTCCAATGGGTTTAGCCATGTTTTTAGGCTATGATCTCTCATGGGACTGTAATCAATTTAAAACTGGCATCAAATAGAATAAGTAACTAGAAGCCAACAGGATTTTCTTTCTCTCTTCACATATTTCAGCGCACTCAGGAAAATTCAGTCTAAAATACCCATTTCTTGATTTCTCTAGAAGCCTCTTTGGCCACTTTGGTAGGTATAGCCTGCCCCAGGTTGATGAAATACAACTCGGAGAATGTATTTCAAAAGTTGGCTTTTCTAGATTTTTCAAGGAAATGGATTAGAGACAATATAGTAGATGATTGTGTTACCATCTTCAAATAAAATTCACTTAGTAATATAGGGTCTGAAGATGTGATTACAGAAAGTATACCTACATATAATATAATATAATACCCATTTCTTGATTTTTTGGGAAGGCATTGTCACCAAAAACCTTTTTGGTCGCAGTGGTTACAGCCTTCTCCACGCTGACGAGCACCAACAGCGCGAAACGCGTTCGTGGATGGCTTTTCTTGATTTATCAAGGAATTGGGTTGGCCAAATATCACGGAGCAAGCTAAATAAACGTTTAGTTTATTTTTGCTCCACTAGATGGCGCTCTGCCATCTAAAAAGCACAGGTGCTCGTGGTCAGGAGATGCCTTCTTTATTTTTAATATCAACACCTGACCCACTTATCTTTATTTTTTCTATTATATTTTCATATAATATAGTAGATCCCTTATTGTTATTTTGTGCTTTTAAACCATTCTTTAAAATGTAACTAACAAGTTAATTTAAACATACTTATATACAGTGTATGTGACTTCTTTAATTCAACATTTATAACACTATAATTCAAATAAAAAAACTTTGATACCTTGGGGAGCTGAATTGAAGAAGTTAAAATGTATAAATATTAGAAAATCATGAACACAATTTACAGTTGAATCTCTCTCCAAAGGATAACACCTAGTTGCAGCAGAGCCAAAGTGTCCTTTAGGAAGAAGTGTCTTCTTACTGGAGAGTTACTAATTAATAAAAATGGCTATTTTGGCAAAGAAAACTATTCTTTGTAGAGGTTTCCTATAGCGAGAATGTCTTCTCAGGTAGGTTCTACTGTATTACAAAAATAAAAGTATTGGAAAGTAAGATTTTCAGGTAAGTCTTCAAGAACATCTTGAACAAATTGATAGGGAAGAATGAAAACATTTTAAAAAAGAAGCCAAGGAGTGGTTTCCTGAGATTTGGAAGGAGGGAAATGTAAGAGTTTCAAGCCGGAGGTAGACTGGAAGGTTACTTTGGTATAAAAATACCCCATCACTGTTCATTTTCTTTTTCCAAGTGGATTTAAACTTAGCCTTAATTTAGGGAAGTGGGGGAGGAATGAAATCAGTTTATATAAAAAGAAGAAAGTTCTTTACCCCAGTCTCAGAGTTTAGAAGTGTACATGGAACACAGACAAAAGAGCATCCATCCTAGAGAAACTGAGAGAGCTTTTATTAGTAATTTAAAATCAATAGCCTCCCCCTCCCCTCCTTTGTTGATCCTCTACCCCATTAGAGGGAAAAACTCCTGTAGCAAACTTTGGAGGTTGGCTCCAACCTCAGTAGTCTTAGGCACTGTGATGTCAAAGTGTTTTTTAAATGACCCCCTGTGATTCTTTTAAATATGTCAATTAGGTAGACTAGTTCTGTAAGATTCACACATCAGACCAAATAAATATTTATCTAGACCTTGTGATATTTTGTATGATGGGGTGTTGTTGTTTCTTATCCCCCTGTATAAAGATTACACAAATTCCATGAGTTCATGCTCCTCGAACTGTTTTATGATAAGGAGCAGCCTCTCCCAGTGGTTCTGTTTAGTGCATCTAATGCAAGCCAAAATGTGTTCTGGAGCTGCAGGTGCCAAGATACATTTTTGGCAAGTGGGATAGATTTTGTTGCTATCTTCTATCTTCAATGGCTTGAGATGGTCTGTTCTATAATGGGGTAGTAATGTGATGTATTTATCTCACTCCTTGATGATACACACTATAGGATTTAAATAATATTATCACAGAATAATTATTGTAAATACTCTGTTGTCAGTTTATCATCATAAATATTTGTCTAGTCATTACCCCTTACCATGCTTGTAGATTCTCACTTGTAAAATTAATTTACACATTTTGCATTCTATAGATTTAATCAATAAATTATTTTTAATAAACTTTTGGAATAATTGTCTTCTCTATCTACTGTGACAATATAACAAAATGTGATCATTTGTTTAAAATTTTACTAGTAACAGTAAAACCTCCATGAGAAGACATTCTGCTAGCAGATACCTCTATACTAAGGACAATTTTTATCAACTAAATTACCATTTTTACTAATAGCAGCTCTCCAGTAAGAAGACATCTCTCTCTAAGAACATTTTAGCTCTGTAACTAGGTGTTGTTCTATAGAGAGAGAGAATTTCTACTGAATATAAATAATATATCATGCACATGTAAGTGCTATGAAGGTAGGCTTGGAGCATCACCTCTTTCTGACCAATTCTCTTCCAATTCCAGACCATTCTATTTGACAGACAGACTTAGAAAACAAATCCTCCCTTGGTCTATTATCCCTTCTTCAAAGTGTTTGATTTTAGTATGGTTCAATTTCACCTTGTGTAAATGGTGCGGCATTCCTAGCATAGCCACATTGGTGGTATTCTGACAACATTACCACAACCCAGTTTACTTTATAAAACTTTGTTCTGGTAACTCGGCCAAAATCAAATAAACACCGCATTAAATATATAAGCAAACAATAATTAGGACTGGGAGGGACCAGGTAAAGTTTACAAAAAGCAAAGATATGGAGTGAACTTGCTTGGTGTAAGAAAGGATGGTTTAAACCAAGTAGTAGAGCTGATTTTACCTCTGTCCAACTGGAAGGCAGGAGGCAGCCATCCAATGTTTGCCAGGAACAATCAATGGTTCCCAGAGCTGTGATTTCACCTGGCTGCAATTTCTTGGCAGCGACTCCCCCAGTTTTCTAGGTTAGAAGTAACCTTTCTCTGATGCTGTGGTTATGATTTTAAGCATTTATTCTGCTTTTGGAAGTTTATTGATTAGAAACCTGGGTACAAGTTAGACAGTAGGAATGGCCACTGTACATGGGGCAAATCCAGAAATAACAGATTTACTAACCCTCAATATGTGTCTCTCCCAGAACAAATGCACATTAAAGATTGCTCCTAACAATCACATTTATTTATCTTTAGACACATCACTATAACATAATCACTCTGGAACAAGACTTTATGGACTATAACCATGTTGTTTGGGATCTTAGAATAATGATGTTATACCCATAAATTGTTATACCCATGATTATATAACAATTAGGACTCATGAATTATGATGTTTTAGCAATGTTGCTATAGCCACAGTTTATATAAATAACAATAAACAAGATATAAAAAGAACCGTGATGCTATGACTAAGTTGTTTGTAATGAAGTTTGACTGTATAGTCCAGGGGTCGGTAACCTGAGGCACTTTGGATGTGAAGCTGCGGCTCTTTATATAAGTACATACACAAATATTATTTATTCGAGTATTATTTATTGTTGGCAAGAAAAAATGTTGTGGCTCTTTAAAAACTTTGATCTTTTGTACATTGTAATTCCGACTCAAAAGATTGCTGACCCCTGGTAGAGTCCATTTAAAATAGTGATGAGAACACACTACCGTGTAAAATAATTAAACATCACACATAAGAAAACCACCAGGCTACAATTGAAATAAAGGAGGACGGCCACTTCATTGGTACTCCAGGGACAACCTGATCTGCCACCCAGGAAATATGGATGAGGTTCAGCCAGACAGTGAGAAATGACTTAGCTAAGGATATAACTAGATTAAAACACAAAGTGATGATAAGTTCCAGTGTACTATGTAAGTTTTTGGCTCGCCAGTTTAATAAAGAAAGTTATTACAACATCTCCAATCCATCATGTTTGTCAATGCTGGGGAGGTTGAGTCATCAATGATGGGGTTAGAGGATGCAGGTTGGAAGTTACACTTGTGGTACCTTGTGAGAAAACCTTGCTACCACTCTGGAAGGTCATTGTCCATAGATGACCAGACTTAAGTCTAGAAATCTGCTGTTCTAGTCTTTACAACAAATACGCTCTGGTTGATTCCACCTTTTGTTAAAGTGGCTAGAGGAGCTCTGATGTCCCAGCTAGGTAGAAAACCACTAGCCGGACAAGACAGAGGAGGACTCTGCAAAATTAGCTCGAGACTAATCACCAAGAGTGGAGTCCCATATACAATCCAGAGACTGAAGATTTGGGGAAGAATATCTCCTGCCAACAAATTTACAGCTTTAATAAAGAGAAGGTAATAAGACCAAATCTAAATAAATGTATAATATTTATATTGTGATAAAGAAAAATAATTTCTAATTTAATTTAATTTATCAATGAAAATACCCAATCTGTATATAGTTTTTTTTTGTTTGTTGATAATTGTCGACTAGTCTTGCTGACGTCATCAATAAATACTTTCACATATTAAGATATACACAAAGACTACGCTACAATATATACCTTATTAGCTTTAATAAAGGAAAGTTATGAAAATCTTGCATCATTAATTGCTAAAAAAACTAATCCGACGTACCTAATGTGAGGTATAAGAAAAAACTTGTCCTTGGAAGCTTTTTTGCCAAATGAGAAGAAAGTATACTGTGCAGGACCTCCATTACCTGTTGTATAGGTATAAATGAAGGTCCCTCTCAATGTAATCAATGGGCAACATTTACATTTCATTGGATCTCTATTATATTTGAACTCTCCTATATTAGAGAGAGAGAGAGTACATAGCAAGAAACTATTCAGTCCAGAGTATTGTCAGTGTTCTTCATTAGAATAGAATCTCTGAGCACAAGGCTTGTATATTTACGAGAGGGTGGTTCTAAAATTAAGGTAACAAAGTGTATTTTATATAAACAACCATCTATTGAATAAATATAACACTTTTTGTTTACATGCTTCCTACCTAATGCTTCATTTTGAATAAATCATCATAAAATAACTGCAATCCTTACTGTCTTCTTCTTCTTCTTTCTTATCTCCACTCAATCATATTATATTGTCAAGCTTGTAAAGCTTGAAATTGACAACCATCATGATTGGGTGAAGTAGAATGTGTCTGCCTTTGTCATTAAGACTGGGAGCACTACTCAGTGGCAGGCCTACTTAGCTCCAAAAAAAATGGCCGCCTCTGACATGAGGAACAGACTCCATGTGCAGCCGCTCCTAACATGGAGTACAAACGCTGCTCATCCTGTAACCCTGGATCAGGAGCCCTTACAAGGTACTATCAGCCGGGCCAGCTGAGCCCAGGTTTTTTAGTGAGTTTGTTACTGCTCCCCCTCCTCCTTTTTCATCCAGGCTTGGGACCGGCAAAGGTGGAATCCTTACTGTGATGATAGAAAAGCCCCCTCACATCAATTTTTTTTGTAACACCGCAATAAGGTTTGCTGAAGTAGTGTTTTTGATGATTTATTCAAAAAGAAGCATTAAAGTCAGAAAATTTATCAAAAAGCAAGGTCCCCCAAAACTATCCCCATGGAAGCTGGTCATACTGCTGTTGTCTCACTCATTGCCCTAACCAAACAAGCTAGTGCGGCTCAGCATTTGCTTATAATGGAGCTGCTACAACCTCTGGCCATTCAGTTATGTATTTTTGAAGGCAAAAATCTACCCATGGCCAATTGACACAAGTGTAAGGGGATTTGTACAGGGATGTCAAAAATGTCCACAACTTTCAATAGGTTAAATCCTGATAACTTCCACCTGGCAGTAGCGGCAAGCATTATAGTAATTTCTAAGTTTAGGAGGCTTGTTTAGGAGTGTGACCAAATGGGAACAGTTTCCTGTGTGTCTCAATGCTATCTTACTTTTGGGATCACCTTTGTAAATGTTATGGCTTTGTTATAACACCTACTTTAATCTCAGGTGACCAACTGGTTGATTCTGGAATTATTAAAACTTTAAAAAATGGCATCAACAGTGAAAGCATAATATTTTTTGAGGCCTCAATATTTTCTTTGCCTGATACTATTTATTTCATTATTTTGGGTAAAAGGATATTTGAATTAAGTCTTTAACACTTACAAAGAAAGTGTATCCCATTCTGACAGAAGTACCCACTTGAAATGAGATCATTGCAGGGAGACATAGCAGAGTGAGTAGCTGGGAAGGAATGTGTGAATGAACCACCTGCCATCTCACAGCTGGAAGAACCCACAAAGCCAGTTTTCCAGAAAGATACTTTCAGGACCTCAGGAAATTGAAACTGTTTATAATCTCAAGGAAGCTCTTGTGACATAGAAAGGCTTTGCGTGCGTGCATGCATGTGTATAGCAGCATTGTCCTCAACCTGGATTTTCCTGATTGCAGAGACTCGTGTGTTGGTACTTAAGATTTCTTACATCATGGCACAATTTGGAATATAGATTATATAAATATAAGGTAATAATATATTTATTTGGGTTTGGTCTAATTACCTTGTGTTTATCTCTCATATCAGTTTTGACAAGAAAGTTGATGATAAGGTAACAAGACAAATAAATGTCTGACATTACAGTAAATGTTATCAAAGCTTTTAGGTGTAGTATTTATTTATTTGGATGTGGTGTCGCTACCTTTATATAATCTATAATATCAATTACACCTTATATCATACATTAATATGCCATCTGTTAGGAGAATTCCAAACTATTATAGATGCATATGATTCTTTTTTAAAATAAAACAATTTTCTACTGCCCTTACTGCAATGAAAAATTAATGGGTGGGCCTGGTTCATAGAAAATTGTTTAATTTTTAAAAAGAATCATACGGCTCTATAATAGTTTCGAATTCTCACACCTTATATCAGGATAGTTGATTTTTAAAGATTGCTCTCCATTTAGCATGCTATTGAATTTCTTAGTGATATAGTGAAAATTGGGAGGAAATCCTTTATAAGAGAAGCTACCTTTCCTACCAAATAGATTTTAAAGCTATGTGTTATCTAGGGTTGGTGACAGCTCTGGAAATGTCCACCTGAATACCATGGTACTTTGTCCTCTACGAGAGAGCAGTAAATTGGAAATTTGGAGATGAAAACCAGTATTTTGAAAAAGAGGTGTCCTCTAAGTGGAATGTCCTCTCATTGAGGTCTTACTGTAAATACAACTGTTTGAATTTTTTAGCCAGGCTCTTAATAAGCAAAAAACAAATTAAAAAATCAGATACGTCAAAAAAAATAGCTCAAATTTCTTATAACAGATGGGGTGCATCGTGTAAATATTGTGTTTTAAAAATACTTGCAATTTGTGGAAGAACAATGCTTGAAGCATATTATATATTTATTATTATATGTATTTCTACTGTTCTCAAAGCTTATGTCCATAGTTCATTCAAAATACTCTTTCCAAGAGTCTCAGTATAAAATGAAAAACCGAAAAATGCAATATTACAGCGGTATTGTAGATTAAACTGGCGAAACCGCTGGGAGGGTTCACCATGGATTAGCCAGACCCTCCTATTATTTTATCATTGCAGTAAGGGTAGTAGAAAATTGATTTATTTTTAAAAGAATCATAAGCGTAAAAAAAATAGTTCAAATTTCTTACAAAAAAAAGGTTGAATAACTTATATTCAGTTAAACCTGACTATAGCGCCCCCTCTTGGGACTACCAAAATAGGGTGATATAGACAGGTCACTTTTAATGTAAAATGTTTACATTTTAATGTTTAAAATCGGGTGCTATAGAGAGGAAGGTGCTATTTAGAGGGGGCGCTATAGACAGGTTTAACTGTATATATATTTGGTAATGGGTGTGAAGCAATGCTTTCTAAGAATGTAGCCCTGCAGACAACAAGCTGAATTAAGGGAAGAGTTGTCCCACCAAGCTACTAACAAGACTCCAGGCATTCTAGGTGTCGGCAAGTGAAGGAGTTAATTAGAGTCTCTGTGGGTTTTCCTGAGGCAATTATTTAGTCAGGGCTAATGAATAAAATAACAATCTGCCGGCTCATAAAAATGTCCTTTTTAATGAAGTGATTGATAATGGTACATTCTCCTTTCTTATCTAAAAATTGGGCAACTTTATGAAGGGGTTCATTGATTCAAACAATCGGACTTAGCTTCAGATGAGATCACTTCTTACATGGAGAACCTTTGTTGCTTGCCCATGGATTCCCATGTAGCTAGCTGTTGGTTGGCTGTGCTTAATATCATTTAACCATTCACTCAGTAGCATCGCTGAGTTCTTGGGGCTGTTTATAGTCCCACTTTTTGTTCAGGACTACATTTTATATATTGGCAGCTCACCATCTGTTCACCAGCTCTCTCCTGTTTAACAACTTATACTCTAACTGCTAACAGGTTGGTTATACAAGTGGCGGAAAAAAAAATTCCAACACACAAAGTAAAATTTAATTTAGAGCGAGATGAAATTCACATGAAGCATTGATCTAGGTAGCATAAAATTTCACGGTCACAGGTGAAATAATGTGTTAGAAAACCCATTTCAAATGGGAAAGGGTGGTACATTAATAACTACCGTAGTCATAATTAGTAGAGTGGAACCTCTCTGTGAATGACAACTAATTGCAGAGCTAAAGTGTCCTTTTACCAAAGAATTGCTAAATAGTAAAAATGATCATTTTGGGAATGAAAACTGTTCTTTGTAGAGAGGTGTCTTCTAGTGAGAGAAGGTTCTACTGTAATGCAACCAGGCATTCATTGTGTTGTGCAGGTGCCGTATGTCATTTGATGGGATAGAGTTGCAAGCCCATAGCACTTAATCAGTTGACTCAGCAACAGTACATGCTGTCGTTCAATAATGTCTCATATGTGCTTGATGGGGTGAACATGCAGGCCAAGGCAACATGGCAACAACATTCTATAGAGAACATTGGGTGTGAGCTAGCTAGGATGCTGTGGTAAAGTTGGGAACCCATCCCCACATGAAGGATCGCATGATTCGAGATAGCTTACAAGCAATAGATCTTCTACTAGATAATTCTACCAAAGGCCACTTTAAGGAAACTAAGATGGCAGTATCCCAGCTCACTGAGTTTAATAGGCAGTGTAAAAGGAATACATGATGGTGGAATTTCTTTTTGTTTATTCCAAAAGACTTGGCAGAAATGTATCCACTGTACATGCTTCTTGGTAGCTATGGCTACAGGAAGATACTGTCTCAAGAAGAACAGAGTCTGATTACACAGAGGCCACTGAAAGGAAAGGCTGTTGCATATATTCGCTGCTTTGCTTGATGCCTCATACTCTTTTCAACAGCAATTTAAAATTCTGTTGGCACCTGAGCTGTAAGAAATTGATTACTCGAGGGACGAGTAAGACATCCAGTAGCATTCATGCCTCTACTCCAAATCATCACCATAGGTGATGACATCAGTAATACCAGGCTAGAGCTCATTGGAGAACTGTTGTGTTCTGAGGTGAGAGCTGTTTCTGGCCTATGCCAATGGTGAATGCATGTTGGTTAGGTGAGTGCTTGAAGTCAAGCTGGCGTAGAAACACTGGAGTATTGGTGTAGGGAGGAATTGACTATCAAAGCTGGAACACTCTTGTTGTCATCCTACACACATTGACAGCACATTTGACTGGTTATTAAACCAGTTGTACTGAGCACCATTCTTGACCACCATTAAGAAAGGCATTTTCCAACAGGATAACGCTCATCCCCAAACCACCGCCATCACCCAATGTTTTCTACAGAAAGTCGACATGTTGCCTTGGCCAGATCCTCCCCCAATCCTGCATAAATGGGAGATTATTTGATGACAACCCCATCCATAATGTATCATTGCTGATTTGACTGTTCAAGTGGAACAGGTATCCATCCCACAAGATGATATCTGCATAACACAATGCATGCAAGTTTGCATTCTTAATTGTGATGATAACAACCATTGTCAAAATATCAGTCCAAGGGTGATATTATCAACTTTGATATGATGCATTGGCGCACCATCTGTTGTGAAAATTTTGAACTATGATTGATGTGTATGATTTATTTTTAAAAGAATCACATGCGTCAATAATAGTTTCAATTTTTCATTATCAATTTTGTTCCTGAAATACTCATATTAAAATATATTGGTAATGAAGACTGATATTTCATTGTAACCATTTGTATAAGAAGATGTGGTGGGGACTACATTGTCATCGGTGAAGAGCAAGAAAGGTCTTTATTTGAGGCAGTTAGTTCCTCAGGAATCAACAATTACAAGTATTTGTACATATTAACAACTTCTATATTATCACCACAAGGTAATAAGACCAAATCCAAATAAATAAATAGTGTATATAATAATGTATTAAAATACACACACTATTTATTTATGTATTTATATTTGGTCTTATTACCTTGTGTCTATAATCCAAATTGTGTGTCTTATCACACTTCTATATTATATTACAGTAGAACCTCTCTGTAAAGGACAACACCTAATTTCAGAGCCAAAGTATCCTTTAGGGAGAGGTGTCCTCTTACCGGAGAGTTGCTAAATTGTAAAAATGGTAATTTTTCAAATGAAAACTATACTTTATAGAGAGGTGTCCACTAGCGGGGAGTCCGCTAAAGGGAGGTTCTACTGTATCTCCATTTGAAATAATGATGAGAGAGAGATAAACAATATTAAGGTTCAATATAAGCCAGTTGTAGATACACTTGTAGAACAACAGGCCCTCTATCTATCTACAGGTAAAATTCTGACTGGTTGGTTATTTATGGGGGATCCTTATCTCAGATAATTGTAATCATATTAACAGAGACAAAGTATCCTTTATATATGGAGAGGTGTGCTCTTAACGGAGTAAAAATTGTAGTTTGAAAACTGACCTTTGTAGCGAGATGTCCTCTAATAGGGGTGACCTCTCATGTTCTACTGTACTCTTACTGTAGTGGCCTACATGTGGATCATCTCAGTGGTGTAAATATTAGCTTGAGTTTCTATCTGCCTCTTTTGATAAGGTAACAAATAAAGTTGTGTAGATAGTGTTGTTATGTTGTGTAAGAAAAAATGATTTATTTTACAACTACTCTGGGGTCTTATTTATAGCATTGCCATGATTCATTACACAAATCGTAATTTATCTGCATCATTAGTGCTAATTATTTTGTTTTCTCAAGGTAACAAGACCAAATCCAATTAATAAAGAGTGTTTGACCTTTCAGTAACAACGCTGTTTTATTTATTTGTATTTGGTCCTATTACCTTGTGTTTCTAATCTATAATCCAATTTGTATCTTATCATATATATATTTTTAAGTCTAACCTTTCTACAACTACTAAATAAAAGATGGAAAATATTTTGGCAGGGCTTGGCTCATAGCAGTTTTTGCCAATTTGATCTACCAGACTATTATACAGTCAGACTTAATAAGCAGAACACACAGGCTATATAATAATTGTAACAGTTTGGTAGATCAAACTGAATAAATACTGAAAGCATGTTTCAGTACATCAGTTGCAACCCAATGCCTGAAGGAATGGAAATCTAATGCTACACATGACTGGTACAGAGCAGGAAGGACAAGTTCTGTCTTCCTAAGAGAATAAGTCTTTGATTTCCAGACTTGAGTCTGGTCATCTGCGGACAATGACTTTCCAGAGTGGTTGTGGGACTTTCCCACTATCTTTCACACATCTTTGAGATAAGAAAGAAGACTTAAATGCAATTCTCAACCTGCAATCCCAAACCATATTATTGACTGTATTCACTCATCCATTGATGAGCTCTACTTATCCCCAGCACACACTATCAAAAGTCTCAAGCTCTACAAGCTTGATACCTTAATATGATGGAGTGGAGATAAGAAGGAAGAAGAAAAAGCAGTTGCAATGATTATTGCTGTTGAAGATTGTCAATTCCTTCTTTCTTATCTCCACTCAATCATATCAGGGTATCAAGCCTGTAGAGCTGGTTGATGGTGTCTGCTGAGGATGAGTAGAGCTCATCAATGGATGAGTCAATACAGTCAATAATGTGGTTTGGGGTTGCAGGTTGAGAACTTAGTACACAGTGGGAAAACATTGCAACCATTCTGTAAAGTCATCATTGTCTGTAGATAACCAGACTTGAAGTCTGTCAGTTGCTGCCATACCATTAGTGGTGGGAAATAGGTTGAACCATGGGAGGTAACCCTTACACTTAAATAGAAACTTGGGAACCAAGCCAATCAGATAAATGGTGGAATCGCTTTTTTTTTATCTTTGCTTCCTGGTAGCTCTTCTCCGATTCTACTTTAGAAAACTTTGGGAGACACTTATTATAGCTGTAGTAAAGAGGTTGGTAGAAGGGTGGTTAAGCCATTGGTTTTCGACCGCTATGACCCAGGATCGAATCCAGCACACATGGGCACTTTTTTCCTAGTTCTTTAAATTAATGATACTTCGGCCAGTAAATCTCTTTACCTCAAAAATATTACTTTAAAAAAATGTTACAATATTCCCCGATTCTTGCAAAAATCCAACCCCACCAGCGAGTGTAAGTAACCAAACGGGGCTCTGGCACATTGTAAGTGCAAAAATCAAACTGCTTTTCACATGTGTATAAATGTGGTGCACATACAGTAAAAGCAGTCGCTAACTTCTACCTATATGATTATCAAGTCCTGTACCATGTATACTAGGAATAATAAAAAAATATATTGTTGTAATAAACCATAAATTCATTGATAAATGATTTATTAGGTTTTGACCAGATGGCTAAAGTGTATATTCTTGTATGTATATCCCCCCTGATATATAGGAGTAATATAAATAATAAATGTGAGCAGAAGTTACCTAGTAATTCTAAAAATAAGGAAAATTTATTGTTGCCAGAGAATTTCTTTATAATTTATTTTTTGAAGTAATGCAATCGTTCGAGCAAATTTGCTCTTCAACAGGCAAATAATAAAATGACAACCAAAATGAAGCAATTTACAAAATCAAAAGATATAAATATATTGCAGTGCACATGTACAGGCATATCTAAATAATAAATACATATTATCATCATTTAAATGCAAAGAATTACTTTGTAAGTAGAAATAGGGGATATTACAGTAACCAACAATCCCTATTTGATATTAAATATTTATATTTTATAATGAACTTGTGAGGTAAATGTAACATGTTAAAACTAAACAGACCTCTACAAAAATATGTAGTTAACTATATATAGAGTATATATGGTTTGTTGTTTATAATAAACTTATGTTTTTACTGAGAATTAAATAGTAGTACAAACATTTATATTGTCATCTTTATTATGGCACAAATAACTTCAAATGTCAAATTGAACCATGAATCATTCTATCTGTAATTAGTTATGTATCTATTTCATCTCATTAATCACTAATTGGTTGAGGTAATATTTAATAAAATTCCTTCTATTTGAAATCTTTATTAGTATATTTATACTTTAATAATATATTTTTAAATGTTTGTTTTTAAATATCTACGAAATGTATATATATGGTAATATTTAGTCGATATTTTAAAATGATTTCTAAATGATAGAAAGTAAAAAATTATAACAATGTATAATTTGACACATAAATTGATTGGAAATGGAGCATTAACCTTAATCAGCTTCTTTTGATATTAACAATAATAAAAAAATAAAGAAATGTATAAAATGAAAGTTTCTACATATGGTAAATTGCAAAAAAATTCTTATTATACGATAAATATGTAATATTGTGGATCAATAATTGTAAGGTTAAAGGCTACGTGAAATTTTTCTAAATATAATAGAAAATTAAAATTTTAAATGTATTTCTGATAAATGTGAGATATTTTGACAATGAAATCATGAAAATAATAATAAAAACCATGCTTTAAAGTATAAAAATCGATGACCCACCTTATATGTCAACAAGAAGCCGCTTTCAATAAGCAGAATGTGTAGGGAAACAAGCGAACTCGATTGACTGTGTGAAAGAATGGCTGCCAATGACCAGACGACTACAGGTTAATGTAAATTTAAAATGCCATAAAAGCTATTATAGGTGTCAAATGATTCCTTAAAATTATAAGTAACATTAAATATATATTTACAAATTTTTTAGTGCATGGTTTAAAAATTACGCTCTATAATTTTAGCAAAACTAGTAAATTGAATTATAATTGTTCTCTTTATTGATAACAGATGGCAGTAGGGACACAGGTTTTTTAAATATGCATATTTTTTTTATATTTTATTTATTTATTTCATAGTTAATATTTTTGCAAACATAAATGTATCTATTATAATTTAGTTAATTTTAAATCAAATAAAAATAATGTGCGAAATAAATAGTTTTTAATTTTATTAAACATTTTATTATTAAAATACATTTGATTTTACTTATATTCTCGTTTCTCACTTATGACATACTTGAACTATAACCCCTTTTTTTCTAGTCAGAAAAATATATTTGTGAAAAATATAAATAAAATTTGATTGATATTCATAACTACAATTTATAAATTCACAATCTAAATTATTTTCAAAATATATATAGGATATAAATATATATAATAAAAATTGTTAAAATGGATTATTGTGGAGGTTTTCCTCGTTGCTGTTACTTTTAATATATCTTTTTCCACGTTGCTGTTACTTTGAATATACCTGTTTCCAAATCTCTACATTCCAAAAAGGTAGACGTCTGTGGTTGCTGCGAACAACAAATTTGTTTGTCTATAGCACACGTAGAGATCTAAAGCTGCACTGGCTAGGAAAAAATATATATTAAAGTAGGAATTAGCCATTCCTTTTTGGCTAAATAGTTTTTGTTTAGACTAATTTAAAAAAATTCAATGTACACAAAATGAAAATTATAAAAGAACAAAAAAATATAATTTAAATCTTTTTGTTTTTATAATATTACTAGCGGATGTGTACCCGGCTTCGCCCGGTTTTATCCGAGTGAAAGTTTGCCTAACGAATATTATTGATAATAATATTCTGGAACACGCAGAATATTATGATAATAATGATAATAATATTCGTTACATTATATATTTATATATTATATAAAATATATTTTTCGAGCGAACATATCCTCTCTCTCTCTACTGAATAGATTTTTAAAAAGATATATATAAATAAAAATATCTAGAGACATACTACATGATCTTAGCCAAAAGGTCGAAAAACGATATTTTTTATATAGAGATGACCTGGCTTCATGTGTCTTCTGCTCGAGTGAATGTTTCGCTGGTAGATTTTGTTCCTGCCTACTAAAAATTATTATCTGGCTTCGCCCTGGTCTGCTTTAGTGAATATTCCCCTAAAGAATATTGTTTATGTCAATCAAACATGATACAGCAATATTGTCATTGTTGGATAACTGAATGCTACGACAGCTAGCGCCACACTGGACCTATCATCATCACAACTGTTTGTTTACCTTTCTTCTCTATATTACAATAACTGTTCGCTACCATAACTTTGTCTTTCTTGCTAAATGGATAATAAAGATTATTATCATACAATCCTCAACGTCCTCATGCCTTCCTACAAGCTGTAAGTACCTAAATCTTACAACAATTAGATTATGAGACTGAATATTGCATGAAATTCAACTAACGAGTTAAGACAAAGAAAAAAGGCTTAGCAAAAATGGCGTCACTCCCGAGCCACGATGTAACCCTAAATAAGCTCGACGGCTATAACTACTCACTATGGTCTTTCAAAATTGAAATGCTCTTGCAAAAGGAAGATCTTTGGGAAGTTGTCACCGAAAATATTCCAGATGAACCTAAAATCGAATGGAAAAAGAAAGACTCAAAAGCTAGAGCTATCATTAATCTAAGCATCGCCGACTCACAAATAGTGCATGTCAAAAACCTACTAACAGCCAAAGCTACCTGGGACACTCTTAATAATATCTATGAAAGAAAAACACTCTCAGGAAAAATTTATTTGCTAAGGAAGCTATACAGCTTAAAACTCGAAGAAGACAAAGACATGCAACAGCACATCACTACCATGATGGAAATAGTTGACAAACTGCGAACCATTGGCGAAACACTAAAGGACTCTCACATCACGGCTATACTGCTTTGCTCGCTTCCAAAGAGCTACTCCAATCTCATCACGATGTTGGAATCAAGGCCTGATGACGAGCTAACGCTTGAATTCACCAAGAACAAACTCCTTGATGAACACACACGCAGAGTAGAAAGCTCGAAAGACGAAAGCACCGAATCAAAAGCCTTAAAAAGCCTCCACGGAGCTTCAAGCCGAAAAAAGAGAAGAAATTCTGTTCTTTCTGCCACAAACCAAACCACTCGAAAGAAGAATGTTGGCACTATCAAAAGCGAAACAACAGCAACAAAGAGTACAAATATGAAAACTTCAGAAGAGGAAACGTACCAAAGTACACAAATCAGTCGAGTGTCACCCAAGAACAACCAACAAACCAGAGAACAACAAAAGGACCTAACCCAAAAGCTCTCAATTGCACTCAACGAGAAGCAAGTGTACACAACTGGTTCGTCGACTCTGGAGCCACATCTCATATGGCGTACGATGAAAGCTTCTTCACTGAACTTAACAGAGAACAAACACAAAATGTTGTGGTTGCTAATGGCAATAAGCTGCAGGTCAAAGGGATAGGACAAGGAGAAATCAAAGTCATCACACCCCAAGGAAAGACTGACACCTTACTTCTCACAAAAGTTCTCTACATCCCGGAACTAACAGACAACCTTCTGTCAGTGAGTGCGGCCACCTCCAACGGATGTAAAGTAACGTTCAACAGAGATTGGTGTACCATCGAAAGAGACAACACAGCCCTCGCGAACGGTATACTTGACAATGGAATGTACCGACTCCACCTGGATGACAACCCCCAAACTCGCACATTCAAAGCAAATGTTGCAAAACAAAACCACTGCAAGAACAAAAATTGCCTCATGCTCTGGCACGACAGACTAGGACACAGAAATATAGAATCAATTAAGAAGATTCGAAATGAGAACCTAGCAAGAGGACTAAGTCTAAATAACTGTTCGCACAGCACAGACTGCGTTCAGTGCATTCAAGGAAAACTCACCGAAACCCCATTTCCAAAGAAGACAGAGTACAGAGCAACTGAAACGCTTCAACTTGTCCACAGTGATATCTGCGGTCCATTACCAACTAACTCTCTCAGCGGTAAGAGATACTTCATCACCTTCACTGATGACTACAGCAGATACACGAAGATCTACCTCCTGAAAGGAAAAGACGAAGCCTATGAAAAAATAAAAGACTACGTCATCTCAGCACACACGGAATTTGGAAAAAATATCCAAACCATACGGACAGACAACGGTCGTGAGTACGTAAACCGACAAGTCGAAGATTTCCTGAACCAAAGCGGAATCAAACATCAGCTAACAGTCCCCTACTCACCAGCCCAGAACGGAGTAGCAGAAAGGAAAAATCGATCACTAATGGAGATGACAAGATGCATGCTGTTTGACTCAGGACTCCCACAGTCTCTATGGGCGGAAGCGGTTACCACAGCTAATTACCTACACGACCGAATACCCTCGAAAGCTACAGACAAGACTCCTTTTGAACTATGGACCAACAGGAAGCCCAGTCTGAAGCATCTAAAAAGATTCGGATGTAAAGCCTTCGCCTATATTCCCAAGATAAAAAGAAACAAGTTGGATAGCAAAGTTATCGAAGGGATCTTTCTTGGATACGATGATCGAAGCAAAGGATACAGAATCCTGCACGACACAGACAACATCACAATCAGCAGATCCGTAAAATTTATAGAAAAAGAAAATGGGTTTCACCACGCTTCCACAAAAACAACTTCACCACAAGTACTAAGTACAGATCTAATTTCCTCCAATCATATTGGTAATGCAGAGGAAAGTCAGGAACCAGGAACACAATCCGAAAACCTTGAGGACTCAGAAACCGAGGATTACATTCAACCCGGTACAAGCACAGGAACACAAGTGGTCACACAAAGAAGATCCACGAGACCAACAAAGGGAATACCTCCCATAAGAAATGACTACATGCTGTACAAAACTGAAGCTCAAGACATTCAGACACCAATTGTGAAGCATTCTACAATTAGAGCCTTCCTAGCTGCATCAGTCTACAAAGGGATGCAAGTGAACAACCTCGTGATGTCTCCACATTCATGCCGGGGATTTGTTGGATAACTGAATGCTACGACAGCTAGCGCCACACTGGACCTATCATCATCACAACTGTTTGTTTACCTTTCTTCTCTATATTACAATAACTGTTCGCTACCATAACTTTGTCTTTCTTGCTAAATGGATAATAAAGATTATTATCATACAATCCTCAACGTCCTCATGCCTTCCTACAAGCTGTAAGTACCTAAATCTTACAACAGTCATCATCATTTCTGACTAAAAAAATATTGTTGCTCAGTGCTTGGTTAATTATAATTTTTCTTGGTCAAAAGTTAGACAAAAAGCTCTTCTAGATTTAACTCTCTGTCCTGTTCAAATTTCAACGAGATTAGTTATATATTGAGGACTTGCATAGTCGACAAACACACATATATATGTTCCTGACTTCGCCTGGTTTTTACCCAAGTAAAAGTTTGCTAACGAACATTTGTTAAAATGATCCTAGAAAACATTCAATCCACCTATATCTAGATTTATAAACATATATAATTGTTATATGCGTTTGAATATATTTTTGAAACACATAATTTTTTTTTGAAAACATTTATCAAATTTTAAATAATATATTTTCTTTAAATATTAATTAATATTCAAATGCCAAGTTTTTACAAGTCATTGGAATATTATATCACTAAATCCTCCAATTAAATATTGAATTTATTATACTTGTTAAACATTTCAGAATTTTTACAATTTATAAATGTAATTTCACCAGAAACCGCGAGAGGCGCTGCTTGCGAGTGAAAGTAGAAAATTTGCAAATAAAATTGCAAAGAATATTTATTTCAAATTAAATTCAAACCAGAAACCTTCCCAGTAGTATAGTAAATAACTTCCTGAAGTTTCACGGTGATCAGATAATCTTACCTTTTAAAACATTCATCGTGTAAACAAACTAACATTCATCGTGTAAACAAACCACGTGTAAATTAGTAACCAATCAAATTCATTTATCGTTGCGACCAGTGCTGCGCCCAAGCGGTAAAATGCTGAAACTAACGCTCTTTGGTTTTATATTTTTCAAAAAGAGCACATCAACCGTTTTCGTTTTGAATAGCCTATATGTTAAACGAAATCTTTAGCTACCTACATGCGAAATTTCATAATGATTGGTTCTGTAGATTTTGCGCAAGGCGATAACAAACATCGATTTTGGATATTATTTTTATAGATATAAAGGAAAGGATTATATAATTTTATAATGAATTTATTTGAACCTAAGAACTTTTTAAAAGAAATAGAATGAAAGAATAAATCAACATTGTAACCTAGAATATTCTTCAGAATGAATATGATTATTGTTCTGTTGGGCAGGTAATTGGCTGGTATATTGAATTTTGAAAATATAAGAATACAATAATATATAGTGATTGATTTTTAATGTGTATGTCGCTTATTTACATTATATATCATGTTGTATATTATTATAAACAAGAAATATTCACACTATTTGAAAGTAAGAAGGCATCTTTTTTTATAAATCTAAACATCACATATTGAGTTTTCAATATATATATATATATATATATATATATATATATATTCTATAAAACATTTATATATATATATATATGTCATAATATATACTCTTCCAGGAATAATAAAGTAAACCTAGAGTCAGCCCAGAGAGAGACGGGATGTAAAGTCCGGTCACTTGAGACAGCAGCGACATTCCAAGGGGCCTTCCACTGGGGCCCGTTACATGGAACCTCAGGACTATTAGGGCAGTTGGGATTCGGTGTGCGATACGGACGGCCGCTCAGCGGTGGGAGGCCCGTCTCTCCCCCCTTCTCTCTCTCTCTGGTTGTCTGGGTTCCTTCTCCAACTTGGGGTGTCCTTATTTCTCTCCCCACCTATTATATTATTATACCACATATATATACACTGTTCCGCAAAATTAAAGGAACAACATATTTTTTTCATTTATCTCAAATTTTATTGAACATTTATCAATGAAAATTTATACACAAATTTATTATTCCATTATTGATTAGAATACCCGAAATCAAAGAATTCTAACACGTATTTTATGCAAATTAGCCGGTCAAACAATGATCTTCTTGCAGTCAGTGCATAAATATCTTGGATATTGTTGTTAATATGGGGTGTGATCGCCTTTAACATAGGCCTTTAACAGCATGTATGGGACAACCTAGGACGGCGGATCTCATCCCTCCAACCCCCTCCTAGAAACACTCATGAACTAGAAACAGCCATAACATAAGAGTGGGCGTTGATTCCACTGGAGCTGATAAACTCCCTAATTCTTAGTATGGGTCACCGATGTAGAGCCTGTCTATCAGTTAAAGGCGATTACACCCCATATTAAAAACAATTTCCAAGATATTTATGCACTGACTGCAAGAAGATCATTGCTTGACCGGCTAATTTGCATAAAATACGTGTTAGAATTCTTTGATTTCGGGTATTCTAATCAATAATGGAATAATAAATTTGTGTATAAAATTTCATTGATAAATGTTCAATAAAATTTGAGATAAATAAAAAAGATGTTGTTTCTTCAATTTTGCGGACCAGTGTATATAGTAATTAAATAATAAAAAGGCATATATTGGATTGAATAGAAGATTTATTTTCCAATATATCGTTGGCTGAACGCCAACCTTTGTCAAGGCATTACATTTTTGTATAAACAAACTCAGCGCCGCATATAGTGTTATAAAATCACAGTTAAAATAATTTTAAAAATTAATATAATTAAAATTTTATATTTAAATTGTGATATTATAATACTAAGCGGCGCTGAGTTTGTTTATACAAAATTGTAATATCATGACAAAGGTTGGCGTTCAGCCAACCGAAATGTTTGTAAATAAATATTTTATTCAAATCCAATATATGCCTTTTTATTATCTAAAGATTTAAATATAAATTTATCTATTTTCAGAAAAATATAGTAGTATTTTGAAGAACAATGACGACTTCAAAGAGCCCCAACATTTCATCATCATCATTAGTATTATGATCTTGGTCGAATAGATCAAGGACGAATTGTATCACATATGTTGACAAAAGAATAACAATCGCACACAGCAGTAGAACAAAGGCAGTGTTTTGGTATATACAAGGAAGAAGACTGACGGTTGAGGTGGGCCGTTCCCATTGGTCAGTTATCTTCATGCAGCGCCTCCAAGCGGCGCCCGCGTCCACGCTTCTCTCATCATTAAATAAAATTTCTATTGATATATAAATATAAAGAAACAGATTAATCTTAAAATATTCGAATATAAAAAATTTCATTATTTCGTATTCGACTTCTTGAGGATTATCATCTAGAATCTCCATAGCATTGACTTTGTCCTCAACCGCCATGATATCATAGTCCTCAGGACCTCTGACATTGTAAACAATCTCAGTAAAATTTCTCCGGCATATTGGACAGGAGTTTGTCTGCTCGGACCATGTCCTGAGACAGTCCAGGTGGAATTGGTGCGTGCAGTTTCTGGGATAGCAGAGGTTATCCTGGCAGATGGTGTCCAGGCAGATGGAGCAATCTTCTACGTCAGACATCAGGTTTTAAAATATCAAGAGAGAGAGAGAGAGAGAGAGAGAGTGTTAAATATTTATTTTAAAATTCTATATTTTTCAATTGAATTTATTTCTAATTTTTAAACAGTTAAAACAAAAGTCAGAACATAAACATGTTGGAGTAAAATGATGAATATGAAACTAATACGAAATAATGAAATTTATTATATTCGAATATTTAAAGATTAATCTGTTTCTTTATATTTATATATCAATAGAATTTTTATTTAATGATAAGAGAAGCGTGGACTCGGGCACCGCTTGGAGGCGCTGCATGAAGATAACTGACCAATGGGAACGGCCCACCTCAACCGTCAGTCTTCTTCCTTGTATATACCAAAAAGACTGCCTTTGTTCTACTGCTGTGTGCGGTTGTTATTCTTTTGTCAACATATGTATCCTTATATATAATAATAATAATAATAATAATATATTTATAAAATCACTTATTTGGCTGTTCTTTTTGTAACACCGACCCACAACATTCAATAATTTATATCTACTTCAAAATCAATACTGGAGAACGTTGCGAAAAATGTTAAAACTAAATTGACAATTAAAGTCTATTTATAAAGAAGAAACTCATAAATTAGTGTCTGCCTGAAAAAAAAATAAAACGGGAAAACATAAACAACAGATTATAATAACACAATCATTCTTTAACAACAGAACAGTGAATTTCAAATATTCTTCCTCTATAAATATTACTAAAAAACTAACTAAAGGATGTCCACAAGGAGAACCACTATCTCCCACATTATGGAACATACTGATTGAAGAATTGTTAAACATTAATCTGGATGATAACAGTATTGACTATAATATGCTGGAACAAAAGCCATGGCGAACTAAAGACAGCAATTAACAATTTACTTAGTAAAATTAATACCTGGTGTGGAAGCAGTAAATTACAGCTACCAAAGGATAAAACGAAAATATTATATCTATATAATTGCATAAATAATACAAAAATCCTTAATAGCAATATAGCTAGACATGTTGAAACCCTTAAGATCTTGGGATTGACCTTGAAAAATCATCGAAGCAGGAACAAGCTGGACTTCATGCCTCACATTAATGAAATCGTCGACAAAACTACTAGAGCTAGCGGTTACCTACTCAGTTTAATAAAGAAAGCACGGGGTCTAGAATGCAGACGAAAATTAACTTTATACAAGACAATGTTCCGAAGCACAATAACATATGGTCAAACAATATGATTTCCATTTATAAGCAAGAAAGCCAAAGACAAACTAAATTCCCTGCAGCATAATATACTAAAACACTGCATACCGACCTATAGCACAACATCGTCAAACTGTACACATGTACTAACACAAATACCAAAACTCACAGATTACATAGAATCCAACATATTGAAAAATGAAATAGGCTTCAAGAGCTTTAATTTATCAAACAGAAAAGAAATTGCTAACTATAACGAAAGAAAATTACAGGAATACTATGAAAACTCCAACAATAATTTCAAACGTTTTTTCATCTCCTCTAAAATACCAAACTTTGTCAAACCAAACTTCTACAATGTTCAATTCTTTACGGGTCATGGTAAGTTCAAATGATATCTCTTCAGAATTAGAAATAATAGTTTCGCCCAGATGCTCTTGTGGAGCGGAAGAAGAAACCCCGAACACATTCTGAACTCATGTCCTCTGGTGTCAAACCTAAGACAGCAGAGAAAGATAGAAAGAACCTATCTGGGTCAAATAGTTTATAATAGGGAAAGATATAGGAAATTTTATAGGTTTTGTAGACTTTTTATTATAAATAGACAGCTTCATGCAGCTTGAAGAAATACACTACTATGTGACTTGATTTACATCAATGTAAATAATTAATAAGTTACTTTAGAATATAAATGGCTCAACTTGATCAACTTTCTCTCTCCACGATACTAATTATTACAGATAACTTCATTAAATCAACATCCATCATTGCTTAACATACTGTAAATAACTACCTTGAGATTTCTTCTATCTGCTTATGTTGTTGCCCATTTTTTAATGTATATGTTTATTCAACGCTCTTTTTCTTAATTGTTTATTTTATTTTTGACAATTCTGTTACTCACTCTACTACAATATGAATTATTGTAAATAGTTTCACGCGCAATTACCCAGATCGGATATAGCGTGTCTTATTTGCAACTGGGAATAAATAAATTATATTTCTATTATATATATATCAATGCATTATTAATATATATATATATTATTTTGGATAAAAGGTATCTCCTGAAAAATAAACTTTTATCCGGCAGAGTTTCCTCACCACTCTGGAAGTACCTGCCTCGGCGCGTTACCCTTTTTGGCGGTTCACCCCCCAGGAGCCCTAAATGGTCCTGAGAAGTCCTATTCCACTTCTAGCTTTTACTAACCCCACCATCGGATCTGACCTGATGGCGCCAGCAAAGCTAGGGCCCTAGAACTGACCGATTGTTGAAGACTCGTGTCCCAGGAAACTGAATAATTTTACAAACTAAAATAAATTTGATATAAATTTTAAATATGTTATAAGCTATGAAAAAAAAAAAAAGAAATTCATGTTCACAATTTCATATGATGTTGGGATATGATTGATTTATAATTCAAGAAAATGAAACGTTTTTTACAAAGTTAATTTAAAGGCTCATCTATGATAGAGATTATATCTGACAAGATTCTCAAGGAAAATTATTAAGATTATAAGATTGATTGTATTTGATGACTGTGTGGTGATATTCCTACATGTAGTTCTTAAAATTCTGGTAGCTGGATAGCATCTAGCAATTGGACTCTGTTTCTTAAAATTATTTTCTAAATGACGGCATCTTCTTGATAATATCAGTGTAATATTAATTACACATTCAAAGTGATTGTCGTAAAGATAGAGGCTGCCTGGCCGGCATTCATTGTTCTTCAAATATAAGACACTTCGACCAGTAAATCTTTTTATTGTCTGGCCGAAGTGTCTTTTATTTGAAGAACAATGTGATTGTGTATGTGTAAAAGGTATTTTTTGTTTTTACTTCTTGTACATACAGTACTGGTCATGAAAATCACGGTGGACAGAGGTTTGTGACTACTCATACTTTAGGTACACCAAATGTCTTTACTAGTAATATCAGGCAATGGAACCATGGGGTTTGGGGTTAATGTCTGGATATATATTAAGAAAATGCTAGAATAACGAATTTAATTTTCAAATGTCAAAGGGACTAAATAATTAATAAAAGCCTTATTTATTGTCGAAAAAAAATTCTGTCTCTACCAGAATTCAAATGTTAGAAATTCTTTTATTAATATGTCATAAGTACTATATATGAAATCCGATTTATAGGTGAAAAGTGTGGTTTCAAAAAGGAGGACATTCACATGTAACCTAAGTAATCAGGGCGTGACGGAGGTTGTTTTATCTAATCTAAAAATACTTTCTATATATTTTAAACCTCATTATGAATATTGTACAATGAATATTTAATGCATATAGCGATGGTTCGGATATCATATTCTTATAGATAGATAATTCAAGTGGTATTATTCTTGAGAGTGTTATATAAGATTTGTGTTCTTGGAGTCTGGTTTCAAGGAAACGGCCCTGTCTCTCCAATGTAGGATACATTGCAGCTTTTACATGGGATCCTATACACAACGTCCCTATCTCCACCTTCTGCTTTGTAATTGTATTTCGGACTATAGTCTTTAAAGATGGTGCATTTTTAAAAACAGTGGTTATTCCGGAATATTTTAAAATATGATCTATTTTCTCAGCTCCTGCTTCATATGGCATTATACATTTATTTTTCAAATCTTTATGCTTCTTCCAGAAATAAATATCTCGCTTTATTGGATCTAAAAAGGAAAGACTTGATAATGAAAAACAGGAAATGCTAAAGACTCAAAGACCTTCTGGAAAACTATTGCGCTCTACAAAAGCACATCTATAATCCAAGGAGAAATAGCTATACAGGACTGGCAGAACTTTTACCGCGAACTAATGACTATAGAGAAAAAATTGAGAATTTGTAATTTACATAATTTGATTTCTCAGAACGATCCTATATTGGACTCGGAGATAACCAATGCAGACATATACAAGGAGATAGCTGGTTTGAAGAGTAACAAGGCATGCGGGCCTGATGGCATCCCCAATGAAGTATTAAAAATACTCCCTGATTCGTACATACTGCTGTTGAAACAACTCTACAATAGTGTTATGACGACTGGAAAATACCCAGCAATTTGGACTAATTCCACACACTATACACCCAATCTTTAAAAATGGTTATAAGAACAGCCCCTCCAACTACCGAGGTATTGCGCTGATTAGCAATGTATAAAAGCTTTTAATTTCAATCCTAAGATCAAGACTGGAGGAATGGGTCGAGGGAAGAAGAGTTATACCGGAAAACAAAGCGGGATTTAGAAAAGGAAGATCATGTATTGACCACATATTTACATGTTTAATCCAACTATCATTAAGAAAAAAGAGGGGAAAACTATGTCTTTTTTTGTCGATCTAAGGAAGGCATTTGATACTGTACCTCACTCAATACTTTGGAAAAAACTTTACAACCTAGGCATAAGTTACCAATTCATAAGTACGATCAGAAGTTACTACGAACAAGCAACTATAGCTATCAGATGGAAGGGATCATTTGCGGAAAGTATTAAGATAAACTGAGGAGTCCTCCAGAGAGAACCACTTTCCCCACTGCTCTTTATAATTATTTATCACGGACTTAATCGAAATTTATAATAATTCAGACCTGATGAGTGTATATTTGCCAGAATTTGGAGATATCCATTTATTGCTGTACGCCGACGACATAGCAATTATAGGTGAGTCCAGGATGAACCTCCAAAAGAAGATCAAAATACTGAAAGAATATCTCAATGAGAACTTAATGACACTAAATGAGTCCAAGTCAACGATTATGGTGTTCCGTAATGGAGGTAAACCCTCAAATAAGGATAGATGGTTCTGGAATGATAAACCCATAACAATAACTTCAAGATATGCATACTTGGAATTCCCTCTGACACCAACAATAACAACTACTCACCCGGCAAATCACTTTAAAGGAAAAGCACTTACAGCAATTAACGCCACACACCCAATATTAATAAAATCAAAAGCAAAGTCAATAAATTTATCAATCAAACTCTTTGATACAATAGTGAGAGCTGTCCTGATGTATGCCGCTCCATTGTGGGCAACAGAGCATAAAGACTTACTGGACAGTATACAAGACATGAATCTGGTTCCTGAATCTGCCCAGATACACTCCAGGCTACATAATCAGATTAAAAACCGGTCGTATCTCATTGAGTGTAACAGCTTTGAAATTAACCCTGAAGTATTGGCTGCCGGTGTTGAATATGAGCAGTGACAGATTGTCGCGTATATGTTTTAACAGAACACGGGAACTGTATAATTCTTCGGGCACACCCATCGGTTTCATTAAAAAGCTCGCCAATCTGCTTAACAATAATGGATCCCCTGCACTTGTTTCCTGTGATGATCCTGAAACGCTGAGGAGCGCGATTACAGGGCTCTTAAAAACAGCGGCAGACCAATCTATACAAAACGACCTTACAAGAATGGATAAATCTAAGCTATACTCTCACTACAAAGACATTCACATAGCTTTCATGACGGAGGGATACCTTTTAGGGGATTTTCCTTTCCCGGTTGTAAGACTACTTGCACAAGTTAGAATACTTTCAAGTTTTTTTAGAGAAAACCACACCAAGATGCTCTGCGGTGAGGACCCGATTTGTACCTTCTGTAATTCAAAACTAAAAAATGAAATCACTCACTATATTTTTGATTGCTCTGCTCTGAAAGAAGAAAGAAGCCTTATGCTCAAAACTGGGCAACTCTGTGCTTCACTTCCATCAATAATTGACAATATGACCCAGAATAAGTATATTGCTACGGCGTTTTATGGTTTCCACAAGTCCATATCTCAGAAGAAGGCCAACTGATACTCACTCCTCACTTTCTTACTGCTACTCTTTTTGTGTTGTTTTTCTTGCTTCCCTCTTTCTCTTTCTTGTTTTTTTTTCTTTTTCTATTTTTTTCTTTTTCTTTTGTCTATATCGTTGTTTCCTTTGTCTCACTGCTTTGTTCTTATGCATACCTCTGGTGAATCCTGTATAGGGTCAGTGACCCTAAATAAAGGCTTTTTGTTGTTGTTGTTGTTGTACTTTTCAAATATTTTTAGTATGAATACTATTAATTTTATATGAATGTTTATTGATAAATTCCTTCGTATATCCATTCGATATTAATTATTCCTGGATAGTGTTCAATTCTATATACTAAAGTTATCAGTGGAGCAATGTGGGGGAAATTTTATGGGAGATAGGACTAAAGGAGTTGGCATGGAGGTATACTGGTGAGTGGCTAGGTTTTCTGTAAACAGTTGTTTGAAGATAATCTAATTTATTTTCGAAAAGTATATCTAAAAAGTGTAGGAAGCCATTAGACTTCTTTTCATTTGTGAATTTTAAAAAGAGGGTGAGTGTCATTTCAAAATGCCAAGGTATTCTCAATATGGTCTGTAGCTACAATAGCTATCACGTCATAAATATATCTTGCCCATAATGGTGGTTTTGAATCTTTCATTTATCAGGGTGTCAAGACATTTTAAGACGAGATCAGCTAAGAATGAAGAGAGGGGACTTCCAATTGGAATACCATTGACTTGCTGGTATATTTTGTCATCAAAACAGAAATATGAAAATTCTAAACAGATATCAATTAAATATAAGATTGTATTTGAAGGTAATTCTAGATTGAAATCTGTTAAGGTTTTTTCTAGAGTTGTCAGCCCTTATTTGTGATCACACGCTTTAATGGCTTCGGGGAGCGGTCTTGACTTTGGTATCTGATGACGGGGCTGACGTCACCACGTGCTCAGGCTGTGACCTGGTGGTGAGGAGAGATGTCCTCGGCTGACGCTCCGTAGTTTGCTAGAAAAACACATTGTTTCGACCAGATGTTTGTCGGCGCGGACACTGGGCGTTCCAGTGGTTTCCCCGACAGTAGTGGCATGGTGACGGGGGTGACTGTTCCAAATCGCGAAATCCTCTTAGGGTGTTCGTAGGTCCTTACGATATAACCGGGCCTCTGAGGCATCTGAAGCAGGTTAATAGTGCCTCATTTCTCCTGATAGGTACCATCCTGGCACCTATCTTCAGCCTCTTCTGTCAAGGAGGATTTGATGGTATTCCTTTAGGCCCGAAATTACCCAATTCGTTGCGTAGGACCTCCTATCTCATGTACCCTTCCAAGAAGCACCCCGAATTCTGATGCACCACCATTTCTCTTAGAATCTCCTCTTTGATGTCAGAATTGACACTTAAGAGGATCAGATCCCTTCTGGCCCTCTTGAGACCTCCTAGCATCAGTGCAGGCTCTTCCTCTATAGCCTCCACGGCCAGTTTCCTGTACTCGGGGTTTTTCAAAATTAGAGCCACAGCTCCCCCGTCCCGAATCATCTTGAGGTCATAGCGGTGCCCAGGAATGCTACCAGCGATGCTTTTTAGCACCGCGAGATTAACCTGGACCTCGCTTCCTTATTCCACTCAACTACTAGGGTCAGGTCCTTCTTCTAACCTAGGAGGGTCCTTGACCTTTGGGGGTTCTGGCTTGGAAGTCTTGGCCGCTTTAGGTGGATCCTTAACTTCCCTTGTCTTGATCTTCTTTGGGGGAGGAGGTTCCTTCACCTCCTCTGTAGGCTTTTGGTGGGTCCTTTCTTGGCCTGGCTAACTCTTCTGCCCTTCTTTTTTCCTCTTCAGTTGAAGGCCACTTCTCCCTTCTCCTCTTCATTCTGTCTCTCTTCTTTTCCGCTATCTCGCTGCTCCTAGACTGAACAGGCTGTTTTGGGGGAGATTGCGAAACAACCATTTCGTCACCAGTCGGTATTTGGACCGGGTCTCCCTCTACTTCAGGGCAGTAACTCCCGGCTTCTCGTGTTGAGGCGTTTCTCATCTAGGGAGGACTGGGGAAGCGTCATTGGAAGGACATACCTCAACCACAGCTAGTTTCAGCGACTCTAAGAGAGCCACCGCCACTCTGCAAGGTGGTCGGACTGAGGATATTTTTCTCCAAGTTTCTCTTTTCCACCCGAAGGAGCTCAAGCTCTTCAAGAACAGCCCTATGTTTCTTGGGGAGCTCATCGAAGCATTGCTCGAGGATGTTTGGGTGAACATTTCCAATCTTCCTCCCTCGACGTATGGTGTCTAGGGAGTCTTGGAAAGCCTCGGCAAGCTCCTTCAGCTCCGAGCTCTTCTTCTGGGGTGGGGGGGGGGGGGGGGGGTCAAGGCCTGATTCAGAAATTCGTTCATTTCATCCAGGTCGTTGAGGTACCCCGCTTGGGTGGCATCCATCGCTGCCCCCCGACTCCTCGACTAATGAGTCGATTCTCGCCTCAGACGAGGAGTCAATCAACATGAAAGGATCCACAGGGAATTCCATGTTGATGATCCTGTTGAGGCGGATATCAGGCGCGATGAATGGTCCTTTCTATCTTCTCTCTCTCTCTGGGTATCCAGAGCTAGCTGTGCGGAAGGCACCTGGGTTCAAATCCCCGCTTATCCTCTCGAGTCGTGTCGAACCTCGTTGTGCAGAGGGTGCTTCTTTCTATAGGGGACTTCTTTGGGCCATATCTAGGCGATGCAGGGGAATTATTAAAACAATCTAACGAGGTATTGGGCATACACTCGGAACCGGATGGAATTTTAGCGTCCTCAGGCTTATCCTTATTTTTAGGGGTGTTTTCAGAAAAGATGCTGAGAAGTTAGTCGACCTCATTTGTCGAGCCGGCCCTTCAATTTTTTACTCAACACTGGATACAAACAAGGCTGAGAGCGGATGGAGTTGGCAGTGTGCTTGTCACCGCACCAATGACACTTAAGCACGCTTTTATTTTCACAGGCGCACAGGCGAAAGGCTACCACAGGCACCACATGGGAAGACCGGGCGAGCCTGTGGGATAAAGAGTCAACAGTGACGCGACCGCGTCCAAGGAGAGCTTCCTTGATACCCTTAGTAACCTCTATGATAGCGGTGGAAGGCGAACCTTCCTTCCTAATCAATTTAACCAGCTTCAAGCCTCCGCTATTATTAATCAACTGCGGTCACAGGGTTTTCTATCAGATCAGACACCAGATCAGATGCAGATTTTTCAACAAGGATGCCGAAAATGGCCAACCTGGGCCTGAATTTCGTATTTGGTAGGACTTTAAGACCGTCAATGTTGGCGGTTTTAATTCCGTCCACAAACCGCTTTGATTCTGCAGAATTGAGGAAGTGAAGGACAAGTTTTTTAGTCCTTCTCTCTCTCTCTCCCAGTTACTGCGGTCAAATCACAACTCTTCAACTGTGGAGTCTTGGCAATTTTGGCTCTGATGGCCTCGAAAGATAAGTTATCAAAGCAATTTTCACATGCTTAACACTGTCAGAAATGGATGAAAAGCGGTGTCAATCTGCGCCTAGGTTCAACGCACTGACATTCTAGGGTACATAGTTGTGGGTTGGTTGGAACTAGGTTGTATGCTAGAGGTAGCTGCTTCATTTTATCGGGGTTAGGAGGAGAGGGAGGCTTGGCCAACCTGTTCTTAAGTAGGGTAACCTCATGTTCAACTGACCTGATATTTCTCTTGAAAATTCTTAAGACCTCAGTATGTAAGGCGTTAAAAATATATTTTAAATAATCCTTCACTGGGTTTGATAACCCAGTGCGCGGGGTAGAAGGAAGGTTAGAGGCAGCGATATCCACTACCTCGTGATAATTATTGGTGAAAAGAGAATCTATCTTTTCACAGCAGTCAGAGGATCCACAATGGATGCTGGAAGGGGTGAAAATAGTGGCCTGGGGGATCTTACCCTGAAAAGAAACTATTAATAGGATCGGAGACCTCTTCGGCCACGGTCCCAGGACTTGTGGAGGGCTCCAAAGGTGGGAATGGGTCCTTCCCGTCAGCTCACATGGCCCGCGACTGCAGGCGAGTATGGACCATCGTATTTTGTATGCACGTGGTTTGGAAGGGGTTCAATGGTTGAAAAAAAAGTTAATCTGATCTCAATAAGCAGAATTTGGCGTAAAAGCATCTTAGAAGAACGGCACAAAGCAAGACTTGAAGAATAATAGAGGAAATTGATCGAAGAAGGAGTTTAACGTTCACAAAAAATAAAGGATGGGAATGATGCAAACTTGATTATGGAAACAGATCATTATATCCCGGAGAATTTTAAAGGGGAGAAAGAAAGGAATGGCTTGAAGCAATGGAAGCAAAGCTCGGGGAGATGGAGAAACATTATGGCATATATAAAAGGAAGGCCATACTGGTTGCTGTTGGATGCAATCGAAGATATCGAGTGGACTATAAGGAATATTTCTCACCTCTACTCAAAAAAGAAAGCTTGCAACAATAGTTGATCTTGCAACGCAACAGAATTTAATTATAAAGACTTATGATGTGAAGACATTACTTATCTCTATGGTGAGTTAGAAGAGACAGTATACATGAGACAACAATGATTTTATGCCAAAAAAAGGCTATATGTATTATCACTTCTTCAGAAGTAAATAAATATTTTCTAGCTGAAGAAAGACCTAAATATTTTCAAATAAAGTGAATCAAATAGAATAAGAAAATTGATGACTGGTATCGAATTAGGAGATATGAAACTTAATCAGCCAGCTAGCGCTCGTCCTGGTAACATCTCTGCCTCCCTGTTCTCCCGCCATGGAGTAGGAGGACAATATTGTCATTTCCCGCCATTACCAGATCCTGCACTCCCTTGGCCAGCCCTCCCTCAAATCCATGCACCTCAATGACTTCATGGAGATAGACGAAGTAATGGAGGCTAACAAGCCCAAGACTGCCTGCCGTAGCACACAAACCAGCCCTGTTCCTTCCTGCAAGGAAAGTGAGCCTATCAAGCCTGCCACCCCTGCTCCAGTTGCTGTCCCTATGAAAGCAACTGCTCTCAAGTTGCCAGCCCCTGCTCCAACCAAAAGAAAGCAGCCTGAGGCACCAAACCCGCCAGCAAAGAGGACGAACACCCAGGGTCCAGCCAAGCCTACACCTTCCCGCGCCACCAAGTCTGCCGCGCCCAGAGTGACACTCCACGAGAGAGGTCTGCGGCCCACACCGTGGTTATCTCAGATAAGACTGGTTCTCCACTCAAGGAAACCCTGAAACCATCCCTGCAGTCACATCCTCTCTGGCCAACAAGCTGGATGGCATGAAGGTCCGCCAGCAGAAGGAGATCCTTCCGCGCATCTGCCTCTTCAAAGTGGACCAAGAGACCTCCAACTGCCCAATGTGACCACCACCTGGACCGCTGAACCTGGAAGCCCTGAACAGAAGAATAGTGAGAGAGGAGGTTCAGAAGTTTATGGCTCTTCCTTCTACATTGCCGCCCAGGACATCGACACTCCATCCCCCGACCTATGGGATATCATCCGTAGTCCATCAGACATTGACTCCTATCTCTGCTCCTCGTCAGCCCGAGAGCTTCCGCCCTCGGTGACAATTAATCCCCCAGAACGATCAAGGTTAGTAGTGAATATAAGTGGATTCCCAATTCACTTTAATTGCCCTACGTCATAGTTGACCATTCCTTATGGCTCGGTTCGAAGACCGTAATAATTCACTTTAATTGCCCTACGTCATATTTGACCTTTGACCTGGCTCAATTCGATGGACGTAATAAACTTTAAATACCACTTTTTAATTGCAGCGCGTCGTGTCGTGGAATCATGTTACAAGTATATGACGTAATGTCAGGGTCATATATATATAGGCCGATATTTTCTCATATTGTCAGCTTTCATACAGAGTGACAGCAACATGGAAGTAAAGATTTTGCCTAATTTAGTTAAAGAAGTTATTGAAACAATTTTGGATAAAGGTCTTTTATTAAAAAAGAATCAATTTGTAGATGTAATTTATGAATTCCCTATTTCATTCGAATTTTCTACTAAAGAAGAAGAAAGAAAAGTTTCCTATTTTAATAGGTTTTTTAAAAACCATTTATTTCAAATGTATGACGAAAGTGGAAATTTTATTGAAGATTATTTGGACGATTTAATGCACACACCTGAGTGTGAAGGTGATGCATGGTTTTATTCAAAAGAATTATTTGAAAAAATAATCGAAGCTTATTCCCAAGCTTGCAATTCGGTCTTGCAAATCCAGGCTTGCAATCACGAAGAAGACAACGACACTTAGAGGAAAAATGTATAGAAGGACTCTATGAACACTTATATATACATAATTTGCATTTATATATGAACATATTTGTGTTTAAAATGTAATGCATTTTTATATGAACATATTTGTGTTTAAAATGTAATAAAGTTCATGTTAAAAACAAAAAAAGTGTGTGCTCATTAAAAAAATCTGTCATATCTTTTACCAACTAATTTAATATTTATGGAAATATGTGTCACAAATATGTTTAAAAAAAGTGTATATTTTTAAATGTCCTAGCTTTACTATTGTAAAATTTCACCCACATGATGACGACAAAAAGCGACTATAAAAAATCCGCCCACATGCTGACGACAAGAAAACTCCTTCCCCTTCCATTATAAAAAGCAGTTTCACCTTTTGGTTTTTGGAGCAAGTGACGGTGTTAAATTTCTATCAGCTGGACCAAGCAGTTTCGGATTTAAATTTTTCCAACATGAGGTAAGTTTTGTTTCTTGTTTTATTGAATGTGTTTTTCTCATAATCAGAAAAACTTTACTAGGTAATTAAAAATATATATATTTCAATGAGATTTGAACCTAGCAAAAAAAAAACATTAGAGCATTGGAGTTAACCAATACGCTAATGTTTTTTTTTTTTCATTTGGAATGGAATTAACCTGATATATATATTTATTATTATTTTTTTTAGGTGTCTACGCTTGGAGGCAAGTGCGCTCAATGGCTATCTAGAAAGGTGGTCTTTCCGCTCGACCGAAGGTGTGGAAGATGAACTTCCAGACCTCTCTTGTGAATTGGAACAAGTTCTCGGACCATCGGGAGATGTCTGTATGGAAGAACTTTCAGCGGACGATTTGATGCATGTTCTCGGATCATCACAGGATGTGTGTATGCCAGACGAACTTTCTCACCTCTCACCACTAGATATAGAGCAAGTGCTCGTCCGCTCGACCGAAGGTGTGGAAGATGAACTTCCAGACCTCTCTTGTGAATTGGAACAAGTTCTCGGACCATCGGGAGATATCTGTATGGAAGAACTTTCAGCGGACGATTTGATGCATGTTCTCGGATCACCACAGGATGTGTGTATGCCAGGCGAACTTTCTCACCTCTCACCACTAGATATAGAGCAAGTGCTCGGAATTCCCGAGCAGGGTGGGCTCGACAACGCTCCCACAGTCGACGACCTCACATTAAGCAGGATTCTAGAGGCGGAATTTCATTTTTCGAGGTAAGAAGAAGGAATATTTATTATAAATTATATACTTAATATATTTATGTTTTCAGCCTAGAGGAAAAACTCGACAGCTTCGAAGCAGATATCATCGACATTCTGCAACAGGCCTTGCAGCGACATAAGACCATCCGATTTTTTCTACAAACGGAAGTGGAACTTATCAAGACAAATGATGCTTCAGGTAGGCGAGCCCATTTTGTTTCCAAGTGTCAGCGTGTGTTTACCCCATCAATGTTGAATAGGTTAGTTAAAGAATCCCTAAGCCAAATTTACAATAGACTATTAACATACAATAAAGAGGGGTCATCTTTTATATTTTCAAACTTATTAGAAATTAATTTAAATATAGGTAGATATACGCCGATGTATGCTGGGTGTCAAGGTGTTAAACCACCGGCTTTTATCGCGAATAGAAGGGCATTACTTAACATAAATGCACCCGATGACATGTGTTTTCATTACTCTATCCTTGCCGCCTTATACCCAGTATCTAGCAATCCTCACCGTTCTAAGCACTACGAACCTTTTCTTTCTAATCTCAAAGGAGTTATACCAGCTCCAATGCCACGCGAACGCATTAAACATTTTTAGGAGCTAAATTCTCTCGCGATCAATGTTTATAGTGTAGAGGAAAAAGAAATCTTCCCCTCCAGCTTTCCGAAAATGTAGATAGCAAAGAAATAAATTTATTTATATATAAAAGCCATTATTTTCTGATTAGGCACTTCAATCGTCTTTTTGACTCAAAATCGCTCTACGTTTGTCACTATTGTCTGTATTCTTCCAAATCAAAAGAATTGGTAATGGAGCATGAAAAAACATGTAGGGTTCACGGAGCTCAACGTGTCAAATATCCAAAAGAAGGTTCTAAGCTTTCATTTTCCAAATTTTCTAATAATTTTAAGCGGATCTTCGCTATATACGCAGATTTCGAAGCCATTTTACAACCCAACCCCGACCCTTCCAAATACTCTGTCCACGTACCGTGTTCGTATTGCTATATCGTGGTAGATCCGGAGTCAAATATCGTCCACAAAGAAATTTATCGCGGCGAGAATCCGGCGGAAAAGTTCTTGTTGAGTTTATTCTCAACAGTTTCAAAGCTAAAAGAACGCCTCAGAAATTATCCTTCCGTCGATATGAACGAGCAACAAAAAATTGACTTTCTAAACGAGCAAACTTGCCACATCTGTAAAAAACAATTGGACATTAAGACAAAAGTAATCGATCATTTTCATTGGAGTGGTCGGTATAGAGGGGCCGCCCACAAGATCTGTAATTTAAATTACCACAATAATTCAAAATTTCGATGCTTATTACGCGGAGCAAAGAACTACGACAACCATTTTTTAATCAAAGCTCTCCGTCATGTGCCTCATAAACATCTTACAATTATTCCTATGAATATAGAAAAATATTCGGTCATTCTGGTAGATGATGTCATATTTTTGGATTCATTCCAATTTCTATCCTCATCGTTAAATACTCTTAGTTCAAATTTACCGCAAGATGGGTTCAAGGTTCTTTCCCAATGTTTTCCGTACCAGACCGATCTGCTTCGTCGTAAAGGTGTCTATCCTTACGAGTACATGACGGATAGTTCAAAATTTTCAGAAACAAGCCTCCCTCCCATTGAATATTTTTCCAGCAAACTTTTAAATGAATCCTGCTCCAACGAATCGTACGCTTTCGCGCAACAAGTATGGGAGGAACTTAACTGTACAACGCTCGGAGACTACCACGATATATATTTAATTGGCGACGTGGCTCTTCTAGCCGATATTTTTCAATATTTCAGAGACCTCTGTCTAAGACACTATCAGCTGGACCCAATTTTAAATTTTTCTTCACAGTCTCTCTCTCTCTTGACGCAGCACTAAAAATGACAAATGTTTCGTTAGATCTAATCAGCGATCCTGACATGTATCTGACGTGCGAGCAAATTCGCGGAGGGGTCGCCATGATATCAAAGCGATATGCCAAAGCAAACAATCCTTTTATGGGAGATGAATTTGACTCAAGTAAAGATACATCATACCTTTTTTACACAGATTGCAATAATTTATACGGATTTATACGGAAGAAATACTCCAAAAACAAAAATATATATAATTAATATAAATAATAATTTATTAATATCATTTGGTGTTTGCAACTTATTCACCTGCCTAGATCACAGTACTGACAACTCTGGAAGAAACCTTAACAGAATTCAATCTAGAAATACCTTCAAATACAATCTTATTTTATTATTATACAATCATCTAACTGTGTGCATAGTTTGGCAAAAATTCCACTCCTAATAGACTATATAGAATCTAGAATAATCAAATATGATCTAACTCATCTGTCCACTGAAGATATAATTACTTATGAACCCCATGCTCCAAGTATAGTCAAATCATTCTTACACGCAAAAATGAAGGAAAATTTTGACAATACTAATGAAATTTTCAGAAGCTTTTTCGTGTCTGGAATCCCAAGATTTTTCCGTCCAAATTTTTATAATATCCAATTCATTACAGATCATGGTAATTTTGGGAAATTTTTGGCAACTATCGGCGCGGTGAAGGAACCAGGATGCTTCTGCGGAGGTGAAATTCAGGACTCGAAACATCTACTTATGAATTGCCCAATTTTCCGGGTTTATAGAGAAGACAAATTTGGTCGTATTGGACGGCTTGATGAATTTGTAGGCAATAAAGAGAGGTGCAAAAGTTTTGATCAATTTTGCAAATTTATTTACAACTTTCTTTTAAATTGGAAAAGGGAGAGGGAAAATTAGAAGGAAAAGAATTGCGATGCTTGCTTTGTTGTTTGTTTTCTTTGTTAATTATGTAAAATAGTGAATTGAACAGGATTGTATATAGCCGATTTGTTGTGATGTAGATAGAGGTCTCGACGCAAATATCCCTGAGTTTGGGATATCGCGTTTCATGATGTTAATAAAGTAATAATAATAATAAAGTAATCTTATATTTAATTGATAACTGTTTAAAATTTTCCTATTTCTGTTTCAATAACAACATATACCAACAAGTCAATGGTATTCCAATGGGAAGTCAACATTCTTAGCTGATCTCGTCTTAAACTGTCTTGACACCTTGGTGAATGAAAGATTCAAAACCACCATTGAGTACTGGGCAAGATATGATGTGATGGCTATATTGAGCATACCTTGGCATTTTTAAATAGCTTTCACCTCCTTTTAAAATTCACAACTGAAAAGGAGTCTAATGGCTTCCTACCCTTTTTGGATATAATTTTTGAAAATAAAATAAATTATCTTCAAACAACTGTTTACAGAAAACCTAGCCACTCACCAGTATACCTCCATGCCAACTCCTTTAGTCCTATCTCCCATAAAATTTCCCTGGTAAAAACTCTCACCAAGCGTGCCTTCACACATTGCTCTCTCCACTAATAAACTTAAATATATAGAATTGAACACTATCTAGGAAGAATTGATATTAAATGGATATACGAAGGAATTTATCAATAACATTCATATAAAATTAATAGTATTCATAGTAAAAAAGATTTGAAAAATAAATGTATAATGCCATACGGAACAAGAGCTGACAAAATAGCTCATATTTAAAAAAAATCCGGAATAACCACTTTTTTAAAATGCGCCATTTTTAAAGACAATAGTCCGAAATACAATTACAAAGCAGAAGGTGAAGATAGGGAACACAAAAGACGTTGTGTATAGGATCGCATGTAAAAGCTGCAATGTATCCTACATTGGAGAGACAGACCGTTTCCTCGGGACCAGACTCCAAGAACACAAATCTTCTTGGAAGTATACAAAGGAAAGGTTTGCCATGGTGGAGCATGGTCTCCGATCGGGACATCAGCCAGATTTGGAAAATACTTCCACTATTTACAGGGGCATCCAGAACTCACACCAGAGGAAGTTCCTGGAGGCCATAGCATCAATGAAGGACCCTGCTAGTGTAAATAGATATGAAGAAATCTCCGAACCTTATGTGTCTCTAACTATTTATTTTTTCTAATAATGGCAGTCAACTTCATTTGTTTCTTATTTTTATCTCCTTACATTTTGTTCAAAAAATATATATAAAATACTGCGTTACTAATTTCACAAAAGCCTTTAATTTTCATAATATTTTAATTTTATTAATATAATTATTTTTAATTTTTCAATATATTATTATCAATAATTATTATTGACCAATGACAATTTTTTTTTCATGTGATCTACAAAAATTTGTAAATTAAATTTACTGTGCAATAAATTGATAAAGAGGGAGCAATCTCTCGAAATATTTTGATTTTTTTTCTTTACAGATCCAAGTACGCCCTTTAATATAAAGATTTATATATTCTCTTCATGTGTTACCGAAGGTGAAAGGACATGCCCAAAATGTGTCCCCACTATGGAATTGAAGCCCTATACAAACACCTATGGTGTTATTTGATGATGCAGCACATCTCGCAAAATAGGGGTGCGCAGTGTTCGAACCAGTTTCCGAAAGAGAACTTGGTTTGAACAATCGAGTCTTAAACTTAACAAAATTTGATGATCACCACTCTGTAGGTAGTTAATTGCGATGTGAAAACTATTTCCTAGCAGTCAGGAGTCTGAGCAGGTTCAATCCTTTACTGGGTTAATTTTTGTAGGGAGGTTTGCCACCTTAATTTAGCCGACCATCTGAGAATTGGTGGTGTTGACACAAATATACAAATCGATGAGAGCTTGTTTGGCCACAATAAAAAAAAAACAAGAAACCATTGTGCCAAAGAAGCTAATGGGCAATAGTTTTTGATGGTGTAGATATGGACAAAGAATTTTTCTTTGAGGTTGTTACTGATCGCACGGCCAAAACACTTATAGCTGTAACCTGGCAGGACCTGGCCCGAGCGGTGATAAGGAACAGGCTCAAGTTCCCAAAGAACTCAATACTTCTCCAAGACCATTCTCAGGCCAGGAACCCAGGAGTGATCACCAGAACGCGGAGCACAAGAACGGCCCCCTGCCCATTACAACAAGGTCCGGGCGGATCATCAAGCCACCCAAACGATTTGAAGAATGAAATTCTTGCTGATTAACGTCAACCAACAAACACGAGGACGTTACACCTATAGCGATAAGGATCTTAAGCTATTAGCGAAGAAAACAACTCAGCTTCTAAATAAAATAGGTCTCAAAATCAACCAGAGAAAACAGCAAGCAACTCTACAGAAATCCAAAGATTTGGAACAGTGGCAGGTAAAGAAGCGTACAAATTTTCTAGAGGATAAAAAAACGCAGTCGTTCCAGAAAACAAAGAAAGAATAAAAAGGAAATAATAGCTACAATGGATCCTCTAGCAGAAGCCAAGTTGAACGTTAATTGAACCTCTTCTCTGCTCGCCAATATTCATCTGATCTGTGTAACTTGCCATTGAACATCTTCATGAACACGTGAATACGATGGTCCACACTCGCCTGCAGTCGCGGGCCATGCCAGCTGACGGGGAGGACCCATCCCCACCTTTGGAGCCCTCCACAAGTCCTGGGAGCGTGGCCGAAGAGGTCTCCGATTCTATTAATAGGACTGTCCAAGGTAAGATACCCCAGGCCCCTACTTCCATTCCTTCCTGCATCCATTCTGGATCCTCTGACTTGGGAAGAGATAGATTCTCTTTTCAAAAAAAAACTATCACGAGGTAGCCGATATCGCTGCCTTTAACCTTCCTGCTACCACCCGCACTGGGTTATCAGACTCAGTAAAAAATGATGTAAGACGCATTTTCAACGCTTTACAGACTGGAGTGTCAAGAATTTTTCAAAGAAATGTAAAAATAGTTGAAAATTATATATGAGGTCACCCAATTTAAGAACAGGTTGGCCAAGCCTCCCTCTCCTCCTAAACCCGTTAGAATGATCCCCCAACCAGCTACTTCTCCCATCCAACTTAGGTCAAACCAACCCACAACTGTACACCCTAGAGTGCCATCGCAGACGCTAAAGAAATATCTGAATCTGATCTGGTGGAAAACCCTGTGATAGCCCAGAGTTGACTAATAAAAGCGGCGGCTTGAAGCTGGTTAAATTGATTAGGAAGGAAGGTTCGCCTTCCACCGCTATCATAGAGGTTACTAAGGGTATCGAGGAAGCTCTCCTTGGACGCGGTCCCGTCACTGTTGACTTCCTGTCCCTCAGGCTCGCCCGGTCTTCGATAGGAATCAATCGCATGAAATCTCTAGCCAGATCTTCGGTTTGGTGGCCAAAAATGGATAGTCAAATTGAAGAGTTTGTGAAGGAATGTTCTCCCTGTATGCATCATAAGACAGCACCTCCTGCTGAGAACACACCTTGGCCCAGGACTAACCAACCGTGGCAGCGAGTTCATTTTGACCATTTCTATTTTGGAGGTGATTGTTATTTATTGGTAGTAGATGCAAATTCTAATTGGATTGAATTATTCCCAGTTAGAGGTACTACTTCGCAAGAAAATATTAAGCTTCTACGGGAGTGTTTCGCCAGGTATGGATTACCGCAATGCTTAGTGTCTGACAATAGCCCCCCCCTTCAATTCGCTTGAATTTAAGGAGTTCTTACGGAAAAATAATGTATACCACTTAACCTCGCCAGCATATAATCCCTCGTCTAACGGAATTGCTGAAGTTTCGGTAAGAATAATAAAAAAATCTCTGGAAAAGTCGTTAGAGGAATCTCCAAACTCAAATATGGACTGTATTTTACAAAATGTTCTGTTTAATTATAGAAATACGCCTACCTCTTTAGATAAGCCTCCTGTAGAACGTCTCCTAAGTTATGTGCCTAGAACATTTGTAAATTGCTTGAACTCTGAATTTATCCAGAGGACTTTTGGGAGGAATGAGTGTGGAAGGCGACATTTTCAAGTTGGAGATAAAGTGCTGTTTACAAGAGTAATACAAAATAGGCGCAAATGGTTCAAGGCCCAGGTGATACGACGACTAGGTTACAATGTTTATCTAGTAAAGAACCTAAAAGGCACATTTAAAGTGCATGTCAATCAGATGAGGACAGGTTCAGATACCAAATATGCTGAAGATTCTGATTGGACCTTGGACAACGCTGGAGCAGGACCTCACCGACTGGAACAAGACCCTCAAATTTCCACGTCACCTCCGCCTAGGAAATCTACCCGATCTCGATGCCCTCCTTGCCGGTTTTCTCCAACTATGTACAATATAAGGAAGGAGGAATGATCTGTTTTGTTTAAAGATAATATATCAGTGATATATTATTACTTTACTCTGTTTTGATCATCTTGTTTTTATCATCATCTTGTAGACAACAACTTGTTCGATATAATGAGCACGTGTGCAAGAATTGTAAAAAGAATAAAATAATTATAGTAGCTTAAAAATTGTGTATCTTTCATTTATCTTTAAATATATATAAAGTGCAATTTCTTATAAAATAATTTTCACCATTAATATTCAACATTTAATAGAAACGTATCAATAATGATGATGCGCGCGCATCCGTGACATGAGGAAAGACGGTCGTGACTATATATTAATAATGATAAAATAATAATAATAATATAATAATAATAATAATTATTATTATCATTAGATAATGATATAATGATCATAATGATGATGCGCGCGCATCCGTGACATGAGGAAAGACGGTCGTGACTATATATGTTGATTTTGCTACTCTCTAAAATTCCCTCGTGGCTTATTTTTTGTTTACCATTCATAGTTTGTTCTTGCCTGAAATAAATTGTTGTCTCATTCCCTAATTTTCCACGTGGCAATATTAACGACCTACCACAGGCAAATCAGAATACTCTCATGGCTAAACGGTCTGAATGAACTAATAAAATAGTATCCTTATGTATTGGTATGGCAGGTAACTTTATAAATTCAATTGCCATCTATCGATGATATTTGATTCAAATTTTATGACAGGCAACTATTGATTAAACATTAAAGTAAACACTAAATCAATGTATGAGAACATTGCCCACAATTATGTTTACAAACTGAGTTTTAAAGGTCCTTTCAATAGCCGAATTTTGGAAATTTGCACTTAGAGTAACAAGGTGTAAATAATATATTGTTATGACAGGTAACTATTCATTAAGTATTAAAGCAAACACTAAATCAATGTATAAGAATATTGCCCAAAAGTTGCCCTATGAGTTTTGAAGGTCCTTTCAATAGCAGAATTTTGGAAATTTGCACTTAGATTGACAAGGTGTCAATAAAATCGAGTGTCGAATGTCAGTCATGATATCAATCATAAATTTGTATGATATTGAATGAAACTGATGGTTCCGTTTCGGATTATTATATAATAAGGGCTAGGTTATCCAATTACACCAATTGGTACAACTCGAGACCCCTCTCTTCCTGGTGAACATTAAGCCCAATTTGCACATCATCATCAAAATAACAATTATAATCATCGCACGGAAATCCGCTGCCAGAGGCCATCTTACAGCAGTTTTCTCGCACAAATCCACTTTCCTGCTGTCATCCATTTATTTCATCAACAATCCGGGCTTCAGATGTATTTTCACCAGATGATGAATCCAAAATGTATCACCATACTCCACTCTGGGAGTTTTTCAGAGCACTCCAAAGGCTCTTCAATCCAATATTCGTTCTGCTTAGCGACTCGTCCAATCTAACTACCCATTCCAAAAATCGCTATCTTTGCGACCTCTTTCTTTATGCTCAACAGTCGGAATGGTAAGGGAGAAGTTAGTTGCTATTGCTCTTATTTGATCTCACAACAAAAAATTAATTTATGATGTATTCCAAATTTATCGTTTCACAATTTCCACATTATCATCAAAATATCAAAAATAGTTATCGCACGGAAATCTGCTGCCAGAGGCCATCTTACAGCAGTTTTCTCGCGAAAATCCACTTTCCAGCTCTCATCCATCTCTTTCATCAATAATCCGGGCTTCAGATGCATGTTCACCAGCTGATGAATATAAAATGTATCACCATACTCCACTCTGGGAGTTTTTGAGAGCACTCCAAAAGCTCTTCAATCCAATATATTGTAAGATATAACTGACATAGACTACTCGTTCTGCTTAGCGACTCGTCCAATCTAACTACGCAATACCAAAAATCGCTATCTTGGTGACCTCTTTCTTTATACCCAACAGTCGGGTTGGGAGGAGAGAAGTTCTATCCTATTGCTCTTATTTGATGCCACAATAAAAATGAATTTATAATATATGCCAAATATAACGTGGGCTCTCTCTCTTCTAGTAAATCTAAAGCTTTTTTAAAAAATTGCACGATAATACATAGTTACCCATCATACCAAACATATTAAAAGCTTGATATTCTTACGAGTGTCTATTGTTTTGCCAAGTAATTACAAGAGCTAACAAGAAAGGCTTTCAAACTCAATAATCTAAAACAGAACTTTGATGACAATATTGTGTAGGCGCCATCTCGACCAGAGAGCCGCAGATAAACAGAATACAATGCACAGAATATAGAAGCCGAGCTCCCCAGTAGAAGGAATATCCGGATGACGACGGTGCTCTCTGATATATGTGTGTGCCCCCCTTTTGTTGTTGTTATTAGTATTTTTTAAATTAATAAATGCTTTCAAATTATTTTATGGAGTCCTCTCTTTCTTTTTCCCGATAAGAAACGCCTATGGAAGCCAACAGAAATTCAGAAGTGGGATTGCCCTGAAGAAAATCGAAGATTCCCTGGAGTAATTTGGAAACAAGAAGAACGTGGCGCTGTGACCGATCAACTTAAGGAGTTGCATGGTATGTACATAAGTTTAATTACCAATTTTTAAAAGTATTATCGCAAAGTATCGCGGTAAATGTATTATCGCAAAGTATCGCGGTAAATGTATTATCGCAAAGTATCGCGGTAGAACTATTATTGCAAGGTATCTCGATAAAAGAATTATCGCAAAGTATCGCGGTAAAAGTATCTTCCCAAAATTACTAAAGAAAAGTTGATTTCGTTTAAGGAAATAATCAAAAGCAGTACGTATCTGATTTAGTTAGTTTTTTTTTATTCTTATGTAAAATATGACTTATTTAGCGAAAGTAAAGAAATGCGACTTGAGCAAGTTGGCGTATGAACTCGGCGAGGTAGTACCGCCAGAGAGCAGGATCGTCGACTAAAAAATTGTAAATCTTACGAAGAAGAATTCGCAAAGCAAATTTTGGTGACTCTGATCGAGGATCGGGAGCGAACGGAATGGAACAAAGCCGCTCTTCACGCCGCAAGAAAAAGGATTCAACGGTACTAGGGTCAAAGTTCCAAGACTTCGATGGAATCCTTGGCAGAAGCACGTCAGATCCATGTCAGTATCTACAATAATTGCTAGCTGTGGGTCACAGCTCCCATAGGGAAGAAACTATGCAATAAAGTATTTATTAATTTCATTATTTTTATTAACAGAGTGGTCGTTTTTATGTTTATATTTTGCTACTCTGTAAAATTCCCTCATTTCTTATCTTTTGTTTATCATTCATAGTTTGTACTTGCCTTAAATAAATTGCTGTCTCATCCTGAATTTTTTTTAATGGAATTTTTGTCCCCGAAGTTAATCTTCTTCAGATTTCATACAGATAAGATCTCTGAAGTGCTTCCCTGAAGACCCCTGGCTAACTGCTCTCCAGAGCGGCCGCCCGCACCCTCCTCCATCGATATATCGATATGGGAAGAGGAAAACCGAAAAAGGCTAACACTGCTGATTCTGAAGTTACGTCCGCCGAAGAAAGTGAACATGAAGTAACTATGTGGAATGCCAAGCCGCCCTTTGACCTAACTGCAATGGGCTATCGCGCCGATACACCTGTGTATGTCTCCGCCTTTCCATCCAAGAACCTGAAGGCCTCCAGATTACCCGAGACTGTTGAAGAAACTGACAGGAACACCGGGTCCCAATACACAAGCTTCTCCCATCCTGACCTGCACTCCACCATTGATAGGCTTCTCCAGAATCGCCGCGCCTGCATCCTTGGGCTTTCAGAGGAACTGAAGGCCATGACTGCCGACCGCGACCAACTCCTGGAGAAACTCACTGCCCTTGAAGCCTCTTCCGCATAAAACATAAAATTATTAAAACCTGCATGCCTATCATCTATGGATTACCAAAAATACATTTTAAAAAATTCCATTAAGACCAATCATTGCATCCTGTAATTCTGTTACATATAATCTTTCCAAGTATTTAGTTAAAATACTCAACCCTATTCGTACAAAATTAAAATATGTTGTCAAGAATCCCGAAGAAATACTCCAACAAACAAAAAATATATTTAATATAAATAATCATTCATTAGTATCATTTGAGGTTTGCAACTTATTCACCAGCCTAGATCACAGTGCTGACAACTTTAGAAAAAAAAACGTAACAGATTTTAATCTAGAATTACCTTCAAATACAATCTTATATTTAATTGATATCTATTTAGAATTTTCATATTTATGTTTCATTAACAACATATACCAGCAAGTCAATGGTATTCCAATGGGAAGTCCCCTCTCTCCATTCTTAGCTGATCTCGTCTTAAACTGTCTTGACATCCTGGTAAATGAAAGATTCAAAACCACCATTAAGTAGTGGGCAAGATATGACGTGATGGCTATAGTGGCTACAGACCATATTGAGAATACCTTGGCATTTTTAAATAGCTTTCACCCCCTCTTAAAATCCACAACTGAAAAGGAGTCTAATGGCTTCCTACCCTTTTTAGATATACTTTTCGAAAATAAATAAATTATCTTCAAAAAAAACTGTTTACAGAAAACCTAGCCACTCACCAGTATACCTCCATGCCAACTCCTTTAGTCCTATCTCCCATAAAATTTCCCTAGTAAAACTCTCACCGAGCGTGCCTTCACACATTGCTCTCCACTGATAAACTTAGGCCCTCGCCCAACGACGACAAATCATCCTGAGCCGACGCTTCCGGCTCGGCCAGACTTCGCTGCCCCGCGTGGCCCTTCGCCCATCCAGGAAACCCTCAAGCCTGCAGCCCTAACACCGGACGTAGAAATGTCCATCGTGGAGGAGTCCTCTGAATCCTCCACACCACCAACACGGAACGCAACGATAAACGACCTCGATGCGTTCATCGAGAGGCACCCCAGCGTGTCCTTTGCTGGGACGGACGCCCTTGGTCTTGGGCGGGAGGAGGTCCTAGACCTCCTCTCCTCGAGGACCAAGGCGCAGAAGCATGGACCCCTCCTGTCACCTCCGCAGGGCGACGCTCTCGCCGGCCTGATCAAACAAATATTGGATCTGAGGCCCGGAGGAGGCAGCAATATTTATAAAGTCCTCGGACAGGTTAAGGCTGAGCTGAGGACAACACCAGCCGCAGTACCTACACCCCCACTGCCTGCGCCTCAGCCTGCTGGGCCGACACCATCTGCTCCCCACAAAGAGGAATCGACACCGGCTATGACACCTCCTTCTCCACTGCCTGCCCCGATGGAGGAAGACCTGCCGCCGTACCTAGAAGATTGGATCTTTAAGATTTACAGAGAAGTACTCAGTTCCCAACCCGACCTTGAAGCCTGACGTCATTAATGCCATCTTACACTCCCAATCTAGGGCGCTTTTCCTTGCGAAACTCTCGCCTGATTTGAAGAAACACTACGCCGTCTTCTTCGAGGCGGTCATCGAGCGCGCTCGGGACTGCCATCCTAGGATTCTCAGCGGGTTGTCCGAGCTCATAAAAGCCTTAACTCCCAAGACCAGACGTCCCCGCGGCAAGCGCTCCACCTGATTTCTTAATGTAAATTTGATCAATTGATCCTCTTCGTTGAGTACTAACATTGACGGGTCGTCAATAAAATTTCTTTAATTGTCAATTGTCCACTGATAAACTTAAATATATAGAATTGAACACTATCCAGGGAGAATTAATATCAAATGGATATACGAAGAAATTTATCAATAAACATTCATATAAAATTAATAGTATTCATAGCTCTTTCGAGTAGAGAAGAGGAGGCTAGAGGAAAATATCCTCAGCCCGACCACCATGCAGAGTGGTATCCAGAAGGGAGTGGTGACGTCTTTCTTAAGAGTCGCTGAGTCCACCTGAGTGTAGGTTAGGACATATAGCTAGTGATTGCTCAAGACAGTCTTCTATGTTTTCCAACCGCAATACTCTTGACAATTATGAAATAGTGAACATATGTTCATATGGCGGAGATCAGTATGGAAATCTGCCAATAGTTAAGGTGAATATTAACGGCAATATGTGGCACCTGTTACAGGATGCCAAGTCAGTATTATTGATTCCGGAAAGTGCAAGGTCTTGAAGGAGAATTGGGACGATGCACTTAAAACTTTACGTATAGTGTCAGTGACAGACCACGAGCAGACACTTA
>CP092869.1:24258354-24353097 GCA_030710605.1 Cordylochernes scorpioides
AACGAGACTACCAAATAGAGCCACGGTTCTTAGCACCGTGAGTGGGAGGAATAGGCGTCACATGGAACAGAACAATGCCGAGTCTGGGACAACTGAAGGAATGTGTCTCTCCATGTCTGAAAGGTCCAGGTGGCCATCTTAACAGCCCTCATGACGGGAATTGTCTCCCTCGAACGAGAAATTTCCAAGAAAGTCCTCAGTCCCTTCGCAATTACGGCTTGATAATACTGTAAAGTCAGTCACAGGCTTATTGAGGACACCCATTCAACAGCCAGCCACAGATGTCTCACATGTGTAGGAACCCGACATTTTATGTGCGGGCCGAGGGTATTTTTAGAGGGGGCCATGTTTCTGCCAGCAGCATCACGCCAGCCATAAATATTTTAATACACGGCCTGTGTAAGTTATGTCGTTTCTACATTTGCCTAGAAAGACTAAATTTAGAAGGCGTTGAAGATGTGGTATAGGAGAGATACAACACCGAGCTTCTCTCGTCTATTGTTGGTATGTACAACACAACTGTTATCTTTAACCTCAAAATTGTCTACGCTGCCAAAATTTCAAATTTAGAAAAACACCCAACTCAAGAAAGCTGTGAAAATTATTTAACATTGGGAAAATACCTTTTTTTTTTGGCAACTCTGCAAGCATTTTAAAAACCGATTGAACCGAAAGAATGTTCGAAAAATAAAATCACTCCCTATATATATTGTTAGAATAAAATAGGGAGGAAATAGTGTTTCCGTGGGGTAATTTATAAAAGAGCGAGTTGCTGCTGAAAGATCGCCAAATTTCCTATTGAGAAAAGAATCAGTCAGCACAAGGGGCAGATATTGAGCCTGTCGTTCAGGAAACAAATGGAGGAATGCGAAATCTTCGAAACATAAGTGTCGAATAAAGGACTTCCATCTCCAAACTTGATTCGCCCATAGAAGGGGGTCAGTCCAGCGGAAATATTCATTCGGGATGAATGAATAAGTGAGGGAGGGCGGAATGTGACGTCGTTTGGCTCCGAATGTTAAGTTTACCTTTTTTTCCCCTCTTCTGTAACGAAACAACAGCAAAATCTCGAACGCGCCTGCGCGCTGTTGACTGGGGAGTGGGAGCCTTTGAAAGAATAGCCCTCTAATTAAACACGAAGTTAATCTACCAAATTAGTCTTCTCTCTCCAACACGTTTGAAATTGGGCTCTTTATTCATCTCACTGCTGCTGGGTGTGTTTTTGAACGGCTGGCGCTATTCTTGTCGACATGTAGTTGCACATGTTGCATCGATTTTAAGGGAACTCGAAGAAGATTCTGAGCGCTTTCGAATTCAACAATGTTTTTCTGGATGCCCTTATGTCGACGTTCGTATGAAGGTAAAATGACACAATTTGGGCATTAAAAACGTAAATTTATTTTCTTTGTGCGTCTATTTTGTTGTCAGCTTGGGATCAGGAAGTATGGGAATTGTATTTCTCAGGGTCTATGGATGAAGCTTGTCGACAACATTCTTAAAGTGTTAGATATTACATCTTTTTTTTTTTTTAAGATTCAAATCAATCTTTTGCAGTGGGGCGTAAGTTTAAGAAAGTGAACTCCATATTTATTTATATATTAAAAAAAAAAAACCTTTTCACGCATTTATATTTAGCTACTGGATAGTGATCGGCATTCTTCAAAGTTGTTGATTTCTTTGACCTTTCTCTCTATATTTGGAGTATCTATCCTGAGTAGATATTGAGATCTCACAGCACGAGGAGCTAAGTAAGTAAACAACTCCCATCCAACTTCAGCCATGCTGCACCAGAGCATTCCTCCATCCCTCCATTGTAGCCGAAGGTATTGTGGCCGGCTGGGTGGCGTGCCGCAAATTGCCTCAATTAAAAGTCGCTTCATTTCCATCGGTGTTGGAGATGGACAAGATAAAGCTTGTGTCCTCCCGTGCTGCTGACGGAATTGTTACGGCATCTATTCCATAATACGACTTGGTAAGGAGCCGATGACAAGCTACAAACGGTGTTCGTAGACCGGACACAACCCGGTGGATGTTGTTTGCCCGAAGAAATAATAAACAGAGGCGAAACGAAAGCAGAGCCGTTGGTTACTAGCGTCAGCAGGTCGGACTTACAGCAACAAGGTTTGCTCAACTTCTACCTAGTTCAATTACTGGCACAATTTACCTATTCAACACATACATTTTTACAAGGTTGAATAAACCTTTGGGGAAAGGATTTGTTGTTAGTAAACTAATTACACTAGGTGTGGATAACGTTTAGATTTGTAAATGTTCCCGTGAAGATTTGAACGAAGCACAGATCAAATAATATTGAGACTATGCAACCTTTTTATTTATTTCAAAGCGACACACGCCATGTTCCACCGAGATGGATCCACTCTGGGATGGATGAAATTTATGACACGTAAAAACGTCCCTGCCGCTCTTCGAGCAGGTGGAGCATAATCCCAGCCAGGCCGTCAGCTGCGCGGGCCGCTAATGATAGGCCAAGGACAAAAGGGAACCGACCACTTCTCGAATGCGTGCTCCAGTAGCCCCAGCAAATAGGGCCACCGTGGCCTCCATGTTTGCCGGAACTGTGTCGTTAATTCCGAACTCACCTACCTAACTTCGGATCTTGTTCAAATATTCACAAAAATGTTTTACGGCAGATCTTTCTAAAGAAGAGAAAGGTGATGCTATCACGACTAATGTTACAAGGCCTCTTTGTATGGTATCCATCTATCTTGTCACCTCTGTTTCTGGGTCCAGGGATTTCTAGATGGCTGACGCAGGTTATCCTCAGCCCTTCAGACAAGCCTGATATGTGAAAGCCTACGTCTCGATGTCCGTGCTGCGAGCCTATTGATCGTTTTACCACCTCGATGACAGTAGACGAGGCCTATAAGAGCGAGTGCCACAAGGTGGAATATGGATGTGAAGCGGATATATATATATATATATATATTATCATTTGATGTTTCATTAAAAAAAAAAAAAACACGATATTTCTGTTTAAATCCAGATTTTTTTTTTTTTTTTGAAACTCGCAAAGCTTCAATGATTTGTTAAAGGTGGACCCTCCCAAATATTTCCTCCTTTTTACCTATCTTCCCCACACAATTCACCAATATCAACCTTTCCCAAAAAACATTATTTTATTATTATTATATACATAATATATACAAATAAGACACTGTTGCTAAATACTGTTTATGGAAAAATAAAGATACCTCTCCCTTTTATTAAATGCATAAAATGTCTCAAAACACAAGGCAATCTTTTGAACTTCTCTAACTTTGATCAGGCCATAACACCAGCAAATTCGAACAAATACCGACATGACACCGCTGTAATGATGAAGCTCCGAAACCACGGTGGTATATATTGATGTAGCACCCGTTATAACGTACTTAGAAACGCTCAAATGGGAAGCCTTACCCCACCCGCCGTATAGCCCAGATATTGCTTCTGATTATTATCTCTTCCGATCAATGCAACATGGCCTGGCTGACCAGCACTTCTCCAATTACGATGAAGTAAAAAAAAAAAAAATGGATCGATGAATGGAATGCCAAAGAGTCATTTTTCTGTGATGGGATCCGTCAATGGCCAGAAAGTTGGGAAAAAGTAGTGGCTAGCGAAAGACAATACTTTGAACATTGAATGTCTAATTAATTTTTCACAATAGAACTTCAATTTTCAAAAAAAAAAAAGCACGAACTAAAAATTACTTTCAATAGATTGTTTGTCTAAACTGGTGTTATTGACCAAGCTGAGTGCTCGCTGGGCTCAGCAAATGTAAAAAATCATTTATTAAAAGGGAGAGGAATATTATCCTCCCGCACAATGGAAGTAATGTTTAGATTTTGCCATATCTTTGTAAAGAGAAAAGGCTCTTTGTTTTACTGCTATGTTGGGGCACATGGTAGGTGCTACTCCACTATTCTAGGTCAAGCCAGGGAAGGACGTGATAATTGCGATCCTACATAATCTTCCCAGATAACCAACCTCCTCCTCTTATCTATTGCTCTCTTCTTTCTTTCCCTCGGCTGTTTCTGGCGATCCATTTTCCTAATCCCCCGCCTGCTCGACAGGTAATTAACAACCGTGACTTCCTTCAGAGTTTATCAACGCAAGGCAAATAAATAAAACTATGTTACACGATGGAAAAATATTGGGAGGACTTTTTGGTATCGTAGTGATTGTAGGATATTATTATAATTATTATTTTTTTTAAGAAAATTAAAAAAGGAGAACATGATAGTGAGCGCGCTTTTACCTTAGTTAGGTTAAACTTCTGTAACAACATGGGAGTTGTTCCAGCCTTCGTTTCGCTATAAACTTTCAGTTTAGAGAGTTGTCATTGGATTTTTTTTTTTTTGAAGATTTCATTCCAAGCCGGCATATCTCGGGTTTTGTAAACTTTATTATAAGGATTTATTTCTTGCTTCCAGAGCTGTGAATATTTGGGTAACGCTCCGATATGATGCCAATTCTTCAGTGAGACTGGTAGACTTCTGAAGTTTTTCAGAGAATAACATCTATAATCTCATCTATTCATTAATAACTGATCTTAATAGACTTTGTGGGCGTCCAAATGGTTCTAACATCATTGTTGATATTCTTCGCCTTTTTTGAGGTAAACTGAGGAACTATAAAGGTTGTATTCGCTCAGGCGTATGTTCCCTCCCACACAGGAATCTTCAATGGAGGGATTCAATCAATGTGCTTTTATTAAAACCTTTGGTCTAATATACAGATTCTCCTGACAGGTGCAGCATTGATTGGAAAAAAGAGAGGAAGACATTAGTTTATTATAATTTAGATTAATATAATTATATAGACGGACCTTTATAAAGTTTTATATGGGACATATGTAAACTATAATTATTTTGATATACATAGGTTATAGGTATTCTCTCCTGATCTCCTTTTTATATAAATTAACAGGGAACTTATTCTTTAAAGTTCTGATATTCCTTTGTCGAAAAAAAAGGCTTAATTAAAGTAAGTTTAATTTTGATAATATAAATTTTGTATAAAGCCAGTATAAGTTAAGTAAATATGTAATTTAAAAAGTCTCTCTGAAGTTGTGATTAACAGCACAATTTTAGGACCATCTCCAGTCTCTACTTGACTGGGAGGGCTTGAGGTCTCTACTCTTCACGACAACAATAGATTGTTGGTATTACAACTCGGTCACTTCCTCATAATTTCTCCACCCCATTGGCCCCCCCTAGTCTACCTTTTGTTTCACCCCTAAGTGGAAGCTTCGGCGAAAACAAGTTCTTGCTAATGCCCTTTGTCTAATTTTCCCTTTCTAATAGGATTATTATTTACATATTGTCAGAGAAATAATACAATAATATATATGTATGTATGTATGTAGAATTAAATCTATAATGAATGAAAGATAATTGGTATAAGAGGAGGAGTATTGATAGTTAAAAATAATTCAGATAAATATTATTTTTTAAGGTATCAAAAAGGTTTTGTATCTTATGAAACAACATAGGGCTATAACAAGTTCACGCTGTAGCATCGGCAGTTACGTGTCATAATAGCAGAACATAGGGGAAAAAAAGGAAGAATTGAAGGTTTTAGGATAAGAAAGAAAGCAAAGACAGAATCGAAAACAAGTTCCGTCTCAAGTGTCAACAGTTCTCATCCCGATAGGATTAAGTTTGGTGTAAGGTGACAATTAGTTAGCAAACATTTAACAACAAAAGGTTCCAAGCACTCAGTTTAGACAAAGTAAGTGGACTCGTCTATGACAGGGGTCGGCAAACTTGAGTCGGAAGAGTCAATTCACAAAATTTCAGTTTTTAAACAGCCACAATTTTTTTTTTTTTTTTTTTTTTTTCTTGCCAACAATAAATAGTATTCGTAGAAAGAAGAAAGAAGAACCCTTATGCTCAAAACTGGGCAACTCTGTGCTTCACTTCCATCAATAATTGACAATATGACCCAGAATAAGTATATTGCTACGGCGTTTTATGGTTTCCACAAGTCCATATCTCAGAAGAAGGCCAAGTGATACTCACTCCTCACTTTCTTACTGCTACTCTTTTTGTGTTGATTTCTTGCTTCCCTCTTTCTTATTATTATTATTTTTTTTTCCTTTTCTTGTTTTTTTTTTTTTCTTTCTCTTTTTACTCTGTATATATCGCTATTTCCGTTGTCTCACTGCTTTGTTCTTATGTATACCTCTGGTGAATCCTGTATAGGGTCAGTGACCCTAAATAAAGGCTTTTTTGTTGTTGTTGTAAATAGTATTCGTATAAATAATATTTGCGTATGGAACTATATAAAGAGCCGCAGATTTACATCCAAAGAGCCGCATGTGGCTCGCGAGCCGCAGTTTGCCGACCCCGTTCTATGACATTGGATCACCCAGGCCCTCTTACACTATAGAAACCTGCAGACATAGCACCAGTTTAGTCAAGTTGCTTCTCAGGAGACTACTGTTAAATCCTTACCGCGTATAACGGCTACTAGACTATACGTCTTGATATAGGTAGGGATATGGCTCTTACTGATTGGTTCTTTTGATCAACCAATCAACGTTGAAATCAGTGCAGCGAGCATTTACCCTTTATCTCGGTAGTTCAACACATCGAGGCGTCTTTTTGTTTTGCGTCTCAATGTTGTATTTATAAATTAAAATTAGTATTAAACTTTTAAACACATTTTGATATTTAAATCTTTATGATAAATGTTGGCGCCGTATAAGAAGAGACAGATATTATTACCCCGACACATTTAAGGTTGTTGAACGGTTCAGTTGTATGACTCTTATTATGATTGGGGGCTGCTGCTCTTTGCCTCTAGGCAGTCCCAGGCCAATCCCGAATGGTCAAATAAAAACGGTACTCTCATATAGGTTTGCCGTGACATCTCGTACGTGGGTTGTTCTCAAACCTATAGATTTGTCAACCCCAGTCATCCATCCTCTCAAATGGCATGCATTCCATCATGACAAAGAAATTTAGGCCGCGACATTGTCCGTGGCCAGCGAGCGTTCCTTCCGCCATTCAAGAAAGCTAAGCGTGCATGCCAAGTCGGACTAACATGGTTAGGGTGATGGAAGACTGCGCCAAGTCCAGCCGGAAATGATTTAATTTGACCCCGGATCGAACCCTGATCAATTCCCGGTGTCTATCGGCCCATCGATTCACCCGATCCCCGCTATCAAAGCACTCGCCACTTTTTAAATTATTCATCGCCCCATTTACATGTTGCTTTTATCTTGGCACGTTTTTTGATAGCTTTTTTAGACCCACTCCCTCCACAACTTTGTCACGTCCTTCGGCTTCTTAGTTCGTGTTTTTTGCACTTCTTTCTAATCTGCACCAACTTACGGTAACTGGTTCTGTTTTAATGACTTTTTAAAAGTAATGGTGTGAGTGGAGAAAGAAAACTTTCTAAATTTTCTAGTTAAATGTGGGGCCGTTGTTATGATTGGTTCGGTATGTTTCCCTTCATTTTCTCTTGAGCATTTGTCTATGTGATGCAACGCTTGTCTATTCATATGAACTGGTGAAATTCGCTTGCTACTTTTTCTATTTAAATCGTGTTTATGTTGAAATCCTACTGCGTATTTTAGGCACGAATTGAAATCTCTGAACTCTAAATGAAGCTGCTTACGGTTCAGGCGTTTTGTATTTCTGTCTCTCTCTCGCTCTGTACATGCTTGTTTGGCTGTACATAAAATTGGAACGATGCAGAGATTAGCAGCATGTCCCCTGCTAAAGGATGACACGCAAAATCGTGAAGTGTTCTCTATTCCTCTCTATTGGCGATTATTATATATTACTTCTTTTTTTTTTTCTTCTTACTCTGTATATATCGTTATTTCCTTTGTCTCACTGCTTTGTTCTTATGCATACCTCTGGTGAATCCTGTATAGGGTCAGTGACCCTAAATAAAGGCTTTTTTGTTGTTGTTATATATTACTTCATTTTATTATAATTATTTTTATATAACAATTAAGGATTAGAAGAACAATTGTTTAAATTGTCCCTGCAGATAACATGGCTGAACAATTCCCTACGCGGGTTTCCAAAGGTCTAGTTGCTCCGAGTAGGTAGGTAAGTGTATGCAGCAGGTCCGGTCTAACATCCGTGTCCTCGAGCGTTCCTTCTCACGCCGCTCTTCTAATTGCTGACTTTTGTCTCTCGTCCTTCCAGAATCAATATGTTAGCTAATTACACCTCTGGCCTGCGGGCGACATGCGATCTGTCGGTCGGTCCCTCAGGGAGGAAGTATCGTCTTTCCCGCCGCTAATCCGAGGGGGAGCCACGGCTCATTTAGATATGCTTCCTCTTTCTTTCTTGCCGGAGAAAGAGAGGAATGTGGCGCCGGATGATGAGAATACCGTGGACTGACAAACTAGGCTGTGGCTGTGATCAAGGAGGGGATATGGCCTACTGGAGCATCTTGTTCGATACTCGGATTGTCTAAAGATATTACTGGAGGAATGCATGGAAGGAAGACTAGGATGAGGAAGGCCTATTCATGGACCATTTATGAAGAATACCCTACGATATCATCAAAAGCTTAGCCATAGAAAGGAAGCTCAGAGAAGACAGGAATACTGCCAGCCACCAACTTATGGCTGGTTGAGAATAAATAGACAATAGACAATTTAAACAATTCTATTGATTCTTCTAATTAATTGTTACAAAGGTGGAAAAAGATATAATAAGATAGTAAATAAAGGGTAGATAAAATGTAGGGGAATATATATAGTTGTGTATTGAGAATAAATAGGAGAGGACGACACGCGGGATCATAGAAAAATAATCCCTTCTGACCAAACGGCGGCTTGAGGGCTGCCCTCACTTTGTGCCTTCGCCACTCCTCTCTTGTGGGAGTTGTATGAAGATCTCAAACTTTCTCGTTACCATGCAGAGGATGAGGAACGTGACAAAACATTTTGACAATTGTGTGTATTGAGGGGGGGGGGGGTGGGGGGGGGGGGGGGGGGTTGACAGCCATTTTATAAAGAGGGGCGAAAGAAAGAGGAAGATTTAACCATATAACTAAAATGTTAAATTATTTTATTACTGGCTTCTTTAATATAGATAAAATATATCTTTTAGATAGCACTTATTTCTTGTGGCGTCGATCCTGGAGACAATCAGAGCGCCAATAACTGCTTAACGACTCAGACTCGGTTCAAGGAATCTGTGTCAATAGTAGCTCTTGGTAAATATTGAAGAAAATATACTGTTTATAATGCAAATTTGAGAGAGATATTGAGATTGAAACTACTTTATTTCAAAGTACATATAAGGTTAAATACAGAATAAATATGAATAAATATGATTATATAATATTTGAGAGAGAGAGAGAGAGAGAGAAAATTGGTCATATCCTGAGAGCTCCTCTCTATAGAACAGCTCCTATTACAACTCGGACAATCCCAGCATCAATGACAAATGGTATGCTATGGCCCTCGTTACTGGGGTGGGCAGTACGATGATATCCTACTTGAAGAAACATGAAATCGGCCGAATTCTAAACCTGTGTTTTAACGCACAAATAGAAAACTGCCAATTTTGAATTTTTTCAAAGGTAAAAACGTTGTGCTTCCTTCAGTGACCTCCCGTTTATCCGCATCTACACGGCGGAATTCACTCACGCGGAAAATGAGGAAATGTTAGGGTGACCAGGCAATTTTTTCTTGACAGCCACGATGGTATTTCCTAAACTCAGGGATCACCGTTGAACTTGCAGAGTCGTGGTAGAACCTATCCAACTTACAGCAGTGTAGGCAGGGATAAACTATTCTAACGTTAGGTATCACTACCCTCTAGGTCAGGGGTCGGCAATCTTTTGAGTTGGAAGAGCCAAAAATTACAATTTACAAAATTTCAAAGTTTTTAAAAAGCCACAATTTTTTTCTTGCCAACAATAAATAGTACTCGCATAAATAATCTTTACATATGGAACTATATAAAGAGCCGCAGCTTCACATCCAAAGAGCCGCATGTGGCTGGCGAGCTGCAGTTTGCCGACCCCTGGTGTAGGTTATTTACATAGTTTCCATTTATACAAAATATTACAAAAAAAAACTAATTAAGACCTTTCAGTCTTATACAGATCTTCCGAGTAGAAATGTAGGTTACATGCAGGAATAACAGTAATAGTACAAGTAAAAAAAAAAACAATGTTATTATTATTATTTTTAAAGATAATCACATAAAGGTATCAAAAATATTTCTACCTATCCAAATGTACTTTTAAAGCCAAGGTTCTAAACACGGCGGATTATCCAAGAGAAATGATCAACCAATATTAATGCCTTTGCCTATCTTGGGCCGCGGCCCTTAAATATATTCTTAACTATTCATAATTTCCTTTCAGAGAGAGCTGTCATTCCAGACAAAACCGTTTCTATATGATTTCATTGTCGGCCCTCATCCACGGGCTTATACTGGATATCCCGTGGGGTTCCTTTTTTTTTAAATGTCATAATCTTTTATAACATTATTTTCTTAATTTTTACTGATTTTTTTTTATTATATCCTATTTTGGAGTACGGTTCATCACACTGGGTGGGGGTTAAAGGATATTATTTTATTGGCAGCAGATACACAGAGGCAATGTTTATTTCATCTCAAGCCACTCTTCTACGGGCTGTCGAAGTCTAAAAAGTAAGGTTATAATGATGGCTAGATGAACCAATTAAAAAACTCGATATTGAAAAACGTGCCCTCAAATCACTGATATGTGCACACATTGAATGTCTGTTTCAACGTCTATATACCAATAAAATTGCCGTTCCTTCCTTAATATATAATTTCCAACCTTAGTCGTGTAGTGTTGTGGTTATGGAACGAATAGGGGAGAATTTTAATTACATAACATTTGTTTCTCCTGAAGATAGAGGTTGCCTGGCTGGCATTCATATTTCTGTGAAAAACTGGTCGAAGTCTCTATTTTTCACAGAAAAAATGTTTGTTGTTGTTTGCTAGAAATAAAAGTTTTAGGTCGGATTAGCCTTTTTATTCAAATAAAACTAACTTTCTTCTGTTTCTGGCTTATCAGTTGGTGAATCAGTTGCATACCTTGATGCAAATATTTATATTTAAACTGTCGTCAAAGCTTATTTCCCCATAGCTTGCTTAAATACCTTAAGCAATAATTCCTCTACAGTGTCTCTCGGGTATATAAGCAGAATAATCCAATACAACAGTAGAGCGGTCTGATGCTGCTGAGAGAGTTTACTGCTGATGAGCCAGGCCCTCCCAATATTTTTTCATCGCAGTAAGGACAGTGGAAATTGTGTTATATTTGGGGGGAATGGTGCTAAATTGTTTATTTTCTTATATATAGACAATTTGAAAATTAAAATAATTTTATTGACATCTTGTCAATACATGCAAAAGTACACAGTCTGTACTATTTTAAAAATGATAATAAAATATATATGCATGACACTATGTACAATGAATATGGCGCCTCTGCCACCATACATATAGATGGCACGCGCTAATGTGCCCTTTGTCTTATTTTTCGTACTAGGATTACTATTTGCATATTGTCAGAGAAATAATACAATAATATATATGTATGTAGAATTAAATCTATAATAAATTAAAGATAATTGGTATAAGAGAAGGAGTATTGATAGTTAAAAAGAATTTAGATAAATATTATTTTTAAGGTATCAACAAATTACCCGCTGTAGCATCGGTAGTTACGTGTCATAATAGCAGAACATAGGGGTAAAAAAGGAAGAATTGAAGGTATTAGGATAAGAAAAAGAGCAAAGACAGAACCATGTTAACCATTATTTTTAACCATATTTTTCTTACCCTAATATCTTCAATTCTTCCTTTTTTCCCCTATGTTCTGCTTAAATGAAGCGTAACTGCCGAGGTAAAAGCGTGAACTTGTTATAACCTTATATTGTTACACAAAAAATTAAAACCTTTTTGATACCCAAATAATAATATTTTATAATTTGTTTTTAATCATTAATTTACAACTATATTTCATATAAATTATATTTAATTCTACTACATATATATATGTCGTATCTCTGTGATCAATTGAAGAGAAACGATCTCCCGTAATTAAAACAGACAAGTTTCTTGGGGATGGAGAGTCCGATAATGTCCTTCAGCCACTTGACCAACTTTTCCAGGGGTAGATGGATCACGGACTTCCCCCGCCCCTACCTGACGGACCTTCCTTCGATCCGATGATTAATGAAGGCTCCAGTTAGAACATATTAAAACACTCGATACTTCGATTTATCCCCACTTTTTTTTTTTACTTCTCCTTCTTCTCACCCAGCTTCCAGTGGTTTCTTTCTCCTCCTCGCTCGCTAGTCCCAGTTAGACTTCTTTTATTTAACCTCCGTTTGTTTTATTTTCTTCTTTTTTTCCTCTTCGTGCTTTTTTTTTCCCCCCTGTGTGCCGCTCTTCTGGAAATTGCTCGTGAAGAAGATATATCTATATAAAAAAGGGCCCAGTCAATCTTTTTTATCGATATATATTTTTTATATCTTTATCTATTTTTAGACGTTTCGCGTGTGTTGTTTTATTTTGTTCTTTCCCAAGCTGCTTGCTTGGTAATTAATTTTGCCTTTCCGTGAGCGGTTGGTTAGTTCATCCTGTAAATGTATGCCTCCCATAGCGTGTTTCTTTTACCTGATTACATTTCTCTGTTCCCATCTTCTCTATACACGGAGGTTATTGGCTTTTTAACTAAGTAAATTCATATTTTTTATTGGATTTATGACTCGATTTGTTTTTTTTACTTATCCATTTTTTTCCCGATCCGTCCGTTATCTGTAAAGTATTCGACATTGTGAGCATGTTGAAGGTCGATTGCGCCATTTTGTTCCCATTCCCATAGAAGAGATTTCTACAATGACTCAGTAGATGCCTCTGACCTCATCTATTTAGTCTACCAGGCCGCCGTTCCAACAATGGTAGCTCGTTCAATGAAGGATTCTTATTAATTTCCCATTGTTATTAAGACCCGATGCCTACAGGAATGTAGTTCTAATGCTGCACATGACTGGTACAGAGCAGGAGGAACAAGCACCGGTTCTGTTCTCCCAAGAGAACAGTCTTTGATTTCCAGACTTAAGTCTGGCCATCTAAGGACAATGACTTTCCAAAATGGTTGCAAGGTTTTCCCACTATGTACTAAGTCAAATGTTTCCCAAATTCTCAACCTGAAACCCCAAAACACATTATTGACTATATTGACTCATCCATTAATGAGCTCTACTCATCCCCAGCAGACACCATCAAAAGCTTGATTCCCTTATATGATTATGTGGAGATAAGAAAGAAGAAGAAGACATTGATATTTAGGGAGAATGGACTAAAAGTGGGTTTGTTGCTTCGAGGAGGAGTTGAAGTAGAGATACAAACTGAATGTAGAGTCTCAGAGCCTATAGCGGCCAATCGACGGAATATTCCAACCTAAACATGGTTGTCGACGGGGTGGAATCGAAACCAACTATTCTCTTAACTACAGAATAATATCGAAAGATCAGATACCTATATTATAAAGAACGAAAAATTCTAATATCTCAAAAAATAAAAGTATAAAATGAAGGATAAAAAACTTAATATTACAAAAAAAAAAAAAGCACTCCCTGGGATCAAACCCACGATCTTATACTTAAGGTAAAATTTCGTTCTTCAATGTATGTATGAGTTGAAGAATTGCCTTTTTAAAAAAATGTTTGCACAAAACAATAATTAATAAATAAAAATACATTTAAAATAAGTTTTTATTTAAATGCACTAAAAAGGAAAAAATAAAATATTGTATCTTCTGTCATTGAGTAATTAGATGAAATTGAGTGAAAATAAAAACGGTGGAGGATGATCATCATGAATTTCGAACCTAATGTGATTTAATATGTAGCAACTGATTAGTGATTTTATAAGTGTTTGCTATATTTTTACCTCTTCTCTAAATATGATGGTCCCCCGCTGCTTTTATTTTCACTCAGATACATCTAATTGCTCAATGACAGAAGATAAAACATTTTATTTTTTTCCTTTTTAGTGTATTTGAATAAAAGCTTTTTTTTTAAAATGTATTCTTATTTATTAATTATTTAGTTAGCTTTTAGTCATGAATTAACAAAAATTAGAATCAAAAGTTCACTGGTGATTAGGCCTTAAAATAGACGGAAGCCTGCTCGCGGTGGATTGGTCAATTCTTTGTAAAGGGCGTAACAAAAGAAATATAAAAAATTGTTCATTCCTGGCTACTCCGACCACCCAGAAGTCTGAAATTTTGTACACTTGCATTGTTAATTGGACTGAGTAAACATTAAAAGTTTCATACTTCTATGTAATCTGGAAGTATATTAAAATTAGTTTACAAAATTTGAAAGGCGATTTGGAAATTTGTCAACTTGCATTGTCATCGGGTTATGAAAAGTGTACCAAATATCAGATTCCTACGTGCTCTAAAAGTATATTAAAAATCGATTGCAATATTTGTGGACAGTCAGACAGGGAAGCAAGTTAAATAAAAGCTTTTAAAAAAGAAATAAATTATATAAATCAAACCCACGTTTGTATATTTAAGCTAGAGAAAAGTTTTACACGCTAATTGGCCGACGAACTCAAAGAGATGATTGGTTGATTAAGGTCACGTGACAGTACTGAACCAAAGAGTTGGCAAATAAACAGGAAACCATATTTATCTAAACACAATTTAAGATATGCTGGGAAAAAAAAATTGCCGTTTTATTGTTATAATGGGAATTGTTGAAAGATGCGAGTTTTGATCGAGAGGCAATTCTGGCTCAATCGGAGAGACCAAACAGAGCGTGGTGTTGAAATGGAACTCCGTGAATTGGTCTTTCTAGCGTCATTCGGGGCAATTTACGACTGGCTTTCCGATCTCCACTTGGCACCAAGTACTCCGGTTATAACCGGATATGGCGAAAGATTTTATCATCATTGAGAATGGGTTTCTTCTAAGAGCTTGGCCCTCTTATTGTGTCTTCAAGTATCTTTAGAGACAATGAAACTATTAGCACGGGGGGTTTTCTTTTTCAAATAAAACACTTCCTCTACTGTCTACTCTTACTGCTATTATATAAACTCTACTGTCCTTCTTTCTTATCTCCACTCAATCATATTAGGGTGTCAAGCTTTTAAAGCTTGAGCCTCTTGATGGTGTCTGTCGGGGGTGACCAGGGGGATTGGGGGATGTGAGTAGAGCACATCAATGCATGAGGTGAAGTAGAATGTGTCTGCCTTTGGCATTAAGACTGGGAGCACTACTCAGTGGCAGGCCGATCTGCTGTCCTCAACGAGCTAATGTCTATTGATTCGTCATCATGAATTCCATTCCAAGTACCGGCCGGCTCTATAAGCAGAATCGCCTAATACAATATTAGAGCGGTCTGGTAACTAGCTAAACCGCTGGGGAAGGAGTTCATCACTGATGAACCATGCCTTTCTAATATTTCCTATCGCAGTGAGAATGGTAGAACCTTTTTATATGGTTGTAAAAAAGGAAACTTGTGCTCTAAATAGTATTATTCCCCTGTATATATAGAGGTGACGCGCTGATGCCTTTACTGTTGTCGACTGAAAGCAGCTGCACCAAACACAATCGTCACTTCCTCGTTAGTGAGGACGACAACTGGGGGGCCCGTCAACAACCAGCAGGCCCCACGGAGGGGGGGGCCTCCCTACCTAATCCATGTTGCAACAATCTATCTCATTGTGACCCACCCGCCGTCGCTTAATTGGAACCTCCTCGTTTTTTCCCTCCTGCATTGTCTGCCAGGTATGTGCCCTCGCAATCACCTTCGTTGTTTAAGTAGAGATGAAAAATTTACAATGATGATGATGATTATTATAATAAAAATACAATAAAATATATGCTACTAGCGGACGTACTCGGCTTCGCCCGGGTTTTACCCGAGTAAAGGTTTGTCTAACGAATCTCTCGATAAAGTGAACATTTTTTCCCGGTCCCTTGAAAAATACTCGATAAGTTGAATAAAATCAATATTAATTGGTTCCCTCGGTAATTGGAAGTTAAAGGAATAGTATCTTGCCTTGGAATTGTATCATTATTCTTGTATGGATGTACCCGGCTTTGCCCGGGTTTTACCCGAAGAAAGGTTTGTCTAACGAATCTCTCGATAAAGTGAACATTTTTTTCCCTGTCCCTTGAAAAATACTCGATAAGTTGAATAAAATCAATATTAATTGGTTCCCTCGGTAATTGGAAATTAAAGAAATAGTATCTTGCCTTGGAATTGTATCATTTTTCTTGTCTCAAATAAATTGCCGTGTCATCCTGAATTTTGTCTTTCCTAATTTTCTACATTACAAAATCATCGTATCTTCATGATAATATTTAGAGCAGATTGTTGAATTATAACAGATAAATTAGAATATTTATCTGGATTATTTTTAGGCGAAAAGTTATTTCAAAAATTTTATTTGCTAGAAACCTTCCCAGTACTATACTAAATAACTTTCCAAAGTTTCATGGCGTTCCAATGAGTGGTTTGGTCAGGCATAAAGGACACACACACACATTCATTTTCATATATATAGATTTTGTTTTGAAATTAAATTAAATTTATAAATAATTTTAAATTAAATATATATATAGATGTACAATGAATATGTACATGACTGCAGAACTTAATGGAAGATAGCCAACGGGTCTCCAGCGATACCACGCATTTCACGATCTACGAAGAAAACGTATTTTTCGTTGTTTAAAGAGCTCGTCGTTGTGGTATCTTAGCAGCAGTCATTTATTGATTCTTATAATCGATTGTTACAGAAAGAAAGATCTAATAAAGGATAGATAAAATATCGGGAAATATATATAGTTGTATATGTACAAATTTCTTCAGCGAGGGTACACGCTTGTTCGGTGGTACATATACTAAAATTGGAACGATACAGAGATTAGCATGGACCCTGCGCAAGAATGATACGCAAAATCGTGAAGCGTTCTAAGCAGCATTCATTAGACCGCACTTTTGAAAACGTTGTTCTATGTGGGTTATATGTAGTGTGGTGGGGTCGATGCTGCCCACTACAGCTATTTCAACCGTCTTTAAAAGAATGGCCGCGCTGATAAAAACTGGATGGGAAATTCTGTTCTACTTTGACGGGGATTGTTGGAGAATGTGCTGCAACAGATTGTGGGGAATATTGGAACAGCTGGTCTCTGGGAGTGAAGAGGCGGGGGAACTACTGTATGGAAATAAGGCGGGATATATGGAAACCTGCGGCAGTCTCCGTGGGTATAGCTTCCCTTCTTTCATTATCGTGTTTCAGCAGGTATTAATATAGCAGTATCCTCTTATATACATATTTTAAAACTGGAATCCTATTAATCCTAACTACACTACCTAGTCGAGGCCTAATTATTTCTCCGCTTCAATTCGCCTCTCTATTAGCTGAGTCCCAGTGACATTGTACACCAATTTTGAAGATGCGTTAGTATTCAGATAAGACAAGAAGGCCACCTAAAAAAATGGCGCCCTTACGTCCCTGAAGATTCTAATCTATCGAAACTGGTGAAAACAAAAGAAGAGGAAGAGTATTAATATTCAGGTGAGCGTTGAAAGTTTTTCATTGGGTCAAATTCTTGCAATATTAGTCGTTTACCAGTAACTGCTGGACACCACTGAAGAACCCAGAGCCTCTACGAGCTGGAGGTTGCGAACAATGTAGTAGAAAACAATGATAGCCTTCACTTTCGGCGCTAAAATGCGACATTTTAATAGATTCAGGTTGTCTTCAATTCACTCAGGTTGACAATCCTCCTCGACTTGGAGTAGCCCGCGAAATATCCTCCCTCTCTCTATCCATGTTTGTGAAATACTTTAAAACGGTCTCTGTTGTAATGCCCTGTCATGTTTATTTAACACGGCTGTGGAAATATAAGGAAGGTCACAGCTCTTTGAACTACGGGGATGTAATCGAATCAATACCTAGTTGCATATACCCCGTGGAGGGTATGTAATTTATTCAGTCGTTATTGTGATCAGTAAAGCCACGATTTCTACCTTCTCTTCGGTTTGTTAGGTTGAATCTCTCCCTCGTAAAACCATACGTAAAACATTCAAAATTTTGATTTACCCTATAGAACGAATGAAAACTACGTCGTCGAGGCCTGGATTTCAATTGATGACAGCGTACATGGAGTTTTTTTTTTTTTAAGGTAGACGATAGAAAGATGTTTTTCGGCGACTTTCGTATCCCTCTCAGAGACCCGTAACTTAGTTTTTGAGTTCAACATAACCTCTGACAGCAGCACTTCTCTATCATTGATTGCACTCTTGCCTCTAACGATAATTTAGGCATTGTTTGGCTGATCTCTTCTCTTTATAATGTCTCCATTATATATTATATATAACGGAGTGTGTCATCAAAGAGGAGAGACCAGTCAAACAATCTCTAAATTATCGTTAGAGGCAGGCGTGCAATCAACGGTATAGAAACAAGTAAAAAGTCGCTGGACGAGTGGGTAACCCCCTCGATTCCCGACAGTCGACCGGGATTGAATCCCGCGTTAAAATTTTGTTTAATATGCGAATAACCTTCACATATTATTCACTGTTTCAATTATCATGAGCTAGGTTGCTCTTGCTGAGCGGTATCTATTAATGTGATTTGAACCAGGAAAGGTATAGAGTTCCTTTATAGCCATGCAAAACTATAGCAAGCGCTAGACATATATAGTATTATTCCTATTCAAAACATTTACTCTTTTTTTTTTAAATAAAAAAAATAGTCAGTTGACGATGGGTAACACCCTCGAATGTAATATTTGTAATGTAACCATGCATTTATTTAAGACGCCAATTTATAATTGTAACAAATAGTATTTGAATCAAAACATTCACACACACACAATCGGGTAAAACGCGGGGCGTTGCCCGGGTCATTCGGCTAGTATATGAATAACCTTCACATATTATTCATTGTTACAATTACCATAAACTAGGTTGCTCTTGTTGGGCGGTACCTAATAAAGTGATTTTGGAACTTGGAAACGGTATAGAAGTGCTGCTGTCAACACAATCAAATTGCTGCCAGTTTTAAACGGCTTGTTACAATAGCATGTTTCACCTATATATCTATTCACATACTACTGTAGTAATTTTTAAAAAAACTGTCAACAATTTTATTTCTTAGCCGTTCCACAGGTTGAAATCGATATCTATAGATTCCAAATAAATCTTTTGAAGTTGTATAACCAAAAATAAAGTAATAAATCTCCCCGCGAAGCCTGAGATAAAAAAGAGGTGACTGCCCCCGTGTCACGTTGTAACATTCTACCGCGGATTATAAAAACCCAAACATAAATTCAATAAGCAAGTAAATAGACTTCCTCAGCTACGTGCCTCGAATGTTCTCCAGGTCTCCTGTCTGTCCATGGGATTACTCCCACCCTGGTGCATTGGTCGCTGCTGTTTGTGGTTTAACAGGAACTCTTGTTTGGCCTGGAGCTCTCATATAGCAACGATTTCCCATCGTTCATTTATTTTGGTGTAAGGATGATGTTGTTGTCATGTCCAATGAAGAGCCTCAGATTTCTCCATACATCTCTATCACAGCCGTCGCAATGTCTACTATCTTGGATGTGTAAAGCTGCTGTTCTGTGTAATGCCAATTTTATGTTGTTGTTGTGCCCAATGAAGAGCCTCAGATGTCTCCATGCATCTCTATCACAGCCGTCGCAATGTCTACTATCTTGGGTGTGTAAAGCTGCTGCTCTGTGTAATGCCAATTTTCTGTTGTTGTTGTGCCCAATGAAGAGCCTCAGATGTCTCCATGCATCTCTATCACAGCCGTCGCAATGTCTACTATCTTGGATGTGTAAAGCTGCTGCTCTGGGTCCATTTTCTCTTCATTGGAAAATGGGCGCCGTTGCCATGTTAGTCTACTTGAACCAGAATTTAGTCGAATATTCCAGGGTCCAGGGAGGACCGGTGTGGTAGGACATCTCTCTCCCAAAGGTGATGATGCCCCAATGGATAGAGGGCTACCTATACCGAAGTCTACGCCTGTGGGTACAAGAGCCATGTGATCTCCGACTAGATAACTAACGTCCTCAGTTGTTTGATGGAATGAACGTTTCCATTCTTTTACACAACAGCTGTCGGACTCTTACCCCGAGAAAGTGCTCGATATCTTTCGATCAAATTTCTTTTATAAAGACTGCATTTGATCAGGTTAATTATATCTCTCTCCCACCCCCCATATACCGAGTAAAAATATAAAATTTAAAATAATTTTTGAAAGTTTTGTAGGATTATTTCTCACAATGGAAAATAAGTCGTAGATATACAGAAAACAGGCAAAATAAAACTTGGAAAATTAGTTATATCAAAATATGATCGTAGGAAGTGGCGGTGGGGGGATTATAAAATAGGTCGTTTTTATTGACCGTGTCACTCAATTTGGAGTAAAAGAGATTCCTGACTTAGCTGCTGGACATGGGGACGGATGACCCCACCCTGTAGACCCCGACCCCATTTCACGGGCCACAAAAGACCGTCCCAACCTGGCCGAGGAGTTCAAACACGACCTTCCAATAAGGGCCACCGCTGTGCCGCCATTCATTGGGCCGCCGTCACACCCAACTCCACCTTAATTAGGTGGCTTAGGCTGGCGGTATGTTGATGACATTCAAGATCAGATTGGGCCTTTTTATCGGCTCAAGATGAGATGGGGTCCCTACTCTTCTTTTTTTCCTTCTCTCGCTACCTTCATTTACATTCCTTCCGTAGGCCTTATTTTGGGTGGCTTGATGAATGTGCTGTGTTTTGCTGCATCATCCTTGTCACTTGGTGTGGGAGCCTCAGGTTTGTACGCTTCTCTAATGGTGACGTTCAACTTCAAAACTTGTGCGTACGTATTTGACGTGTGGCTTGGCTTTTCCATTCCTAATTTTACATATAAGTAACTTTTGAAGCACGGTTCTTAGGAATTCCAACAAGCACACGGCTGATGAAGGGCACCATTTTTTGGTCCATACTTACTCTAAAAGAATATCGTATTATATGCAAAAAAGGTGTATTACAAGGGAAGCTCCACTCTGCAGAACTCTTGCTTTATGTCATCAGAACCTTTTTTGTTTAGTGTTACTGTATATATTCCTTGTGCCGTTCTTATATTCTACTTCCAGTTACTTACGATCTACTTATTGTGTCAAAAAACGCGGTCACCAAAATGCGTTAAACTAGCGATGCCTACAATCAACCGTAAGGAATTTTAAGCAAGAAGTAGAATACAAGAATGATACAAGAAATAGATCGTAAGTAAACTGGAAGTAGAATACAAGAACAGTACAAGGAATATATACAATAAAACTAAACAAAAAAGGTTCTGATGACATAGAGCGAGGGTTCTGCAGAGTGGTTCTTCCCTTGCGATACACCTATTTTGCATATAAAACGATATTCTTCAAGAGTAAATATGGACTAAAATGGTGCAGGGTGCCCTTCTACACCCAACAGCCGTGTGGTTGCAATGAATAAATGTTCCTCATACGTTTTTGTAGGTTTGAGCCATTCACAAATAAAAGATAACAATATGTGTCGGACATTTTTCCGCATACCATTTATGTGTGCTGTGATCATTTTGTTTCTAAAACCAAAAAAAAAAAAAAATTGTGAACGATTTTTAAAAATTTGGATGTATTATGTGTGTGAAATAACGGTGGCTTTCAAACCTGTTCCCCAAGCTGTATTTGTGATGGTAAATTCCTAAGGAATCGTTTCTTGGAGTATTTCCATTTTTTTGCTGTGTGTGTAAGGAGATAATCTTCAAAGTACCTGTCTGTCCAAGAGTGGGTCGATTATTGGTCCCGAGCAGAGATCGATGGTAGCATATGTCACCGGGGCAACAATGGGAGCCGTCTGCTCTGAATAATTCAGCCACCGTTGTATTGGCCGCAGACCGGAAAACTCTCAGTTTTATTAGAAAGTCTAATAGGGCCTCCCACCCCCTCTAACTCGATTTGTTGTTGTTCACCACTACTTATACAATATGGATGTGTGTCCCCCCCACCACCATATTGCTGCTGGCGGCTGGATAATTGGGGCCGTTACAACGACCGGACTTGTTGTTCTACTTGACTCCATCACACACACACTTCTTTATTATGATAGCAAAATGTAGAGTTTTGATAAGGTAAAACTCCGCTATTTTCAAGATTTCCCAATTTAAAAAAATATACAAGGATTGCTTTCTCTATAAAATTCATTTTATCGCCGTTCTACTCTTTGGTCACGTAGAGGGTAAGACAAATGTATTCTTATCTCCCTATTTACATATAAGTTCAGAGAGGCGATGGAAGAAATTGGATGAATTACACGGAATTGTAAAATGTATCAACTACGGATCTGTTGCGATATATAATTAAGGGATATGGAAATTATAATAATATGACACAAAGCAAAAAAAAAAAAGTTACATTTGAGTTGTTTATATTTATATATATAGTTTCCTTTAAGTCATTTTAATGTATATATAAGGCCCATTAATCTGTGCGGTATGTAAGATCCCGCCCTGAGTGATGAACCTATATTGGAATGTGCGACCTCATCTCAACCATTTCTTGAGATATTCGGGCATTTTCAAACGGTCCTGCTAGCCGAGTTATGGGAGGTTTTAAGAAAGGAACTGATGGTTGGGTGAATGCCCTAGAATCAATAAAGATTCCAAACATCTGAGCCACTCACTCACTTACCGCGCCAGTAGCACGGCTGGGCTGGCTGGCCTACCCCACTGACCACCAATTTGTAGTTTTAAACTGTCGGCGCTAAACGGCGATAATTTAGTAGCCCATTGTTCTCTCCCTCCGCACATTTTTCAGCGTGGTTTGGAAGCCACTTTCGAAACTAAACACTTGGCAACTTGTTAGTTTTCCCACAATTCTTTCAGGTATTGATGAAGCCTTGTTCTTTTATACCCCATAAGCGTCAATTGATGTGGATTTTATACACTTATGATCTGCTGGTATTTGAGAGGATCTTAGAATGTATTCCTCTACACAGTGGAAGTTTCAGTTAAATTCTCTGCCACAGTCTTCGGCTTACCGGGTTCTCCGAAGTAGCAGCGGTAATGGCAGCAGCGTTACTTTAGCGCTCATTCTCCACATGGAATACAGAATGTCTTCTTGAATCACAGCTATTAATTGCTGTTCTTCCATATATGCTGTTGAACAATGATCATGTACAGAGCAAAAATTTCTTTATTTCTGTTTAAAATGCTAAACAACATGAACTTCTGATCTACAAGTACATAGCACTTCCAAAGTGAGAGAATATGGTTTTATACGGGATACTAACCAAAGTGTATGATTTTCGAGCCCAAAACTTCCAAAGACATGTATTGTACGTATATGGCACAGTATGTATTGTATCTATATGGTATAGTATGTATTGTACGTATTTGATACAGTATGTAATGTACGTATATACTACTGAATGTATTATACATGTATGATACAGTATTTATTTCCCCTATTGTACATTATGTCCGAGGAAAAGCCATTGTGTCTCGAAAGTTGTTTAGCGTCATATACGGAAATTCACAAACCTGTGCTGTACCTGATGTCCGTTTTAGCACTACAATACCTAAAGTAAGCGAGCTCGCTTGTGACATTTCAAAGGGAGAAATGGTACGATTGCAACCGGAACTTCTCTGGGCGACAGGCGATGTCTTATTTTAGTCGAGGGGACGACGGCCCATTGTTGTCGCCGGCCAAACCTGCTTGGGCCCCTCCCTCCCTGCTGCCAGTTGGGATACCGTCGCCGTGTAGAGGTGAGCTCAACGTAGCATCCCATCTCGCCATCAGTGCCATCAAGACAGAGATTCACCCGCCGAATTGGGAATTTTGACCGATTATTCATTTTCTCGTAAGGACTACTTACTAACGATTAGAAAAGATGTTTTTCAAACAATAAAACGGTCTTTGCTTCCTGTTCTGGAATGACAGGGATATCGTGTGTGTTGCGTTGTAAAACTTCTTGGTTCACACCCAGGTTCTATCATTACATTTGTTGCACATAGGATCGGTCGACTGGTACTAAGATGTAGTATAGGGTGATTCTCAGAATATTAAGGAGAATAGGAAGAATTGGGACTGGTCTCGTCTATACTTCTTCCCCCCCCCCCTCCCCCTTTTTTTTAAATTTTTATTCAGGACGATAGAGGAACTGTTTGTATTGAAAAATTACATTGTGAGAATGAAGTAGTTGGACTCTAGCTGTAGTCAGCACTCGCGATCGGCTAAACATCCTGTTGCCTCACTGCCAAGTTGAGCCAGTAGCGCAGTGTGCTATTCCACCGCCACTAGACGTTTGAACTCAACGTAATGGTTATATAACAGAAGAGACATGCTTGAATAGTTAGGAAGGATGCCATAGGTCGTTGGTCTTCCAAAATATGGTCTTAGTATTTTGTTGGACCGAAACAATTGTGTCGCCTCAGCATGTCGTTGATTCCACTACTTCATAAAATTGAATTTGAGAATCCATTTAAAGTCTTATAGGGATTTTATTTTTTTACTCGTGTGTACGCCACAAACTGCTGTAGAGTGTTTCAATGAACTTTAATAAAATTTAACAAATAGCCATATATCGGCTTAGGTTTCTCTAATTAACGTCCGAGTTTTGAACACAACCTGATCTTTACGAATTTGTTAAACTCGAGCCCACAAGATGAAAAATTATAAGGTTGTCCCAAAAATTTCGTGTTTTTCTTTAAACATTTTTTTCCCTTATTACTTGGCGATTAATATTATGGAGAATAATATTGGTATTTCAATTTTTTACAAGTGTTAACAAACTTTTGGTACAACCTTGTATTTCATTTTCAGAAATGTCCGAAGAATATCATTGTGAACACTCAATATACGAAAACAACAGACATGTTGTACAATGTTCAACTCGAATGGCTGGCATCTGTGTTTGCTGAATGGCCAACTCCAGAATAATGAAACTGGTGATGCTTGCTCTCACTATCTTATTGCTGGTCGTGAAAGAAGCAGTTCTCGACTGCTCTCCCCAACTTTACTCCCTTCTTCTGGACTTCGACTTCTTCACGTCTCAGTTTAGCCCATGGGGTGGGTGCACCTGTCTGAAGCAAATCTATCGCCTCTCTGGGAAGTGTTGCTCGTGGCTCGATCAGATTCTAGCATAAGCCCAAATAGGATGCAACAAAATATCAATCGTGATTCCCCTTTTGTCCCCTTCCTGTGAGCTACATACCATCTACTCTACCCACAGCCCTTTCACGGAACTTCCTTTCCATCTGATCACTAAATCAATAATGGATAGATCGTAATGGGATCTTCGCGCGTCCTTTATATTCCTCCACAGATTTATCAAAATTACCGTTTTTAAATTTTCTCTGCGATTATTTCGTGCGTCTGAATGTTATTTCAGTGTTCCCTGTGAAATGTAATCATATGGGTGCTATACACACTGCCGGGTTGTGTAAACTGTAAACACGTCACCTTGAGGTCCGTATTGCTTTCATTCGGCCCGTGGACAGATCGTAGCGTCTCCACGTGGATTCAGCGGCCACTGGAAACAAACACTGTAGTGAAATTGGAAAAATCTTTGTTCAATCATAATTTCCCTTTTGTAGTGTGTGAAGGAACTAAATACAGTAGAATTTGGATAATTTAAGCGTCTTCAATTCGAATATTTATCTTGGTCCCTATACTTTTAAGCCTTTTATTTAAAACGTTTTTAATCCGATTTTTTGGATAAATCGAATAATACAAATTCGACTGTGTTATTTAATTATATTTTTTTAAAATGCGTATCTGGAGCTCTGAGAAGAAAAATAATATTTTGAAAAAAAAAGTTTTTCTTTCTCAAGTACGCCTTTTATTATATTGTCAAGTAGAAAATTAAGAAAATACAAACTTCAAGATGTGACACTGCAATTCATTTATTACAAGAATAATTTATAAAATGGCAGAGAAGCAACGAGGCAAGTTTACAGAAAAGTAGCAAAATATATAAATATCAAAATTAATAACCTGTTCATAAAATAATATTTCACTACAATATATATTTATTTTGAAAATAGAGCAATCCAGTGAACAATGATAAAGGTTGGCGTTCAGCCAACTGAAATATTAGTAAAATAAATGATATTTTGATCCAATATATGCCTTTTTATTTAAAAAATAACATAATTATATTCAATAGATTGCCTCTTTAAACTTTAAATACAATTTATAAATAACTTTTTTTTTTACCGATTTCGTTATGGGGAGTTTTTGATCTAAAGAGGAGGTTTCACGGTACTTTTTGTCCGCCAAGAAAGGGAAGTTTTTATGTGAAGGTATTTCCTTCGATAAAGGGAACGAACAATCTGTGTAGTTGGGGTGCGGTTTGTATAAAGGATCCTATAAATGTAAGCCCTGCCATTGTGTTCAGCCAATAGGTCGGTTGGGGACCATCGTCTCCTTGACGGCTCAATCGGCTGCTTTGTGGCAAGGAATGTTTGTGACCCTGTGTATCAACAACGTTTGATCTACCTATATATGCTTCCTTTTTTTTTTTTCAATATTTGAATAAAAAAATGAAAAAAATAGTACACATTTTCTTGTCCCAAAATCACTTTATTAGGTACCGCTCAAAAAGAGCAACATAATTTATGATATGTTTGAAAATAGAGCAATCCATATATTATATTATTTAAAAATGCTTATTTTGGATCATAAAGTTTTATTTCCAATATTTCGTGTGTCAACCTTGAACATTTTTGACGTGACAACGTCTTAAATTAGGTTGCGGCTGGGAGTCACTTATGAAAAAGTGTAACGCCCGGTAACGTTACGATGAGTCATCGAACGAGAGTGCTGCGCGCGCAGCGCTAGAGAATTAGGCGCATTGAATCGGCGCATGCTTGTCTCTGTCTTTGTCTTTCTCGAACGTTCTTGGCGTTGGAAAAACAAGAAAGCGTCATAATACAAGTTCACACGTGTGGTTAAAGTATCGTCAGCTGTGTCTGTAGTGAAAATGTGGAGTGCTTAGATTCGTCATTTACAACAATAAAGGTAAATAATTGTACACTGATATTTCATTATCGTAAACTATGATTGATTGATTAATTGTTAGATTGACACAAAAGTTGAGAAACTGAGTTTATAGGTTATGTCATACTATTGATAAATGTTGATAGTGTTAAGTAAATTATTAGTTTAAAATTAATTAATTAATTAATTATTATTTTACAAATTTTAAATAGTTTCAAATTTATTTAGCAAAAATTTGAACCTTCGATCTGAATAAATGTTTTGATTTTCGAATTGATTCTTTAAAATTACAAATATTAAGAAAAAGTGGCAGATATAAGAAAACTTTATTTAAACTGTGTTGAGCAAGAATTTTAACATCTAATTTAAGTAAATGTTTTAATTTTAAACTTCATCATTTACAATTACAAATTTTATTTAATTTCAAATTTATTTAGCAACAATTTGAACCTTCGATCTGAATAAGTGTTTTGATTTTCAAATACCAACGCGGCTGGTGGAGTGGCGATCTATCGTAAATTATCATCGACATCTACGGCGGAAGTGTTCCAAGTTGCGATTACAGACGTAACTCGTGTCATTAAAACCAAGGGTGACATGTGCATGACTGAAGTTACTTGCTTCGCCGCTAATACTAGCTTCAAGTTTATACTCGGTGCTGTATATATTCATCCAGGAGCTAGTATGCAGGATATTGGAATGTTACTATGGCAAGGACTCGGTCCGTACATTCACAACAGCCAGTACGTGCCACCGTTCGTGCAAGTTGATTCTAGTATACCGATTCTTCTGTGTGGTGATTTTAACAAAAACGTAAAGCCTGACAACTCGTTTCTTAAATTCATGAAAAATACGTATAATCTTGATTGCGTATCAAACGTTTCTAAGTCAACTACGTTAAAAGGAACAACTATCGACTTGACTTTCGCAAGACACATTACAGCAGAAACACTTCCTTTCATTTCATATTTCTCCTATCATCGTCCTATCCTCAACAAAATCACTCAAATAGGAATTAGTTAATTTTAAGTTTACATGTACAATGTTTTAGTAAACAAAATATATTTCTATAGTTAAAATTTGTGCAATTCTTATTTTCATTCAATTCCTTGTTCCTATTGTACAATTTAATTATATTCATATCAATAAATATTCTACCGTTGTCACGTAAAATCTTCGCCCGTAAAACCGACTTTACAGGCAACCATTGTTTTTTTTTTTCATTTTTATATCATACATTGTAAAACGGCGTGTGATTATAATTGTTCCAGAAAGAAGTGACCTCAGCACCAGATGTCGTCAGTAACGGTCTTCAAATTGACATGTCAAAGAGAGGAAATGATAGTCATGTTCCCTCCTCCGTTAATTAAAGGACGCCTCACTTTGTCGAATTCTTTTTAAAGATATTTGTTGCTGCAGCTAGCCCATTTTTTCTTAGGTGCCGTCGAGGACATTGTGACGTCATGCCTATACCGGTGGAATGGCTAGTGATCCAATGAATCGTCTAGAATAAAACTCAACCAAAAGAGGAATTTCCGACTAGTAATATCATTTTATTCGCGATCGAACGTTGTGGCCCATTGCATACATACTGTTATGTAATTAAAGTAAGTAAGAAGGATGAATCCGTAACCAATTTAACTTTACATATTATTCATTATTAATAGCAATTATACAAAACAAATCTTGGTATATATGCCTACATGAAAACAACAAAAACAATAATCTATATATATAAAAATGAATGTCTGTCTGTCTGTCTGTCTGTCTGTGTGTGTGTGTGTCCTCTATGGATTCAAAAACCATACATCCAATCGGCGTGAAATTTTGGGATATTATGAGGTGTATCCCCGGAAAGGTTTACGAAAAAAAATTTCTTGAATATCTTGAATATCCTTAGAGTTATTTGCAGAATTGTATATTTAACTCGCAAGCAGCGATACCATTGAGACGGAGATAGGCTTAGTTTGCTGCTCCTGATGACCTTGGGTCATTGTGTGAGTCACAGCATGATGCTACAAAAAACACTCTCTCTGGGGATTTTACAGCGTCGACAACCTGTAAGATTGCCTCTCTCATATATTATACTTTAAACATCTGCTTAATTAAAGCATTTTTCATTTGAAAGAGACTGCTCTCTTAACCCCCTTTAGACAACATTAAATGATATCCCGTGTCGATGATTTTGTAATGTATAGAATTTTGTAATGTATAGAATTAGGAAAGACAAAATTCAGGATGACACGGCTCACAGGGAACGGTAAAAAATGTTCACTTTATCGAGGAAATACAAAATTCGGGATGACACGGCACACAGGGACCGGGAAAAAATTATCACCTTATCGAGAGATTCACGACCATGATTTTATTCAACTTATCGAGTATTTTTCAAGGGACCGGGAAAATATGTTCACTTTATAAAACGATTATTTTGTAATATAGAAAATTAGGAAATACAAAATTCAGGATGACACGGCACAAGGGACCGGGAAAAAATGATCACTTTATCGAGAGATTCAAATTTACGAGTTTCAAATCATCAAAATATATCTTTCTTTTTTTATATGTTTATAGAGAATTGTTTTAACAAATGTTCGTTATACAAACCTTTACTCGGGTAAAACCCGGGCGAAGCCGGGCACATCCGCTAGTCTATATATATAAAATTGAATGTCTGTCTGTGTGTGTGTCCTCTATGGATTCAAAAACCATACATCCAATCGCCGTGAAATTTTGGGATATTATTAGGCATATCCCCGGAAAGGTTTACGAAAAATAATTTCTTGAATATCTTTAATATCCTTAGAGTTATTTGCAGATTTGTAGCTTTAACTCGCAAGCAGCGCCACCTTGCGACGGAGATAGGCTTAGGTCTGCCCCCCACCCCGCCCCCCCGTCCGGCCGGTCAGTCCAAGTTCCCACCGACCAATCAGAGGGATCAAGAGCCCCCACCCCCGTCCGGCCGCCGGCCAATCAGAGGGATCAAGAGGTCCTGGCGCGCGGGGGGCGGGTGACCTCCGGGAACTACGTCCATCTTCCATAAACGACCATTATTTTTTTCAACTTATCGAGTATTTTTCAAGGGACCGGGAAAATATGTTCACTAGATAAAACGATGATTTTGTAATGTAGAAAATTAGGAAAGACAAAATTCAGGATGACACGGCACACAGGGACCGGGAAAAAATATTCACTTTATCGAGAGATTCAAATTTACGAGTTTCAAATTATCAAAAAATATATATATTTTTTATAAGTTTATAGAGAATTGTTTTAACAAATGTTCGTTAGACAAACCTTTACTCGGGTAAAACCTCGGGCGAAGCCGGGTACGTCCGCTAGTTATTATATACTTGCAAGTTCCTTTTCAAACATGAGCTCATCCATAGCCATTGTTACTCTGTGTAATATGCCAACACTTACATCCCAAACACGATGCGACGCCAGCCATCTCTGTCTTGAGTTTGATGTACCATCTCGGCGATCGTTAAACCTGTGTGTTCCTTTAATTGGTCCACGAAGTGTGTCGGCGGACGTCCAGGTATGTGTCGCCCAGATGTCTTTCCGGTCAGTATGGTGTACTCCATCCCCCTGTGTCGCGCGATGTGAATTTGCAACTAAACAACTCATTAACAACTGAACCAGACCCCTTCTCGCTTTCAAACAATCGTCTTAAATAACGAACGGCCAGTTTCTTTAATTTACCAACATTTGATTCTCTATAGCTCCACTTTCTTTTGCAGATCTTATTACGGTTTAATCAGTAAAACAAATTGTTTTATATTAAAACATATGGTTGTGAAGACATATAAATTCAACCTCAGCGACATTTGGTTTTCTATAGCTCCATTTTCTTTTGCAGAGTTTTTTATGCTTTGATCATTGAAACAAATTGTTTTATATTAAAACATGGTTGTGAAAACATCTAATCTTCAACCTCAGCGATATTTGGTTCTCTATAGCTTCACTTTCTTTTGCAGATCTTATTACGGTTTGGTCAGTAAAACAAATTGTTTTATATTATAAGGTTGTCCCAAAAGTTCGTATTTTTCTTAAAACGTTGTTCTTAATTGGCGAATACATAATAATATATAATACAATTACTTTATACATAATACAAAACATTATACATAACGGCGAATAATATTGATGTTTCAATTTTTTTTACTAGTGTTTACGAACTTTTGGGGGCAACCTGGTAAAATATATGGTTTAAGTAATCTAATATAATCGCAGTAATACTTATTGCTTCATTAAAGGTCATCAGTACGTGGAGGTAGAAGTGTGCTACCGTTGTGGCGCTAGGTCAGGCTAACAAGGAGACCAGCCGGCCACAATCGAACGCTCTCTCTCTCTCCCCCCCCCCCCCTCCAGCATAATCCGAGACCCCGGCATCGCCTTTCTACCGTAATTTGGCCTCTCCGCTGGGAGCCCATTTTCTTCCATTCCTCGCCGCGCCGGGGCATTACGAATTTATAACTAGCAGGCTCGGGTTGCCACCTGAGGACTGACTTCACATTCATTTAATTAAGGCAGGCGGAACTTGTGCGGGTTCTAATTGAAAAATTCTCCAGCGGTGAATGAGCCAGAGCCGTTTTACAATCAATTAGTGGGGAGAACGTTACTCAGCTTCATCACAATGGCCCAGAAGAGCTATTTTAATTACCTTTTTTTTTTTTTTTTAAATAGAAAAATTTTCAGGTTTTATTAACCTTTTTGACCTTTTGCAATAATATTTTGGCCTTTGTAGAATACCTGTTAAAATATTCATCGGTCTGCCCATAGCTTGAAGATAAAAGCTGGAGTAGCAGACATGGGTGAGATTGGCTAAGTTCGACATAGGTCGTAACATGGTGGATGTTCTACAAATCAATTCCCTAGATGGAATGGTCGTTCCCGGGGTAATACTTACCCATGAACGGCTTCCTTTCACCTTAAATGGTGGATATGTTAAATCGAGAGAAAAGGTAATGGCCCATCAGAACTTGTTTTGCAAATATATATTTTTCTGATTACCTCCTCCTTTAAAATTGGACTAAAACTGTGGATTTTGGTTAATCACTTCACCATGACACAGCACCAGTCATGGTAGATTCAACTTGGTAGATCCAACCCGTATATAATTTGTTTTGTTATATTATCCTCCTCAGTACAGGAACTGCTTCGATTTCATCCTACTGGAGGAATTATGGAATCTGAGTTAAGTTGGCCAGTATCTATCATGGTAGTTCTCCGTACCAAATGTTCTTTAATTTACACAGATCTGAATACTTTCTTCGACATCCTATACAGGTATTCTCTACCTCCAGCCATCATACCAATGAGCTATTTGACGTTTAAGCGTCGTAATTTCGACATGCAAATCGCCTATCTTTATCGAGGTTGTGATTTAAACTTGAGAGAGTGAGAGCTACTCTCGTCATGCAAGATCAAAGTAAGAAACCATCTGATTTATAAATATCCATTTTAAATTCAATATACAGTATAACCTCCCTGTAAAGGACACTTAATTACAGAGCCAAAGTGTCCTTTATGGGGAGGTGTCCTCTTACCGGAGAGTGTCAAAATAGTAAAAATAGTAATTTTGCAAGTGAAAACTGTCCTTTGTAAAGAGGTGTCCTCTAGCGGGAGTGTCCTCTCATGAAGGTTCTACTGTAGTAGTACCTCCCTGTAAAGGACACCTAATTGCAGGGCCAAAGTATCCTTTATGGAGAGGTGTCCTCTTACCGGAGAGTGTCAAAATAGTAAAAATAGTAATTTTGCAAATGAAAATTGTCCTTTGTAGAGAGGTGTCTTCTAGAGGGAGTGTCCTCTCATCAAGATTTTACTGTTGTAGTACCTCCCTGTAAAGGACTCCTAATTGCAGGGCCAAAGTGTCCTTTAGCGAGAGGTGTCCTCTTACCAGAGAGTGTCAAAATAGTAAAAATAGTAATTTTGTAAATAAAAACTGTCCTTTGTAAAGAGGTGTCCTCTCATGGAGGTTCTACTGTAATAATAGTACCTTCCTGTAAAGGACGCCTAATTGCAGAGCCAAAGTGTCCTTTAGGTAGAGGTGTCCTCTTACCGGAGAGTTGATAAATTGTAAAAATGGTAATTTTGCAAATGAAAACTTTCCTTTGTAGAGAGGTGTCCTCTAGCGGGAGTGTCCTCTCATGGAGGTTCTACTGTATTGCCACAAAATCTTATTTATCAGTGACTATCAGAAATTCACTTGCAATTGACTGGCTTCAATCGTTTGACTGAGCTAAATATCTCTTCTGACATCATTACATCAGCAGCACTCGACTATGTCCGTCTCTCTAGATGTAAACACCGTTCAGTAGAAATCCTAACCAACGAAGAAGGTTATATCGAAGCTACCAAATGACCATTTAAACCATCACTCTCTAATGACCCCACAGACCTAATAATCATTTATATTAAAAGCCCTCAATTTTGGCTTTTCTATTTTTCAACCAAATGGGGGAAAGTCGGTCATCAACAAACACTTGCCTCTAAGCACATAAAAATGTCAGCCTTTTCACTCGTGATTAATTTTTTACGCAGTTTAAACATGTTTTTTTTTTTCTTACTCCCCCCAAGCTAGCTTCCAAATAGATTTTTTTTCTAAGTAGGGGGAGGGGCTGCGCTAAATGAATTTTGCTCCTTACAGTCTCTTTGCGTTTTAAAAGATTAAGAATATGGATTTTTTTTTTAAATGTAGGATTTGTGTTCATTACTCTCTTTTTTTATGTGTCAACTTGACCTCCGTAGCGCTTGTTTGAATATAGCTTCACACAATTAGGGGTTTTAAATGTCTTTTTAAAGGTTTTCACTACAGACGATGCTCGCTCGCCTTTTAATTCTGTTCTATAAAGACATTAAACCTTAATTATTCTTTCTAAGGTTTTGCTTTGATGATTTTTTTTAGGCAATCTTTTGAAGTCGAGGGAGAAATTAAGCTGGGCCTTTCTGTTAATTTATATTACCTTTTGATTTTTATCGAATATTAAACATTATTTTTAAGAATGTGAATTTTTTTATAAATTGGTAATATTCGTTAATTGGTTAAGGAATAATACTAGATTTTTTATATGCGCCCAATTTTTTATTTTCTGACTTTATTCTTTTATTCTGATGTGGGCAAATGCTTCTAGGACTCTCCAAAGTAAAGGGATTGGTTGACAAGGCATTGGTTCACATATAGTAACCAATGGATTGACAGATTTCCTGGGATGGATGTTAAAAGATTTTGACCTCAACTTGGACGTTGGTAGATCCTTATTTTATGGTACTTGCCTCAATTTAGAAAAAAAGTAACGGCTACAGACTGCTGTTGGCTTTCGTGGAATATTTTCTGCTTATTTTGTGGCAACGCGATCTTGTTGACTCCGCCATGTGCAAATAAGTGCGCGGCCAAGGGAAGTAAAAGTGGGAATTTGTTTTACCTTTAGTAACGAATTAGAGTAGTGAAAAATAATAGATACGCACTTACTAACTAATTGCCGGGTTAGATTTCGGCAGCATAAATCCACGTTGAGACAAGATGTGGTAGGAAATTCTGGATTAGTATTCCAGTGTGTCTCTCTCTATCCCTGGCGGGGGAGTTGAGTGGTGAATAGATATAGGTGCTTTTATTTTTATAATAGAAATTTATTTTTTCCGAATTTAACTGCAAATGGAAAAGAAATCATAATAGGAGATCATTCTAGCGTTGTCATAAGTGTAATTTCTACCTTGCTCTTCGATTGAATGAGACTGGCTTTCTGATAGAATGTGTGCGTTAGGGAATGTATGCTTGGTGTTTAAGGAGATATAAGATTCAAAGACTTGCAGACATAGTTACATATAATCATGCTCTTCCTCAAATAATTCCCAAACGAGCGTTTTACCTCATTCTAGCTTTGGCATCAGTTTAATTTCTACATCGCTCTTCTATTGTATTAGGCAAATTATCTTATATATTTTATGTGTGTATGAGCATTAGGGAATGTATGCCTTGTGTTTAAGGAGTCAAACTTCAAGGACTTCAGGCATACTTACATATGAAAATTCGAAACTATTATTGACGCGTATGATTCCTTTACAAATTAAACAATTTTGTAAAATAATCATACGCGTCTATAATAGTTTCGAATTTTCATAACAGATGGCGCGCTAATGCATCATAATACTTACATATAATAATGCTCTTCCGCAAATAATTCGCAAATGAGCGTTTCACCGAACATATTACAGATCTTAGATTTAAAGACATAGTTGCATATAATCTGCTCTTCCGCGTCTTGCCGAACTTAGATTTATTAGGAGTTTATAGGCTAATTTTTCCGATCATTGAGATTAGAGTGCTTCCTGTGTGACGTTATGGGTTTGAGGATGCTTACAGTAATGAAGCCGTATGCACCCCTGGGGAGCTAACTGATGCACATATGATTCAAGAGGGGGGGCAGCACATTTCAGCGATACTCGATCGAATCTTACGGATCGAAAGTCCCGGTCGGTCGGTCGATCTCCACGGGGCTGCTGCCCAATCTGGGAACTGTTGCATAGTTGCTCATAGATCCCAGAAGGAAATTTGACCTATGCATTGGGGTTCCTTAATACTTTTTCACATAATACACATTGGAGATCGTGTTTTTTTAATCTGAAAATGAAATTTCTAAGTGTGCGTCGCTATGTTTGTTGCTCGTGTATCTCGGTCGGCTATTGTATATGTAACTATGGTTTGGACACCGTGCATTGGATAGGAACACCGCCACCCTAAAAAAAAGTAAAGTTAAAAGGAAGAAATGTGCCTTCCATCTCCCCCAGCCCGCTCTTCCTTTTAAATCGCCTTAAAAGCTGCAATAGGCTACGAGGGAAAATTAATCTAGATTCTTTCAGTTTGTGTGTGCAATCTTTTTTTGTTCCCGTTTTTTTATTCTTCCTTCTATTTTTATTTCTTCTCTCCCCCCATTTTTAGTCGCTCTTTTTCCGCCCCCCTCCTTGCCGCTTCTTCCAGATGGAATCTCTTCGCTGAATTGAGGTCGCTCGGGCTTGTCGTGACTTGAGAAGTTTCCCGTCAAGATGGATTGTCCGGGCTGTGCATAGGTGATGGGGATGTTTCAGAACGACCTTATCTTGAGGCTCTTTTCAATAAGTAAACAAAATAGAGTAAGTCTGCTTTGAGAGATCATAAAAACGTGGCCAAACTCGGACTCCGTCATGTCAGGCCAAGGAAGTCTTTCAACTGAAACCTAAACTCTGATAAGAGACTACCTCCTCCAAGAGAGACCAATTTTTCAGGCGGCCTCTCTTGGGAGACTGTATCTGCGAAATCCTATTTAAACAGAGAAGAGGAATGATGTGAACAATCGCACAACCTTCTCGCCAAGTTATTTCAAGAAGTGAGAGATTGAAGGGCCCCGGCTATGTTGTTCTTATTCTAGTTTAACACTGTCACATCTAACGGCCTAAACTATTGTTTCATAAAAAAATTGAATTTGACTCAGAACACATTACCTTTTACAAACAGCTTTTGGTATCGTTTCTAAGGTCGTCTTCCAATGGTATGATTTCATGTTTGGATTTCATTATCTTGAAATATTTGAGATTCGAGAGTGCAAGGACGGTAAAGGTAAAGATCCAAGCATAAATGCGTCTCCAAAAAGTGAAGGCATTTTATAAAATTATGTCGTTATAACAGACGCACCAATATTTGCACCATTTAGCGTCAGTTCCTGGAATTACGTAAATTCAGCAGGAACAGCTTGGTCTGTGACCTGGAGACCCTGGTTCAGACAGTCAATCTTTGAGCTCTTCCAGCAAGGAAATCAATCGGTAAAGCTCCGAATTCACCAAATATGATGGACCTGTAGACACAATCGCTAGATGGCGAGTGTATTGATTTCTGCCACTTTCTTGACGTTAGTTTTCTTTTCAAAGTCCTGCCAACCTTTCTGGTTGTTTATATTTATGGTCGATGACTATTTCTGTCACTTTTTTTATTTTTATTACAATACTGTATTTTAATTTTATCTCTAAATTTAATATATTGCTATATTGACTAGTTGTCAATAAAGTTGTTAATTGTCAATTGTAAAATATAACGACGATTGAAGAGTAGTGTCTTATAAAAATTTGATTCGCAAGCTTTCGGACGTCCTTCTACAGGCTTTACAATGACAAAAAGTCTGTAGAAAGACGCGTGGGTCTTGCGAATAAAGTTCGTATAAGACACTCCTCTTCAATCCTCGTTATATTTTGCTATTTTTATTCGAAGAGTTCAATTGTCATTTGTCTCTTTCGTTTTTTCTACGGAAGTATTTAGCTCGGTTTATTAGGGTCAAATAAATGAGTGAGCGTTCACCAATGATGAGTCAGCTCTTCACAATGTTTTCTTAGTAAGGATGATATAGGAAACTTGTTTTATTTTGAAAAGAAACTCACGTGGCTTGTTTGTTTGTTTAGACTGACAAACTAGATGGGTCAGGACAGCTCACGGCAGTAAACCCCTGGCATTTTGGAATTACACACAGAGAATAACAGCTACAAACAACAAGAAGGTGTTATTACAACAGATGTAATATGGATTTAATAAAAAATAGTTTACTCACATGGCTAAACTATATATTTTTTAAAATCCATATTACTCTGTTGTAATAACATTTTCTTGATGTTTGTGGCTGTTATTCTCTAAGTGTAATTCCAAAATGTAAGGTGTTTACTGACGTGGGCCGTCCTGGCCCACCTAGTCTGTCAGTCTGAACAAACACCCAAGTGTCTTTATTGGATTACTCCATTTGCCTTGCAGAATTTCTTCACGCTCTTCAAGATTGAATCTTTCCTTCTCTTTATGATGTCTCTCTCTCTCGATGGTTTTCACGTTTAGAATTCCGTAGCGCGCTAGCCCTTTGTGTTCTTTGGACACTCCCTGTTGTCCTTAGAAACGGTAGAAGCTCCATGCTGCGAGATCTTCCTTAGAACAATCAAACTAAGCCTTCTTCTTCCATAGTGGAACTGAGGAACATATTGATCTATGCTCTAAGGATGGCTTGACGCGAAAAACGTTCATTCCAACACAACATATCACCCTAAAATCTACTTTAGACGTACGTCTTAATTTTTATATGTATGATATTTACTCTATTCACAGCTGATTGGTTCTCTATCATCACGTGATCTTAATCGGCCAATCAACATTCAGTGTTGTTTTTTTTTTTTTTTTAGATCAGGGGATGCATTGAGCAACGAAGAGAGTTCTCTATTAAATGTAGGATTGTGGTTTCGATTTTTAGGATTTATTATCATTATTTGTAATATATGTGCTAAAATAATTTCATTCATCCATTTTATTTCTGAGTTTTAAAATATGAATTTATGTCAAGGTTGTATTTAGGAATGATATTGATACTGTCGTGTCCAATGAAGAGCCTCAGATGTCTCCATGTATCGCCAACATTGCGACTGTTTTGATAGAGATGTATGGAGACACCTGAGGCTCTTCATTGGACACGACAACAACAACAACATTGGTAATGGGCCGTATATTCCTTGTATTGAAAAGGATCTGATCTCCTTTCTTCTCTAATGGTAAATGTCAACGGCATGAGGTCTTCTTGCGTCGAGCTAGGTTTATTTATTCTTGAAGTGATCCATCATATTTGGAACGACCCGAGGAACCACTTTAATCATCCAGGAATATCTGGGCGACGTTGTCTGATTCTACCGCAGCGTCGTTATAAAAGGTAGCAGCAGCGTTCAACAAAAATCAATACTACCTAAAATGTCCTCTCTCCAATTAGCTTCTATATTCTGCTCGCCCCTGTGGAATTATTTACTTTCAATCCAACAACTCCAGCTCTATTCAGTACTTATAAAAATAATATTTCCCCAGTTTAAATACAAACCTTTTAAGTCCCCGAGGCCTCCAAGGAGATCCAGGTCGCTAAGTGAGTTTTTTAACCCTTTTATCGAAGTCGTCGCCGCAGGCGCCCCCCTCCCCCGCTGTTTAATATTTAAATCGACTAAATGGTTAGATAGACTCTCACCTACTTATTAATATTTCACATTGCGGCGGTAGATCGAATCCGATTTTCCCTCGAAGCCGGGAAATTTATTTAGAGGAAGAATCTCAAACCATTTTTGTCAATATTCAAAGGCAATATCAAAATTGATAGCCGTTTCTTATATAGGCTTAAATTGCTATTTGGCCTGAATTGTCTTGTATAGTGATGGGAGTTGTTAGGCCTTCCCATTCCTAGTTAGCTGCCAATTGAAATTGTTTTGTTTTTTAAAAATATTTTTGAAAGTTTAAAGAAAAATATGGATAACCTAAACCAGATTGGATTTAAATGTTCTCGCGTCTACAACGGGTTAAGTTCTAATTGATTCAGAAAGCGAAATTCTCCGAAGTTTGTATTTTTATTCTTTTTGGACTTTTTGGAATAATTGATCTGTTAGCATTGCAGTAGTTTGCTATCCTGTTGTGACCTCCGGTGGTTGAGCCAAGAACCACCACCTTTTCTAAATTTTTCTAGATGTTTGTGATCGAAATACCTCTCTAGAGCGGCCAACCTCTCTCATTTGGATGGTCGGCCGCTTAAGGGAAATAATCGTGTTCCTCTGTTTCTTTGATAACTCAGCCTTTTTTTTTTTACTGGACTGGAGCTGACCACGATTTTATGCTGATCAGACGGGGCAGGTTAGATGAAGCTTTCAAGCCTTGCTGGTGTCTACGGGAGTTTGGTGAAGAATCCTCTCTGTTTGTCTTAAGGTACTTTCTCTGAAGGTAGGCATATAGACGATTTGACAGCTTCGCTAAAGAATTATTATCCGCAGCTATGAACTTGCGGCACTAGGCTTCCTCGGAGTTTGGTGAAGTACTGTTTGTCTGAAAGTACTTTCTATAAGGTATATATGGCGATTATTGGTTCACAGCTTCGCTGAAGAATTATTTTATCCGCAGGTTGAGCCAAGAACCACCACCTTTTCTAAATTTTTCTAGATGTTTGTGATTGAAATACCTCTCTAGAGCGGCCAACCTCTTCCATTTGGATTGTCGGCCGCTTTAGGGAAATAATCGGTTCCTCTGTTTCTTTGATAACTCAGCCTTTTTTTTACTGGACTGGAGCTGACCACGATTTTATGCTGATCAGACGGGACAGGTTAGATGAAGCTTTCAAGCCTTGCTGGTGTCTACGGGAGTTTGGTGAATAATCCTCTCTGTTTGTCTTAAGATACTTTCTCTGCAGGTAGGCATATAGACGATTTAACAGCTTCGCTAAAGAATTATTATCCGCAGCTATGAACTTGCGGCACTAGGCTTTCCTCGGAATTTGGTGAAGTACTGTTTGTCTGAAAGTACTTTCTATAAGGTATATATGGCGTTTATTGTTTCACAGCTTCACTGAAGAATTACTTTATCCGCAGCTATGAACTTACGACGCTAAGCTACCTCAGACCTTTGTCTATATGGCGTGGGACCAATCTTCCTAGCTAATCTTAATGATCGCCAATATCTCTGCCATTAATGGCGAGGTTTAGTAGCAATCAATGTGACCCACCTGACCTCCGCCAAACTTGAAGTTAAGTAATCCTGTTTCCCATCAGCGGCTTGTTATGGAGACGTCGCAGGTTGGCATTTTGCTAACTGATGTGAAATCCCATGCTCCGCTTACCTGGCAGCTACGTCAGCCAGTGTCGATAAATACTCAACGGTGTCGGTCGAGGAGATCCCATTGGATTCCCAATGCTCTAAAGAGGTGATGTCGAAATGACATGGCAAAGCTACAGAGCAAAATGTTGGCTGGAAGTCTATTAAGGACACATTATTGTCAATCAAGGCAATGTCACCGACTCTATGTCAAGTGGTCTGGCCAAAATATTATTACAATAACCAATTATTTATATTAATAACAGAATATAATAAATTTTTATATTGAACGTTTATACTTTGTCGCTTGTAACTCCAAGGTATTATTAAATCGTCGAACGTTGACTCAAAAAAAAAAAACAGTCCGACAATCTGTGTCTATTTAAACGTGGCAGAATTAGAAAATCAAAATAATCCCAATAGGTTGGCTTTGAAAATAGATGAAGCGGGGAAGTCGCGTGATCCGTACACTCGCTCATTGAACCTCTGATGCATCAGTACAAATGATTGTTTTGACAGTTTTTAGCTTGTAACTCCAAGATGATTTTAGATAGAAACCTAACTTTTTGGATTTATTCCTTCTTTGAGGTCATGAAAAATCACTCCAAAATCAAGCTCAACTCCTAACCGTTTTTAAGAAAATCTATCTTTTCCTTGCACTTGTTGAATAATTCCCGTTTTTATCTAATAGATATCTAATTTCTTATTCTAAATATAGAGGCTGCCTGGCCGGCATTCATATTTCTTGAAAATAAAGATACTTCGGCCAGTATCTTTATTTTCAAGAAATCTAATCTTCTTATCTAATCAACACCTGTCTTTCTCTTATTTTCCCCGGCCTGTGGAATCTAACCTTTTTTGAATAACTTTGGAGGCGTGCAGCACCTTGGTACTTTGTTATAGTGCATTGTGGCTTGTCTGCTTGCTACATTCATTTTTGGACTTGAAAATGATACACTTTGGTTAGTAGCCCGTGTAACCATATTCTCTCTAACCGTTCCCAAGTTGAAGCCGAGCATCACCGACAGAGACATTGCATTTATTTATTTATATAGATAAGAAACCACACACACATTGCAATTGTCCCTTTACTTTAATTACATACTTTTTGAATCAACTTTAGATGAAGAAAGTAGCAGCAATTGTCCATTTAACATATCAACTGCTCTTCACCTCATCTACGACTATAATAGAAAAGCTGAGACAATGGAACCTAATGGAGATCGTTTCAACGACTTGAGGAATAAGCAACAACAACAACGACTGTCCGAACTTTACAGAAGTAGCTATCGGTTGTTCACCGATCTAAATGATTTAACTCTCTTACAATCAGCCACTTTGTCTATATAAATTTTATGAACTCTGTCGATTAATACATGTAAATTTGTAAATATTTTTAATTCTAAGTTCTAATTTGTTGTTTTGTTTGTTTCCTCTGTAATAGGCGCAAATATTTCATTATCGTTCCTAGTTGATTAATAAATAATAATACAGTGGAACCTCCATGAGAGGACATTCGTGCTAGAGGACACCTCTCTACAAAGGACAGTTTTCATTTGTGAAATTACCATTTTTACTATTTAACAACTCTCCGATAAGAGGATATCTCTTCCTAAAGAACACTTTGGTATGCAATTAGGTGTTGTCCTTTACAGAAAAGAGATTCGGCCTGCAAAAGCAGAGTCAGGGATGATATAGACTCCTGTGGTCCTTGCATCCTTTACAGGGAGGTTCTACTGTATAATAAACTACCCCATAAATGGTGCCAACTTAGCATCATGGTCTGGTTGAAATGTAATCCCGCTGGAAGGATCCAATCAACGCGCTGTGTATCGTGAGACTGTAGTTTGAATCTATTGATGACTGACAGAATTAATAAACTCCTCCTCTATCGATTCTCAATATTCCGATAGTTTTTTGTGTGTGGATCTCCGACATTTTGTTCCGTTGATTGGGGGTTCAACTTCAGAGATGGCCGCCGTCCAGGAGGACTGGAAAAATGACAGAACTCTCTTCTCAGACCCTGGCGGTTTATATTCCAGGTACACCGCGTGATATAGGAAATGAGCCATTCTATCGTGATTTTTTTTCTGTTTATAAATAAAATAAAATGTCTTATACCCTTACAACTATAGTAAATATATTGGAAGAGCTTGGCTCATTTGGTGAACCCTCCAGCGGTTTTAACAATTGAATCCACCAGACCGCTGTGATTGCATGCATGCATCTACTTTGATATTGGGCTATTCTGCCCTTATACCCCGCTCTAGAAAACAATTCTTGGTTAAGGTATTAAATACTATGGAAGAATAAACATAGGTCGGGAAGAAGAGTTTCTTTATTTAAGAAAACGATCGTGCAAGCTTTCGGGCAAAAAAGTCTCCCTTGTACGGTCATTTTCTTATATTCACATAAAGCTTTATTAAGACCACCGGTCTTATACGGATTCACCACAGGAAGAAAGGAATCATAGATGGAGCTTCTATACTCCAGGCAGCGTAGCACCCAACAACAGCCTCCAGGTCCGACGCATGTCCAATGGCCGTTCCTTCGGGTATACGTCATGGTTAGCGAATCACTGAACAGGCTAGTGTGAATTTTCTTATATAAATAAGCTCTTCTTCACGAACCATTTTTATTCTTCTATAGCGAAAAGGAAAAATATATCGTTGTTTTAATTCTAACTCTATTGAATACTTGTTCAACATCCAATTCCAGCCATCGTGGCGACAATCAGCTCCCCGACCGACCATCCGTCCATTAAGATTCCATCTAAGTTATAAGAAAGTGACGTGGTACTTCGGCCAACAGTATTTTTATATAGGAGTACCTGCCAAATTCCAATCTATATTTGAGCCGCTGTTTATGGATTTAGAAAAATGAGCTAATATATAGAACGCTCAAACGGTTATTTAGCCCGGCTGGCTGGCTGACATCGATGTAAGGTAGAGGGCGGGGATTGCAAGGTCGCAAACCTTTCAGAAATCTGTGACACATTTCATTGATCTGCGCGGAGGGAGAGCTAAAATACTCAGGTTATGGTACCCCCCCCTCCATTTTTTTTTCGCATTTTAAAATTTTATGGAAAATATAAAGGCAACTTTCTATAATACGATTTTAAAACGACCGAGGAATTCGATCGTTTAGGGGTTCTTTCTCTAAAAAGAATGTCATTTTGAAGCATTTACATTGAGGATAGCTACATTTCTTTCTTTACCGGGGTTGTGTTCCCCATCTGGACAAGCTAGTGCCGTACAACCTCTACAAAGATCTATCTCCTCGCTGTTCCTCCCTCAGTCTAAAACCCGCGCCACCAGCGAAATGTTCTTTATATCGTAGATTTAGCCATGTATGTATACTATCATGAACACTTCCCCACCGACACCAGGCTCGACACCATATTGAAGCATTTTCAAGAAATAATTTGCCAGTATAATGGTTCCCAGATTCTTGCAAAAGTGGAACTATCTCTATATCCCTGTGGTTGTCTACATATTACAAACCAAGAAGTCTCACTCTTCATAAGGATTGCCTGTCTGTACTTTCGGGTCAATCAGAAATAAAGAAAAACCTACCTCGAGCCAATCAAAAAGAAAGACCTACCTGTACCATCGGGCCAATCAGAAAGAAAGACCTACCTGTACCATCGAGCCAATCAAAAAGAAAGACCTGCCTGTACCATCGGGCCAATCAGAAAGAAAGACCTGCCTGTTACATCGGGCCAATCAGAAAGAAAGAAAGACCTGCCTGTTTCACTGGACCAATTAGAAAGAAATACCTACCTGTACCATTCAGAAAGAAAGAAAGAAAACCTACCTCGGGCCAATCGGAAAGAAATACCTACCTGTACCATCGAGCCAATCAAAAGAAAGACCTGCCTGTACCATCGGGCCAATCAGAAAGAAAGAAAGACCTGCCTGTACCATTGGGCCAATCAGAAAGAAAGAAAGACTGTCTGTACCATCGGGCCAATCAGAAAGAAAAAAATACCTACCTGTACCATCGGGTCAATCAGAAAGAAAGACCTGCCTTTTTCATCGGGTCAATTAGAATGAAATACCTACCTGTACCATTGGGCCAATCAGAAAGAAAGAAAGGCCTGTTTGTACCATTGGGCCAATCAGAAAGAAAGAAAAACCTGCCTCGGGCCAATCGGAAAGAAAGACCTACCTGTACCATCGAGCCAATCAAAAAGAAAGACCTGCCTGTACCATCGGGCCAATCAGAAAGAAAGACCTGCCTGTTACATCGGGCCAATCAGAAAGAAAGACCTGCCTGTTACATCGGGCCAATCAGAAAGAAAGAAAGACCTGCCTGTTTCATTGGGCCAATCAGAAAGAAAGAAAGACCTGCCTGTTTCATTGGGCCAATTAGAAAGAAATACCTACCTGTACCATTCAGAAAGAAAGAAAGAAAAACCTACCTCGGGCCAATCGGAAAGAAATACCTACCTGTACCATCGAGCCAATCAAAAAGAAAGACCTGCCTGTACCATCGGGCCAATCAGAAAGAAAGAAAGACTGTCTGTACCATCGGGCCAATCAGAAAGAAAAAAACACCTACCTGTACCATCGGGTCAATCAGAAAGAAAGACCTGCCTTTTTCTTCGGGTCAATTAGAAAGAAATACCTACCTGTACCATTGGGCCAATCAGAAAGAAAGAAAGGCCTGTTTGTACCATTGGGCCAATCAGAGAAAAGACCTGCCTGTTCCATTGTGGGCCAATCAGAAAGAAAGAAAAACATGCCTCGGGCCAATCGGAAAGAAAGACCTGGCTATACCAATCAGAAAGACCTGGCTGTAGGACCCACCCCGTGGCGCCAGGTGATACCAGAACGACCGACCGGTTCCTAGACGGACGGCATTGTTTCCCCCCCTGCTGGGACGTCATTCTGCCGACTGCTGCCAGCCAATCACATCTTTCGACGTCTTGGTCATTTCTTACATATCACCGTAGAGATAGAGTATTAGATAGAACAGAAAGGTTGCTAGGCAAAATTTCTATAACCTACCTTATATACCACGAGTAAAAACGGCAATAAAAAAATACATTATTATAGACAAATTCTATTATATTTTTTCTCGAATTTTGAATGATTTAATAAAAAATAAATAAAAAACATTGAGTAAAAATAGATCAAGCCTCCAGGGAAAAGTATCTTCTCAAAAATATTTTTATTCTCGAGCTTTGGGCACGAACGCCCTTTTGCCATGTTTTCTTCTGTAGAAGGGCGTTCGTGCCCGAAAGCTAGGGAATAAAAATGTTTTGAAAATATACTATTCCCTGGAGGCTTGATTAATTTTGCTCAATATTGATACAAGGTATCATTTTATATATTAAAAAATATTAAAAATAAAGAAGGCATCTCTCCTGACCACGAGCACATGTGCTTTTTAGATGGCAGAGCGCCATCTAGTGGAGCAAAAAAAAACTAAACGTTTATTTAGCTTGCTCCGTGATATTTAGCCAACCCAATTTCTTGATAAATCAAGAAAAGCCATCCACGAACGCGTTTCGCGCTGTTGGCGCTCGTTAGCGTGGAGAAAGCTGTAACCACTGCGACCAAAAATATTTTTTGGTCCAAATGGCTTCCCGAAAAATCAAGAAATGGGTATTTAAGGCCAAATTTGCGTAAAGACGTTTAACACATGAAAAAACAATAGAAAAAATAAAAGATAAGTGGGTCAGGTGTTATCACGGAGCAAGCTAAATACACGTTTAGTTTATTTTTGCTCCACTAGATGGCGCTCTGCCATCTAAAAAGCACATGTGCTCGTGGTCAGGAGATGCCTTCTTTATTTTTAATATCAACACCTGACCCACTTATCTTTTATTTTTTTCTATTGTTTTTTCATTAAAAAATATATACAGTTAAACCTGCCTATAGCGCCCCCTCTTGGAACTCACCAAAATAGAGTGCTTTAGAGAGGGGGTAGTATAGACAGGTCACTTTTAATTTAAATTGCATCGTACTACGTATTTAAAATCGGTCGCTATAGAGAGAGAGAGGCGCTATTTAGAGGGGGCGCTATAGACAGTTTTACCTGTAGTTTAATTGACCCTGCAAGATATAAAACAAAGACACCTCGCTACAACAGGTAGAGAATGCTAACCATTTACACCGGTCGTGTTGTTGACTAGAGAGCTATGTGTGAAGTTACTTCAGTTAAAAGGATTGTATGTAGTTGGTTCTCCGCCACTCAGGTAAACAGGCCCCGCCAGTTTGGATAAAATGTAGATCACCTTGTCTGCCGCCAGAGAAGCTGCCTCCCTCATAAAACGCCCCTCCCGACATTAAGGCGGCCATCACGGCCAGTAATGAACACCATCCAGGAGTTATAAAAGGTTTAATGCGCCGTGAAACCTTCGGTAAACTTGCCGGGTAGACCTGGGTGGTTCCTGGGATATAGGTCCTTCCTCCTGTAGTAGGATTGTCCCAAATTTATACTTCTATACACCAATCACACAAAAGTATATTACGAGCAGCCTGTCCTCAGTTTTAGGATACACTGCACGAGGTCGCAGGATATTTAGAGAACCTGCGCAATACCTTTTTATATAAAATTAAAAGTAAAAACGTATTAAAAAATGCTTATACACCTATCCCCCGATTTACACGGTAGATACGTTCCTGAGAAAAACGTGTAAATCGAAAATAAAAAAAAAATAATAAAAATTAGAAATACAGACACAGTGTGCGTTGTGCAGCAAGTCAGCACATAAGCTCGGGATTCCTCGTGAGATGTGTACACAGCGCATGTGTTCAATCACAGTAGCATTTAGTATAGTGCGATAACAACAACAACAAAAAAAAACTTATTTGGAAAACCGTGTAAAAGCGAAAACGTGTAAAACAAGTACCGTGTAAATCGGGGGATAGGTGTACTATACTAGATGAACGAATAACCCGTTCGTTGAACGGCAACCAGTCTTAAGCCGACGTATTCTCATGTTTCATCTTAATAAAGTTGATTATACATTGTAGGGAATGTGTCTTTCTAATAGGTTTCGAATTGTACTTAATGGGACTCGACAAGTTGTTGTGTTTTACTAAGTATTTTACAAGTTATCTCAATATACAATTGTATCTGATAAACGCCTCACCCCTGTAAATTCAGCTTCATTTTTAGTCATATACATTTTTTTCCATTGTAAACTGACTGCAAATGTCTTGATACATAGAAGCTTTATACAAGACCGACTTTCAGACCTTCAATTTGGTTATGGAGAACTGTATATGTCTTAAACGTATACACATTCCATCGCGGACGAGAAGTTGCAGAAAATATTTTAAAATAATTAATCACGTACTCCCCTAAAAAAAAAGGTTTTTCATTATATAATGTATTGATATATATTATTAATAATATAGTATTAATAATTGAGTTAAGTTCCAAAATCACTTTATTAGGTACCACTCAATAAGAGCAACCTAGTTTATGATATTTGTAACAAATTTTTGTATTGTTACAAAACAAATTTGTAATATGTGAAGGTTATTCAGATATTAATGTTAACACGGGATTCAATCCCGGTTCATGGCTATCGGGAATCGAGGGTGCTACCCACTCGTCCACCGACTTATGTTTTTTTTTTTTTTTTTTTTTTTGAGTTAAAAATTCTTTCACAGGAGTTTGAGGATTAATTATTTTAACACAATGTTTTTTAATATAAATCAATAACGCGCAATCTATACATAGGAAATGAAAACATTAAGGTTTAATTTTCACACATAAAACAAACGTCTACTATTCTTACTGCGATGAAAAAATATTGGGAGGACTTTGCTCATCAGTGGTAAACCCTCCCAACGGTTTCGTTAATTTAATCTACTAGACCGCTTCTTAGAGCTCTAATACTGTATTGAGCGATTCTGCTTTTATATGCTACACTGAAGGGTGGAATCTTAGAAATGATATTCAAGTAAACTATGGACATAAGCTTCTAGGACAGTAGAATTGCATCGTAGGATGGAATGGCTACCTAAGCTACAGTAGAATTGCAGATAAATATTTGAATCGGGCAATACAACAAGTTAAATTAATATAAATCACGCCATCTATATATAGCAAATGAAAACATTAAAACACGAATGTTGTTTATTGGAGTTTCTGTGTGTGTGGTATTGGTTCTTAATATCGGCATCCTTTTATTAGCACAAATCAACTGGTGTTCAATTAATTGAAATATATATATTATTTTTATTTTTTATTTTTCTATTATTTTTTCATATATATATATGTCGTAGCTGTCGTGGTCGAATGGAAAGGCGCAAGCGTTGTGCATGTATGCGTCGAAAAAGAACTTGTTCCACACTCGTGAGCGCGCGGCGGTAGCCGTAGCGTTCACCCGCGCGCACTGACTCCCACTTTTATTTTGCACATATTTATAGATGGGCGAATTTGTATTTACATTTTAACATTCTAATTATGGCGAAAATAAATTATACATTCGGGCAATAGGCAAATTATGACATATATATATATGTAAAACGAAAATTAAAATTATACCGCGAATGTTTCTTTTAAAAATCGAAATTTATTTTCAAAGAGAAATAGCGACATTTCTAACTTTGAGATGAGGTATGGAAAGGTGAAACATGAAGAGTAATAATTTTACAATCATCAGCCGCGTTATATTGTATTTTAATGTTACTTTAAATATAAGTTATGAACGGAAAAATACGTCCAGGGTAGCCGAGTGGACAAGGCACCTGCCCGGCAAGCAGAAGGGTGTGGGTTCGATTCCCGCCCCTGGACACTTTTTATTTTTCCGTTCTCCATTACTCTTCATGTTTCACCTTTCCATACCTCATCTCAAAGTTAGAAATGTCGCTATTTTCTCTTTGAAAATAAATTTCGATTTTTAAAAGAAACATTCGCGGTATAATTTTAATTTTCGTTTTACAATCATCAGCCGCGTTATATTGTATTTTAAATGTTACTTTAAATATAAGTTATGAACGGAAAAATACGTCCAGGGTAGCCGAGTGGACAAGGCACCTGCCCGGCAAGCAGAAGGGTGTGGGTTCGATTCCCGCCCCTGGACACTTTTTATTTTTCCGTTCTCCATTACTCTTCATGTTTCACCTTTCCATACCTCATCTCAAAGTTAGAAATGTCGCTATTTCTCTTTGAAAATAAATTTCGATTTTTAAAAGAAACATTCGCGGTATAATTTTAATTTTCGTTTTACAATCATCAGCCGCGTTATATTGTATTTTAAATGTTACTTTAAATATAAGTTATGAACGGAAAATACGTCCAGGGTAGCCGAGTGGACAAGGCACCTGCCCGGCAAGCAGAAGGGTGTGGGTTCGATTCCCGCCCCTGGACACTTTTTATTTTTCCGTTCTCCATTACTCTTCATGTTTCACCTTTCCATACCTCATCTCAAAGTTAGAAATGTCGCTATTTTCTCTTTGAAAATGAATTTCGATTTTTAAAAGAAACATTCGCGGTATAATTTTAATTTTCGTTTTACAATCATCAGCCGCGTTATATTGTATTTTAAATGTTACTTTAAATATAAGTTATGAACGGAAAAATACGTCCAGGGTAGCCGAGTGGACAAGGCACCTGCCCGGCAAGCAGAAGGGTGTGGGTTCGATTCCCGCCCCTGGACACTTTTTATTTTTCCGTTCTCCATTACTCTTCATGTTTCACCTTTCCATACCTCATCTCAAAGTTAGAAATGTCGCTATTTCTCTTTGAAAATAAATTTCGATTTTTAAAAGAAACATTCGCGGTATAATTTTAATTTTCGTTTTACAATCATCAGCCGCGTTATATTGTATTTTAAATGTTACTTTAAATATAAGTTATGAACGGAAAATACGTCCAGGGTAGCCGAGTGGACAAGGCACCTGCCCGGCAAGCAGAAGGGTGTGGGTTCGATTCCCGCCCCTGGACACTTTTTATTTTTCCGTTCTCCATTACTCTTCATGTTTCACCTTTCCATACCTAATCTCAAAGTTAGAAATGTCGCTATTTCTCTTTGAAAATAAATTTCGATTTTTAAAAGAAACATTCGCGGTATAATTTTAATTTTCGTTTTACAATCATCAGCCGCGTTATATTGTATTTTAAATGTTACTTTAAATATAAGTTATGAACGGAAAAATACGTCCAGGGTAGCCGAGTGGACAAGGCACCTGCCCGGCAAGCAGAAGGGTGTGGGTTCGATTCCCGCCCCTGGACACTTTTTATTTTTCCGTTCTCCATTACTCTTCATGTTTCACCTTTCCATACCTCATCTCAAAGTTAGAAATGTCGCTATTTCTCTTTGAAAATAAATTTCGATTTTTAAAAGAAACATTCGCGGTATAATTTTAATTTTCGTTTTACAATCATCAGCCGCGTTATATTGTATTTTAAATGTTACTTTAAATATAAGTTATGAATACGTCCAGGGTAGCCGAGTGGACAAGGCACCTGCCCGGCAAGCAGAAGGGTGTGGGTTCGATTCCCGCCCCTGGACACTTTTTATTTTTCCGTTCTCCATTACTCTTCATGTTTCACCTTTCCATACCTCATCTCAAAGTTAGAAATGTCGCTATTTCTCTTTGAAAATAAATTTCGATTTTTAAAAGAAACATTCGCGGTATAATTTTAATTTTCGTTTTACAATCATCAGCCGCGTTATATTGTATTTTATATATATATATATCATAAAATATTCGGAAATATATAAATAAAATGGCCTTTGTGGGAGTACAAGGAAAGAGGGAAGATAGCCGGGTTAAAAAACAACCCCCTTGGTAAACAAGTGTCAAGTCTTCATTCTCCCCTAGAGGATTTATCTTACTCAAATCGGTTTAAAAGCGGCTGGATATGATTAGAAATGTCAGTTCTCACCGAGATGGTCTCGACGCCAGTTGTTCTAGGGGTTGTTCTCGGACCTTCTATCTTTCCTCCCCGATCTATTTCCTCACGGGACCTCTGGATCCTGTGTATCCTTACCACCCATCACTCAACCACCACGACTGCTTCTAACCAACATGCCACACTACATTCATCCTACAGCATAAACTACATTACTACATATATAATATGACTCAAAATTAAATTCAAAATCTGTATTTCTTAATATTTTACTTTTCCCTATTTTCCAAAAAAAAAATAAAAAATATTAATATATATATATAGAGAACTAGCGGATGTGTACCCGGCTTCGCCCGGGTTTTATCCGAGTGAAAGTTTGCCTAACGAATATTATATATTATGAAGTATAATAAACAATGTTAAAGATTAGTTTTAATTATTAATCAAGATTGTGTGTGAATATGTGAGAAAGATGTAATATCGTTGTTGTTTTCTTGGCCGACTGTTTTACATATGGTGTTATCTTAAAATTGCTTGTTTTGAATATTTTTTTAGATTGAGTTGAATGAATTGCTGAATTTTTTTTTTTGTATTTATATATAAATAAAATTAACTCTGTTGATTTTTTTGTATTTAATCGATAACAGCGAAGTTACGCATGTTAAAGTTAGGAAAAATATTTTGATGTTAAGCAAATCCTGCTCCATCTCGTTTTACATAAATGTTGAAAATTTGGTCGAAATTGATGCATTGTAACGAAAGTTTTTAGCGAACACCACTTATGAAATTTGCATTTTATTAATATAGATATATCGTTTCAAAATAGATAGGTTGTACAGTAGAACCTCCATGAGAGGACACCTTCGCTAGAGGACATCTCTCTACAAAGGACAGTTTTCATTTTCAAAATTACCATTTTTACAATTTAGCAACTCTCTGGTAAGAGGACACCTCTCCCTAAAGGACACTTTGGCTCTGCAATTAGGTGTTGTCCTTTACAGGGAGGTACTACTGTAACTCTAAATAAAGGTAAAGTAATTGGTCTTGTACATAATCGTGTTTAAACAGAATGCGAAAATATTTCAGAATCTACAAATCACAAAGCTTTATTAAAATTGTTGATGCCATTAATATTGGAAAGATTCAATTAAAATGGGTAATGTAACATTTCGAATTCAAACTCTCTGTGTTTTGTATGTATCCGATATTGCTTTAAAATGACTTCAGTCACACACACACATACAACTTTATTAAGACCACCGGTCTTATACAGATTAACCACAGGAAGAAAGGAATCATAGATGGAGCTCCTATACTCCAGGCAGCGCAGCACCCAACAACAGCCTCCAGGTCCGACGTATGTCCAGTGGCCACAGAATCCACCGTGCATGTCTTCGTTTTCCTTATCCAAATGGACCACGACATTCCACGATTCTATCAATTTCTTCTGAACGGTGACTGCGGTCTTGTAATAATTTATATAAACCAAAGAGAAGTAAAACAGCTTCAGTCATTTTTTATAATATTTCTCGTTTAATATACAACATCATCATGATCCTATTCATGCCCAGAATATCGGGTAAAGTATTAGGATTTATGAGATATTTCAAGTTTTTGTTCCTTCCAGTCCTCCAATTATGTAAAATGATAAAGGGACACGTGGGTTGTATAGGTCAAATATAGAGAATTTTTATAAGTATCATTTTCGTTGATCATTTGGAATATGTATCGCGGTAACCATTGAAGAAAGTGACCATTGGGCAGTCATACATGTGACAAAGGGCATTTCAAGGGGGAATGATGTGTTTATCTCCACTTTGCTCAAAATACCGCCAACAAACACAACGACAGCACCTGGTGGATACACTGGACAAACATCGACACCTGAAATACCCGAGTATATTGCGGTCAAATAAAAGACCACACTAGAATTGATAAACTTATTTTTTATTCATGATTTAAATTTGTGTGAAAAAGGTATTGAAGTTATTTATTCCAGTGTTTTTTTTTTCTCATTCCTTCATTTTGTATCTTTTATCTTTTCCTCGGATTTACCCTTTCAAATCTGTTTATGAGCTCAATTGTCTTAATTACAATGTATAAATTTCATTATCTCAATATTGATTGTGATTAGCTTTTGCTTTTTTACTTTCATTTACGGTGAATCCGCGGTAAATCCATGTATAATAAATTTATTTTCCTCCACACAATTTACCCAAACTAGTCTATTAGCTTGAATGTCTTTATATAATTTTTCCTGTATATAAAATCATATTACCATTAAGCTACTATTACTTTTTTTTCCTGCATGCATCCTACATTTCTGCTTGGAGAATCTGTATAAGACTAAAATGTCTTAATAAACTTTTTATTGTTGTATTGAAGTTTTTTTTTTTTTCGAAATGAGCATTGTTTAGTATTCAAAGTGTAATCTTTCAAGTGAGAATTGCTGTTCTACAGGTCGATATCAAAGGAAATATCTATTTGATTTAGGCTTGTAGAAGAGTAACTCTCTTGATAGCTTGCAGGTTAAAGATACTCACTGTGAAGAAGTCCTATGATTACCCATGATAACCCCATTCCATGTAGACATCACAGCGGCTATTATCTAACATAACGTGGTTGTTTGTCACAGCAGGGCGGTCCGCGGGAATGTGATGTGGTCACTGAGGTACGGAGTTTGGGCGGCGGCAGTACTGCTGCTGTTGACGCTGGTGGAGGCGGCGCAGTACGACACCTCTGTTCCTTCAGGTACTGTTGTTGCCTTAGATATGTATCCCACACACGTGTGTAGAGCCCATTGGATATTTACAGTACCAGGTTACACTGGTGCAATAGCCATTGGAGTAATATCCGAGGGCGAATGATTTAGATCCTCTTGGATGTCATCAGCGAAATTTATTCTCCTCCTCCAATACCTCAGTTGTATCAGCGACACATTTTTGTTGACAGTTGGAACACAGCACATCGTATCTATCAACCACATATTAGAACTAAAGCCCCAATATACATATGTACCAAAATACCAAAAGAGGCATCTCTACCGTTAAAAATACACCTTAGTTCATCAGCCCAGTATATAACGTTAGGTTCGTGATGAAGAACGTGTCGCATCGCCTCTTTTGGCAGATACAGACAAAAGCCAACCTGTATACTATGGTTTGGGCATAATTTCATAACATTTTAATGGGAGAAGTGCCTCTTTTGTACATGAATACATTCTCCTGCAACTTTATGCCATACATACATATATCATTGATGTGTGAGAGACTATTTGAAACCATGTATGCCGTTTCGATGTATCAAAATACCCACTTTAACTACGAACCAGAAAGCAACAACAATTTCTATTCAGTAAAATAAGCCTCTGTATCAATATTGAGTAAAATGTATCAGACCCAAGGGAAAAGTTTATAATATGATGCACTTGCGCGCCATCTGTTATCAAAATTCGAAACTATTAATAATGGCGTAAGATTCTTTTTGAAATTAAACAATTTCTACTGCCCTTACTGCAATGGAAAAATTAAAGGGAGGGCCTGGCTCATCAGTGGTGAACCCTCCCAGCGGTTTCGCCAGTTTAAGTGTCTTTTAAAAACATTTTTATTTTCTAGCATTCAGGCTCGAACGCTTTCCTATAGGATAAAACATGGTATACTAATTCGCCAATAGAACACGAGTTAAATATAATCGGATATTATTCTACATAATTTTATAAAATTTCTGATATATATGTATATACTTTACTCAAAAAATTACTTGGGCATGCTCATGTCCAGCAATGACCGCAGCCTTGCAGAAAATTGACATGGACCCAGAGCTGCAGATTTACACACCCAAGGTGTAGTGTACATTGCTGCTGCTGTGATAGAGATGTATGGAGACATCTGAGGCTCTTCATTGGACACGACAACAACAACAACAAATTACTATTTCAAAAATAAATAGCAACAAAGGAATTTGTGGATCAATAATTCCAATTATAAACCTCCACACATTCTAACACGGTGTTAAAGTCTTCCCTCGCTCTATAGTGCGACCTCTCGTAACTAAACACCGTGGGAGGATAGTTTCGGCTTGTTCACTGCCATTTTAGGGAGTCTCGACGGCAGACTTCTGGAACATTTTTGTCAGAATAAGAATCAACAAGAGGCAAAGCTTTTAAAATGCATCCGGGATTCTCTCTTATGTTTCCTCTCTGGGCTTCAAATTGATATTGCCACGTTGAAAATTAAGGAAGACAAACTTAAGCATTTGGTTTAAGGCAAGAACAAAACTATCAATGACTAAACAAAAGATAAGCAATAAGGGAAGTTTACAGAGTAGCAAAATATAAACATAAAAAAATGATACTCTGTTAAATTTAATAATAAATACTTTGCTACAATATTCCCACCGGGTAGTTGGCGCTCTGCGCTCCAAGAACCTGTGTATAACTCTAGTAACACCCACGTCAAATTCTCTAAACAAAAATATGAATCAAATAAGCAATTAACTTGGTGTTGATTTGTTATCCTGAAGATATTTTGGTCAAAATGTTGAAGAAATAAAACTCTGGTAGTGGAATTGTCTCTTATCTAAGAAATGTACCTCCGGGCTTAAGGTGTTAAAAAGTAATGATGTTCTTAAAACATTTATTTATACCATTACTGTCTCTCTTGGCATCAAGCGGCGTTTTATTCGTTTATTTATGTTCTCCTGGGGAAGGGTAGAGATGTCTGAAAGCTAGAGACTGCTTCAATAAAATGAAAAGAAACTCATCTCCAGAAACCTGTTGAATTGTTTAATTTACATACTTACATATACATACAGCTTTATTAAGACCACCGGTCTTATACAGATTCACTGCAGGAAGGAATCATAGATGGAGCTCCTATACTCTAGACAGCACAGAGCTCAACTGCCTCCAGGTCCGATGCATGTCCAGTGGCCACAGAATCCACCGTGCATATGTTAGCGTATCAATGAAAAGGCGATTATTGGATCAGCCGCGTTTTAGTCTTCGCTTTCCTTATCCAAATGGAACACAACATTCGACGATTCTATTAATCTCCTTCGAACGTTGACTGCGGTCTTTTTTTTTTTTTTTTTGTAGAATTTATATGAATCAAAGAGAAAAACCTTGATCAAACATAATTGTAATCATCCAATTATATATTTGTTAACTATCTGATTGAGACAATGATAAGTCACCCAAGAGTTATTTTTTTCTGTTTCTCAAATTTACATTACTGTCTGTGTGCGCACCGTTTTGACGGTACACAAGAGGTCCTGTAATGTCCGGCATTAATATTTATCCCCTCAGGTCCTCCAACAAAGGTGCTAATTGCCTCCAGACCTTACCACGGCAGGCAATCATCCTCGCAGATTCGAGGACCTGGTCAGACAATGCCTTTGTCCTCGGACCTTGGTGGCTAATGAAATCCTTTTTTCTTAACCTTCGCGCTGTCCTCCTCCTCATTCTTCCCTTTTTCGCGGTCATTTAATCTTCTTTTGTGTGTTCTCGTGTTTTTACCATTCCTTTCTGTCCCTTCTGATAGTATTTTGTATCGAAGCACTTTCAATTCTTTAATCTGTCCACCTTCCTCCGTTTTGGGCAAAGAGTTGATGGTAAGTTTTGTCCCCATCGAAAGCCGACCGAGAGAGAGTAACGACGAGTCATCAATCCGTTTGTAATTAGGCGACATCGATCATGTTTATTTAATTTGTACACCTCCCATCACGCTGACATTGATGATGACGGTTTAATTTCGATTGCTTCAGGGAGAGGAAGGCAAAAAAAAAAACGCGACCTTTTTTTTTTCTTTATTTGTAGGTCGTTGATGATGATCATTGATAATTGAGATTGGGGCAATCAAACTTGTTTTATTTATATTGGTCTCGTGCCAGCGTTTTTACGACTGCTTCCTTCGTTCCACCTTAGCGCTCCAGGAGCCACTGGCAGTTCTATAGAGAGGAAGACAAATGCTAAGCGTTCTTTCGTCCAAATCGGCGCCATTTAACTAACTACCTTTGACTTCAAAATGTTTTTTAACGGCCTTTATGGGTCGATATTGAAACCCTTTGTTCACCGCTAATGACGAATGAAGCACAAAATCTCCCCGCTGTTCCATCCCACTACCATTGTAGCAGACATGTGGAGCTGTGTTATTCCAAACATGGTATAGCAACATTGTCCTTTAGTTAAGACATAAAGAGAATGGTCTTTAGTCGATCTATTCTTCCAGAGCTTCCAATGCTCCATATATAATTCAGAAATATACAGAATCGTATACAGTGCAGGTTAAATTTACATTTCACACATGCTGAAGGTAACTCCTTCTTCAAAGATTATAGAATTGAGAATCCTGTGGTGCAAATATGTTTATTAATATCGACCATCACACTGGAATATACTGGGAATAAACAACAATGGGGTTCAATCAGTCTCCCAGCAACACAAGGATCGCAATATCGCATCATTAGGGTATCATTGTATGGCTGCTCCTCCCTTCCTTGTTCACGCAGTGTACGCGGTGATTCAACAGGGCCGTGCCTGGCACCATGTGACCCGACGCCCCATTTCCCCGCCTGTAATTAGGTTCGGAGGTAGGTCCGTCGCCTCCCATCATTTCAGCTTTTTGACCATTGGGAGGAACGCTTCACGATTTTGCGTGTCATCCTTGCGCAGGGGCCATGCTAATCTCTGTATCGTTCCAATTTTAGTAGTTGTACCGCCGAACAAGCGTGTACCATTGGGAGGATGGTTTTGACACCGATGTCCGAGAGTTTATTTCTTCTTTCGTTAAATCTCTACACCAGTGTTTCTCAGGGTTGGTGATATTTGCACAACAGGATAAGAAACAACGACACCACAAATCTTAAAATTAAAGATATTTCGGCCACTTAATATTTTTTATTGCCTCGACGTTTCGACAAAAACTTTTGTCCTCGTCAGGAGCGAACAAAAATTAAAACATAGAATAATTTTTAACGCTTTGCCAAATGTTTTGATTTTTGTTCGCTCCTGACGAGGAAAAATATTTTTGTCTAAACGTCGAGATAATAAAAAGATTCACTGGCCGAAGTATCTTTAATTTGAAGAACTATGAATTCCGGCCAGGCAGCCTCTATCTTTACGACAACAAATCTTGTTTGAATGATACAATTGCTAGAGTAAGGAATAGTTTGCGTACCTTTTAATGGAGCTATAGAAGTTAGAATAACTGTAAAAATAACTCCTATAAATTTGTACATACTAATCTGCCTTTTCTGAGTCCTAATTTAGTTGTGTTGGCCAGCTGAAGAGACTATTTTTATCCCGAGAGTATATTTATTCTTTATTAAATCTCCACACCAGTGTTTCTCGTGGTCAGTGCGTTGTATCTATCACGTTATAATGTTATTGAGCGACTTTTTCATTCCTTTTAACTGCCTTACCCTTTCTCCTCTTCTTGCTTAATAAATATCTTTCTCTCATTATTCAGACATTTTAGAGCGTATTCACACAAATTCAGCCTAAAACAACCTATTTTTGGTAGGTCCTTGAATGCAGCCTTAGTCACATAAGTGAGGGCTAGCAGTCTGAAACTCGTAGGTGGTTGGCGCTTCTTAATTCAATAGTGGAATATGCATTGTGTTGTGCGTGTGTTTAGACGATATTTATTTTCGAAAGATTTGCGGCGCTTTGCCATCTAAAGGAGCTTATTTGAACGGCTCAATTCATGCCTTTCATTCATTTTAACTGCCTGACCCTTTCTCCTCTCATATTTTTTCTTTCATTTTCAGCCACTATGATATATCAAACTCTTCCGTGATCTGAGCTAGCAAGCTTCAGTCATCCCCTGTGCTCTCACTTGCACGCACCTTGTAGCCTGACATGTACCGCCCATGGTACTCGGTCGCTGGTTGAGAACCCCAGCTCAAGTATTAGAGCGGGTCCTTCTCACGGTGCCTTCTCTCTGGTTGACGGCCATGTCCGACATCCCAACCATATCCTGAGGTCCATACAGTCCCCATACATTGATTGACATAGCGGTCCTTGCTTGGTCCTCCCTAATTGGACTTAGTCAGTTTCCATTTTGGCCCATATACCATACCTGAGTCCATACAGTTCTCATACATTGATCGACACAGCGATCCTTGATTGGTTCTCGCTAGTTGGACTTAGTGATTTTTTCATATTTTAGGTCCTCATACCAGAACTGAGTCCATACAGTTCCCGTACATTGACACAACGATCCTTGATTGCTCCTCCCTAGTTGGACTTGGTGAGTTTCCATTTTGGCTCTTATACCATACCTGAGCCTATATAGTGTCATACATTGGCACAGCTATCCTTGATTGGTCCTCCCTAGTTGGACTTGGTGAGTTTCCATTTTGGCTCTTATACCATACCTGAGCCTATATAGTGTCATACATTGGCACAGCTATCCTTGATTGGTCCTTCCTAGTTGGACTTGGTGAGTTTCCATTTTGGCTCTTATACCATACCTGAGCCTATATAGTGTCATACATTGGCACAGCTATCCTTGATTGGTCCTTCCTAGTTGGACTTGGTGAGTTTCCATTTTGGCTCTTATACCATACCTGAGCCTATATAGTGTCATACATTGGCACAGCTATCCTTGATTGGTCCTTCCTAGTTGGACTTGGTGAGTTTCCATTTTGGCACTTATACCATACCTGAGGTCCATACAGTTCCATTACATTGATTTACACAGCGATCCTTGATTGGTCCTCTAGGAGTGATTTTCCATTTCCCGTATACTCTACTTAAGCGAGGAAAGTTTCCAGTCTTTTAAGCTTTCGTGTTTGAAAGCTTATCCCACATAGGAACCAGGTTTCTCTGTGTACTGGATGGCAGAGATTCCCCCCATTCTAGCATTTGGGGGAGGGACGATCTACGCCTGGGCAATCAAGAAACGTTGCTGCATGTTTTCTCTGATGGAACACCGGATCATTCCTCGTAAAATTACTTTCTTCTTTTTATTTTATTTTTTTTTCCGCGGAAATTCTCTCCAGGGAGTCGTGACTCGCCGTGGCCCCGCACATTTAGGAAACAAATCTCTCTCTCTTCTTATAAATAAATCACATTTCAGGTCGCCCGCCCGCCCGCTCGGCTGTTATTGCCGTCTCGCACGGCAGCCGCTGACCTTTTTCTGCCTCTACTGGGTTGGCACACCCTTCCTCTGAGAGCCATACATATTAAATCTCCTTCCACCTCTCGACCTCAGTATGTTCCTGGATGGAGTGGATCTACTGCAGGAGAATACGTCTTTGATAATCCTTTGTCACAACGCAGGTTGCCTAACTCAAAATGGCATACATGTTCGCTGAATCGTTTTTTAGGTTAGTTAGAATGTAGGTAGTATGTAATCCCCAACGACAGAGTTCGGCAACTGTAGCTCGCGACCCACATTCGGCTTTTTGTGTATGTGAAGTTGCGTATAGTATTCGCATAAATAAAAACTTCATTTATACGAGTACTATTTATTGTTGGCAAGAAAACATTATGTAGCTCTTTAAAACCTTTGATATTTTGTAAATTGTAATTTTTGACTCTTGCGACTCAAAAGTTAGCCGACCCCTGCATTAGGTGGATGATCAGCCCAGCCTGTGTATATGCCAGGAATGGCGGGGTTTAATCACGTCCATCCAACCTCTTTTTTTACCGGGCGTCTGACGCCTGTCGACCTCCTCCTTTAATTTGCTCGCCTGTCTTCTCCGCACAAAAAGTGACCTCTCTTAGATTTCAATATTAAAAAAAGGGGGGAATTATTTTACTAATTAAGCAGTTAATAAATGACTCTTCTCAGGGCTGGCCACATGTCCCGCATCTTTATTAATTACATGACGGCTTCCTTCCTTTGTTGGCGCCGCTCTAGTTAGCCGCCGCTGTCGACGTATTCCAGTGGTTCGTTCCTTCACGACTCTACCATCGGTTCCAGTGGAGCTTTGTTCATCAACTTTCGGGTTAGTAAATTATCGAAATTATATTAAAAAATCACAAACTCAGCTAAATTATTTATTACCAAGTTGCAAATAGGACACGCTATATCTGGATAATTGCGCGCGAAAACTATTTACAATAGTTCATATTGTTGTAGAGTAGGTAACAGAATCATCAAAAGAAAATACACAATTAAGAAAAAGAGCATTAAATAAACATTAAATAAATAAGAAGCAACATAAGCGAACACAACTCGGCTACATTGCTTTGGTATAAATGCGATGGATTTCTTTATTTTATCTTCTGTAGCTCCGGTACCGCCCTCGCTCGTAGAGAATTGCTGCAACAACTTGTCTTAGACGTTTGTAGTTGGCAGTATCCATCCAAATATCGCCATTTGACTTGAGGCGATCCGAACGTCCTGCAGACGGCCAAGTACAAATCCTCACTGAAGATGAAATATAAAGAGAGATTTACGGGCTAATAAAACCATATTCTCTCTCTTTATATTTCATCTTCAGTAAGGATTTGTACTTTTGTACAAGTACATTTGTACTTGGCTGTCTGCAGGGCATTCGGGTTTCCTCAAGTCAGATGGTGAAATTTATATGGACACTGCCAGCTACAAACGTCTAAGACAGCAGTTGTTTCAGCAATTCTCTACGAGCGAGGGCGGTACCAGAGCCGCCGGGTGGCGCGCGCACTGATGATCCTCAGCCTCCCAAATTAGAATCTCGGAGGAGACGACTTTTTTTCTGACGTCGATTAGTGCTGATAAACGTCTCCTCGTTCAACGCCCGTTTTATTTGGGTTACACGGAGATCTTTGTATTATGTTCATTAACAAAACCTTTATGAGGAGGTTTAATTGAATTTTAAAACAACTTGGCAAGCTCGCCCGCTGCAACAAGCAGCTTTACAGGAACATAACTCTGCGAGACTCCGCACCCTTCTATGACCTCATCTCGTGTTTGCTGAGAACTTATGGGGCGAGACTGAGTCATCCACCCCTCCCACTCATTAGTTATTTAATATTTGTAGAACGTCGGGTGTTTTAAATCTGGTACATCATTACCTGCTTTTGTTTTGGGTTCGTTTTTTTCAATTGGCATTAAGATGGAAATTAGATAATATTCCTGTCGTACTTAAGACCTCTGTCAGATAGCTCTGTAAACAATGGCTCTTGTATCTCGCCAACAATGACCTTTGTGTCTCGCCATTTTCAAATAATCCTTCAGTTTGTTCTAGTTCATGGATAGGCAACCTTTTGAGTCGGGAGAGTCAACAATTTCCATCTACAAAATTTCAAAGTTTTTAAAGAGTCTCAATTTTTTTTTTATTGCCAACAATAAATTTCATTATCATCCTTTATGCGAGTACTACACGTATCTTCACATCCAAAGAGCCGCATGTGACTCGCGAGCCGCAGGTTGCCGACCTCTGTTCTAGATGAAGTGTTGTGGTGAGCTATCGGCACCCCTGTCCATCAACAGGAGTCCTCTCTAACTGGGAAAACGCCAAAAGAATCGTAGACTCAGATTCGAAAAGTATTTTTTTTTACATTTGTGTCGATGTCGGAATATGAACGTAAATTATCTTCACAATAAAATTGATAATTACGGATTATAAATAATGGGTGAATGAAATTTATCAAAACTTCGATGTCATCATGCAAATATTCCTATAAAAATAGCGGTGAACATAAAGCCAGATAATTTTTTATCGAACGTATCAAAGGAAAAGTTTTCCCGGAATATACGAAGAGAATGGAAATGAGGGCAGTTAGCAAATTCTTTCCTATTAAAGGTAAATCCAGATCAAAGCAAAGTTGACTTCTGCCCTAGTAGCTGCCGAGACCAGGTAGGTGGGGATATCTCTTCAGCGGCTATTGGAGCTTCCACGCTCTGGTTCGCTGTGGTAACGCAGAGATGTTTTACTGACCTGCGATATAATCTTACTTATCAGATCCTCAATAAGACGTTCCGTATTTAGAGGTCTACCAAAGAAAGATCTATGGAGATATGTGCGTTTCTTAAACTTCCATTTTACTGTATTCTATTAACAAATACAAGAGGACTACTAAAACCTAGCCATCCCTCCTCGTTAGTAACAGTATACTTTCTATGGGTGAGCAGATTTGCTGGTGCTTCTGTAGCTGCTTGTAGTCGAGCCCAAGCAATCTACGCTGTGATGATCTTCCTACTAGGAGTTCCACGATGTTTCTTAGACGATTCGTTTAAAGAAGCCTGAAGTATTTTTGCCGCAGGACCTGTTGCAAGTCACACTTATAGAGAGCCGTTTTATTTTCACTTATTATTATTTTTTTCAAACCATTTTTTATTCTTTCTTCTTGGAGTCATTTCAGCTTTCAACATGAAGGCCAGTTTATTGCTTCAGCTAGTCATGGAACATAAGATTATTGCCCAGCACGGAACCTACCTTAGTTCGTCAGAAAGAACATTTCCTGATATTTCATCTAACACACTGAATTTATTACCCGCTATAAGTTATATAATTTCTTTAAATTTACTCTATACAAGAACAAAAGAGTGTTTCCATTCACATGAGCATTTGACCGCATTCTTACGACGAGGTTATCGAAGCTGGAGGGTATAAAGGTACAAGATTAAAGTGAAGTTTCTCGCTTTGTTTTGGATGTTTCCAGTGCTTTGTTTTTACGCTCTCGAGATTAACGGGTATGTAAGAAATAGACGCCAGTAGCACTGGATGTCCCCGTTGTTACCGTGCACCTTACAGTACGTTCCCCATTAGCCTTGTGTCCCCCAGTAGTACACGAAGGTCACATTAAGCTTGCTGACTGCCGCCAATTGGGAAGAAAAAGCGCACCCATCGCGGAGCGGCAGTCATGAAAGGAAAGCTAATTAAAGGGGAAACCGCTTTTGGAAGGGCGGCTTTCACTCCGCCCGCCATGTTAATGATTCATTAATGATTTAATTAATTTACAATTAACGATGCGCGCCTTCCTTGGCGAGGTGTGGATCCCGCTATAGCCGGCGTTACTTCACGACATTAGTGCTGACCCAGCTTAAGATTATTCTTTACCTTTTTTTTTTAATTCACCTGGAGAAGATTATAATTGGTTTTTACCCAGAAATATAAAAAAATCAAAGTTTTTTTAGTTTTAATTTTCCCAATATCCGAGAAGAGGGTTCTGTCCTCATGCACTACCATGATCATTTTCCTCTCACACTAATGTGTAGATTGGGACAAGCGAGACGACATTATCTGTGACGTATTATCGTCAGCCTTACAATTTGCTTATACAGTAAAACCTCCATGAAAGGACACCTCTCTATAAAGGACAAAAAAATAAAACTATTTAGCAACTCTCCAGTAAGAGGATACCTCTCCCTAAAGGACAATTTGGCTCTGCAATTAGATGTCCTCTACAGGGAGGTTCTATTGTATCGGCTTGATATAAAATATCAAACGTGAGGATGACTCAACATCTTCATGGCCAACATCTTATTTGCATAGAATGGCGAGGTAAGTTGGTTTGGCGAATTCAATTTCTTGATTGGTTGGCCATTTTAATGATGCATCTTATCTTCTGCTTATATCCTCCTCATATTGGAGTGTTGTAAAACTTGGGGATGTTTTAAGGCGGTTTTTCAGTTTTTATATCGCACTGTTATAACCATATTCTGATCTGGAGATGCCTCTAATCTCCCCCAATGTGTGTCACACACTACTGGCTATTTATTTACTCTTTCTAATAATGTTTTATCAACTTATAACCTGTTGTGTTCTGTTTCGGAATGCTATGACATCTCCCCTTAGAGCAGCAATTAGGTCCATTCCCTTGTGTGAATCATCGAGCTCTCAGTTTGGACGCTCTTGTATTTCTACTACAAAATGTCGAGGGGTGAAATCTCTTTGTTGTACTTTAGTAGCAGTGATGGGTTGTATCTCACGTGAGATATGGTCAACACGATGGTGCCCAGTGTTTGTATAATTGCATCTCTTTGCCCCCAAGTGCAGTAAGGACAAAGGTACCATTATTCTCATCTTCATTTTTGAAAGCGTTCGACAACAAAGTTTTGGTTTATCTCCCCAGTTGGTAGGATTCGGTAGTTGTCGTTCCCATGGATGATATAGAATACTGGAGTGACTCAGAGCAAGCTATCAATTCCTATCTACTTAGTGTTCTGCTATTTTTGACAAAGTTGTTGAATCATATCCGGAATTTCGCCAACAAAGCCTGTTCGGGTAAAGGGCAGTAAAGAAGATTGTTACAGAGCTTTGCCATCATTTAGACGGGCGGTAGATCACGGAATGGAGCTACAGATAGTCCGCCCGCATTTCTTTTGATCGATTTTGTGGGAACGCTTCACTATTTTGCGTATCATCCTTGTGCAGGGGTCATGCTAATCTACTCTGTATCGTTCCAATTTTAGTATATGTATCGCCGAACAAGCGTGTACCCTTGCTGAAGAAATTTGTACATATACAACTCTACATATTTTTATCGATATTTTATCTATCCTTTATTTACTCCTTTATTATATATTATCCTTTATTTGATTTTAATTTTTCTTTCTGTAACAATTGGTTAGAAGAATCAATCGAATTGTTTAAATGTCAATTGTCGATATTGTGGGAACTTTTGCACTTACTGACTGAAAACCCGTGACTTATTTTTTCTCTCGGGGAAATATTGAGATAGGTAGAATATTTATTATTACGAATTATATTATGTGATTACCTTCGTTTTTGGATTATCACTCTGTTCATAGGGTGTCGTCTCTTCAAGAGATTGTATTCTGAAATGGTAATTTTAACTTCGGGTGATGGTGTGTGTGCTCAAACTCTTCATGTCGATCTACATCTTCTGAGATCTATCAGACGATCTGAGAGATCCTCTCAGCAACAAGCCTTATTATCCAGTAGCCTGCCTGCCAACAATCCCATTTGAAGAACACCCGCAGCGAGATTCATTTCTCTGACGGATTATCGGGAAAGTCTCTTTCTCCCTTTAGAGCAGCAATTAGGTCCGTCCCCGTGAGTGAATCATCAAGCTCTCAGTCTGGACGCTCTTGTATTTCTTCTACAAGATGTCAGGGTGAAATCTCTTTGTTGTACTTTTAGTAGCAGCGGTCAGTTGTATCTATATAGCTGTCACAATTTATTTGTTTGATAACACATAACTGAATTATTTTGAAAATAGAGCAATCCGTATTTAAATCATTAGATAATAAAAAGGCATATATTGGATTTAATAAAATATTGATTTTGCCAATATTTCGGCTGGCTGAACGCCAACCTTTATCGAGACATTACATTTTTGTATACACAAATGGCGGCGTTGAGTTTGTGTATACAAAAATGTAATGCCTCGATAAAGGTTAGCGTTCAGCCAGCCGAAATATTGGCAAAATCAATATTTTATTAAATCCAATATATGCCTTTTTATTATCTAATAACTGAATTATATAAAAACAATTTAACAAAATACAATAATCAATTCAGGTACAGGTATCATTTAAATATATATTTTTTTCCTATAGCTTTCGGTACAATATGCCCTTCAACAGAGAACTAAGAAGTACCACTTCCAGCCAATTATACACATGCCGTACTTATCAATACCTGCTGAACTACGATAATGTAAGAAGGGAGGCTACCCAAGGAGACTTCCGCAGGTAAACAGCTACCTATTTCCATATATCCCATATACACGCCGAAAATTATGATTGGCTGGAAATGGTACTTCTAGGTCTCCTGTTGAAGGGTATATTGGGCCGAAAGCTTGAGAAATAAAAAGGAAAGCCTAGTTAAAGGAGACCTGGACCTGAATTTCTTATTGTATTCTGTTAAATTATAAAGACAGGGATGTATAAAAACAGCTTGGAGCTCCGACACAACGTCAAGATCATCAGCGGTGGACACTGATGGACCACGAGTCACAGATGAATGGTGAGGTCCCACATTGTTGGTGTGTTCCCCCAATCCCCGCTCTGAAATTAAAATTTAAAGCTTGCGCCATGTGCTATGATGAATTAGACTTTAAATTATTCTTTGTGTTTTTTACTTCTCTCCCTCGCTAATTTACTCGGCACTTCTTCCTTTTTAACGCTTTTAAAAATATTTCTTTGCTACTTTTTTCTTCCTCCTCGCTTTCCTTATTAAATTCTCGGGACATTTGTTGATTTAATATCTCTTCTTTGTGAGTTTGTTTGTTTCTTTCTTTCCTCCCCAGCTGCCAAATTGGGGAAATTATTTTATCGACTGGAGTTTGTTTTTTTACTTCTTCTCCTCCTCGAATTGATGTTTTTTTTTTTAATTTTAAAATTTCTCAAGTATAGAAATGTACTCCACTGCCGCCATATTGTGTTGGCTTGCTGAACGAAGATTGAGTCCCAACACCATTTTCAAGGTTGTCCCAAAAGTTCGTAAGAGAGAATATGGTTTTACGGACCAATAACCAAAGTGTATAATTTTAGAGTCCAAAAAAAAAAGTTCGTAAAAACTTTCAAAAAATTGAAATACCAATATTATTCGCCGTTATGTATTATGTCTTTGTATTATGCATAAAGTAATTGTATTATTATGTATTCGCCGTATTAATATTATTGACCAAGTAAAAAGAAAAATACGAACTTTTGGGATAGCTTTATAGGTGACGGAACAGAGCAGATTCCATTATTGTAGCAGTCAAGATGGCGACTCTTTCACCTTCTGAGGCAAGATTAGTCTGTTTAAATGACCCATCTAGGTCGTATCCTGAGTTTGGCCAAGAGTTTCTATCAAAGAAACTCAAGTTGTTGTTTAAATAGATTTTACGAGATGAATGTAGTCAAGTAAGGGACTGCCCTGTAGTACGGTGTCGTGAGCCCCGAGCCGATACGGTAACCGTGAACAGGGAACTCTGAAATGTGGCTGACTAACGGGGCAATGGCACCCCCCCCCCCCTTCTATGGGACAATACACCACCACGAGATGAATTATCAAATATTCCTTTGATTTTTTAAAATCAAGATACAGTTAAACCTGTCTATAGCGCCCCCTCTATATATGGCCTTCCTCTCTATAGCGCCCGATTTTAAATACGTAGTACGATGCGATTTACATTAAAAGTGACCTGTCTATAGCACCCTATTTTGGTGAGTCCCAAGAGGGGGCGCTATAGACAGGTTTAACTGTATTGGAAAAATTTTCCCGTGTCAAGGTACTTACTTTCTAGCTCGACTTGGGAAACACATTCCGAATATCCTCCATCCTCGTTAAACATGGAATGTTGACCAGATCGACCTTGTTTGTTCACAGCCATGGTGTTGGCTAGAGCTGAGCTTCAGTTACTGAACTTCGGATAAGTTTCATTAGTATTTATTTGGTTAATCAGGGGCGTACAAATGTCGCCAAATACCTGGGTAAAAATATCAATAAAGAACGTGTGTTTAAAAATTATTTTTATTAAACTCAAGAAATCTCTCTCTCTCTGAGAATATATATTATTCTGTATATAATCTTATATGAACGATTAATAAATCAGTTTCAATCTCAAATCTCTCTCTCTGATGTCAATAAAATATCTTTAAATATCAAATCTCTCCCTCTCTTTATTGCATATTATTTATCTGAACTTACACACAGATCTCTCCATTTAAATGGATTCTCCTGGAGAAGTAAAGGTAGCTGAGTTAATCCAACAGTCCTATGGAAGGACAGTCAAACCTCTTTAATTCAACTTTTTTTTTTTTTCAAATCCAACAAGTCTATTTTCTCAATTTAACAGAAAATGCTGATGCCTCAGGGTGTTGAATTGAAGAAGTTGGACTGTAAATCCTTTATCAATTTTGACATTCATTTCTAAGTAAAAGTTTGTCATAACAAGAGTCATACAAAGAAATACAGTAGATCCTCTATAAAGGACACTTAGTTGTAGAGCAAAAGTGTTCTTTAGAGAGAGGTGGCATCTTACCAAAGAGTTGCTAATTAGTAAAATGATAATTGTGGTGATGAAACTGTTCTTTGTATAGAGCTGGTATCTGCTCTCGTGAAAGTTCTTCCTGATTAGCCTAACTAGGTTGCCATTTTTCAAGATAGTCCAAAAGACACCCATAAAATTTGAACCCTTGAACTATAAGCCTCACAGATCTACCTATCACCGAAATATCTCCTAGCCAGTCATGTTCTGTACCATCATTACCCCTCTACTTAACTCCACCTAGTCGGCTTCAATTATACTCGTTAATTGAATTATCTTTTCCAACTTTACCTAGATGGTGTCACTCTTTTTTTCTCAGAAAGTAATTTTTTTCCATCGTTTTTCTTGCCTCTCCAAATTTGTTTTAATTCTATCTTGACGAGACGCTGTTCTATAAAGTTCTGTGTAGGGTCAGAGCTGTTGGTACTTTCTCAAATGCGTGGCTTTTTAACTAATGCAAAGTTTTACAAAGCTGCACGATTAGAGGGAAATAGATTCTTTGAAAGTATATTCTTTTTCTCTCTATATATCACACACACACACACACACACAAAAACCTTCATTAAGACACACAGGTCTTACAGAGGATTCTCCTTGGGGTTACAAGACGGAGAAACCCATGAAAGTGGGAAATATACAAAGGGGTAAAAATGGAGAAATATTATATACAGATTATTATTTGAATGATCCTATGGAAAATAAGAATATGGATTTGGAAATATGGGTGGGAGAAGTGGAGATCGAAAAGAGGAAAGAAAACATGTATTTACATATGGAACATACATATAATGGAACAAGTCAATTTAAGCTCTTCTGCTCACACAGCACAGGTGGACCATGGCTTTTTTCAAGAAATCTTTAAGAGATTTTCCAGGAAAATCCGAGTGTTCAGAGTTGTATTCTCTCTATATATCTATCTCTACCAAATAGAAAATTGTTGAATCCATTGTTTTTCTACCCTCTTCCATAACTTACAGAAATGTCAATATAGAAAGTAGGAAACACCTTATTTACATATACCCTATATAATGAAGAAACACGAGATAACTAAGTGTGAACAAAATTGCCTCTGTCTTCTTAAAAAAAAAAAAGGCGATATCAAACACTTTCCACTTCCTTAAGTTTTGTCCATGAATGTATATATATACACCTATCCCCCGATTTACACGATAGATACTTTCCCGAGAAAAACGTGTAAATCGAAAATTAAAAATTTTCGCGAAATTTTTATGTGAAGAAATACAGACACAGTGTGCAGCAAAGTCAGCACATAAGCTCGGGATTCCTCGTGAGATGTGTACACAGCGCATGTGTTCAATCACAGTAGCATTTAGTATAGTGCGATAAAAAAAAAAACTTATTTGGAAAACCATGTAAAAGCGAAAACGTGTAAAACAAGTACCGTGTAAATCGGGGGATAGGTGTATATATGTATAGTTTTAAGGCGTCTAGCGTCCATTTAGTTAAGTGTATTGCACCTGGTTGACTCTCTCACTAACGTGACGACATCCGGCCCTTTAGACCACTGATTTCACGGCAGGTATCTGTTAGCCTTTGTTATTGTGTTGTTTTTACTATCTCTCAAAACAAGAGCATCTTGATGTTTCAAATTTTGAAAAAAGAAAATGAGTAAGCAATTCGATGCTTCTCGCCGATAAAAAAAAGCATCAAGTCTTGACTCTTGTAGAATTGATTCAACCTGGTCTCCCCATGACCGTTGCTCTGGCATCCTGCTGAAAGCAATAGGTGTCCTAAACGACCATTCTATCTTCTCGACTCTTCGGTTTAAATAACTGAAGACACAACATAGTTCAGCGTGAAGGCCATTTTGTAATCTACGGCGACACCTTACCTGCTTTTAAGCGTATAAAATAGGCAAAAAACAAAGCGGTAGTAACTTACACAGAAGTCGCTTAATAATGTCCAATAGCATCGTAAAGTTACGATGATTACGCACCCCTCGGCACCTGTTCAAGAGCATTTTGAAACTGAAGGAGAGTTCCTGTATTCCTCACACCGCGGGTGGCGTTACGGGAGGCTGGCGTCGTCGATTTAAAATTTAGAAAATCTTTTTACGGCCGTCGTAAATCTCACAGGATCGATGGCTGCTTGGGCGTGGCTGCTGGAACCACGCTGGTTGTGGCTGCTGGAACCACACTGGGATGGTGGTGGTTGCTGGAACCACACTGGGATGGTGGTGGCTGCTGGAACCACACTGGTTGTGGCTGCTGGAACCACACTGGGATGGTGGTGGCTGCTGGAACCACACTGGTTGTGGCTGCTGGAACCACACTGGGATGGTGGTGGCTGCTGGAACCACACTGGTTGTGGCTGCTGGAACCACACTGGGATGGTGGTGGCTGCTGGAACCACACTGGTTGTGGCTGCTGGAACCACACTGGGATGGTGGTGTCTGCTGGAACCACACTGGTTGTGGGTGCTGGAACCACACTGGTTGTGGCTGCTGGAACCACACTGGGATGGTGGTGGCTGCTGGAACCACACTGGTTGTGGCTGCTGGAACCACACTGGGATGGTGGTGGCTGCTGGAACCACACTGGTTGTGGCTGCTGGAACCACACTGGGATGGTGGTGGCTGCTGGAACCACACTGGTTGTGGGTGCTGGAACCACACTGGTTGTGGCTGCTGGAACCACACTGGGATGGTGGTGGCTGCTTGAACTACACTGGGATGGTGGTGGCTGCTTGAACCACACGGGATTGGTTGGCTCTTGGAGCAATACTGGGACGAAGGATAGGTTTTGAGCCACTTTGGAATATTATGGCTGCAACTGGAAATTCTTCAACCTCTGCAATTTGTTTTGTGGTGACTGTAATCACGTTCATAGTGGTTTAAGGCGTTTAACGACACTGACATTCAGAACCTCGCCACCTCAATGTGCGTAAAACACATCGAAGACATAAAGTTAAGAACCGTTTGGCTCTCGACTTGGTCCGCTAGAGAGAAGGGACCATGTTTTCCACATGTTTGTGTCGTTTTTTTTTTTTTTAAATCAAGAACATGATACCTCTCCAATACTGTCTTGTGCGATGCAAGTTTCTTGTTTGCTCCAACCAGAAACTTGAAAACAGCGGATCTCACTGTCACTACACTAATTCCACCGTAGCCCCACCACGCACAATCAATAGATTATCAAATGGAGGAAAAAAAACTTATTTTTGCCGAAGTTTGGAAGACCCTCCCTCCCTCCAGCGGAGCGAGACGCCGACGCTGCATCTTCTCTAATGATGGATAATTTCCCCGACTTTTTGCCGCCGATTTAATTGTAGAGCTCGGGGCTAAAAACAGACGTAGGCTGGGTTCTATGCTCTCTCCCCTTCCTTCCTTCCTACTTTTTATTTTATTCCCTTTTTCTCCATTTTTCCCAACATGTTGAAGACGTTTTTAATCCAAGCGCCATCCTAACTCGGCCAGATCACTCTGCTAATCCTTACTAAGAATGTTGCTCGCGACTTCTTACTGATCTCTTTAATCCGTTTCCTCCTCAATGTTTTAGCGGAGTTGTTGATCCGCTCCAAAGAACCATTCTTCCAAATAAATACGTTGTGCGGGTCTAGTCGCGTCCTTTTTATCAGTCAAATGGGCCGCACGTATCATCATATATGTACTGGAAGGAGTGCGGAAAGATGCTCCCTCGTAAATTAACCCAGTTACAGCGTTAATAGCCTGATGCCTTTCTCCAAGCAAGATCCTGCAATTAAGATAAATGAGGCACATCATAGTCTCTGTCCAATGGTGGAGGGAGATTTTACCAAATTTACCTAGCTGAGAAAGCTTTAGACTTAGAACCTGATGTCCCTGGTTCGAACACGTTTTTCGCCATCTTTTTTTGACAAGTCACCACCTCACGCCTCGATTTTCCTGCTTATCCTATGTCAACGGGATCAAACCAGAACAACAATGCCTAGCGTTAAAGTAAGGTCTTTCACAACAATGGCAATTCCAGCGCTAGCATTGGCTATCACAAACACACTAGTTATGCCAGTTCTTACAACTTTATTCCCTCCGCAGTTCTCCGCGGGGTTTTCCTGGCAGTGTGAGAGCCAGTTTCTTCTATCATCGGTCTCCATTTCAATGTTAGCCTTGCATTCACTTCAAAGGACTGAGTGAATAAATGGAAGTTCTTTCCATTCACATGTGTCTCACATTGAAGACGCACACAAACTTCGGACTTACATAGCATTACTGTAAATTTCCTCAATACCGACCAGCTTCCGTTAGCGACCGCTTTTACTTTGCACAACTTTATTCATCACCGATACTTCCTAATTGCTTTTGAAAATTATTTTATCCCTTTTTTTTTTTGACTGTTTCACTCTAGTAAAACTCCCCAAATAAAGTTCCAAATTTAAGAGCGTTTGACATTTTGTGCTAAGTCGAGATTGCTTCAAGCCGCCCCACGTTTAATGGCGAGCTTGGAACACCATCTTTAGAAGGCAGCAAACGATATCATCATCGCCTTTTTTTGCCAGCTCCTCCGCCGGATGAATTGTTCCCCGGTTGAAGGCGATCGAAGGGTGAAGTCGTCAAATTTGGCGGTGGCGGGCGGCATTGTGCAGCCGGGAGGGAGGGCATTAGAAGCCCATTAGCTGTCTGTATTGACATCTCTCGGGATTTTCTGAATACTTGACCGCTAGATTAGTCCCCGTTCTTGTGCATTTTAATATACAGGACGGCATTCATCAGCTGCCTGCCTGCCTTCCAATATCGCTTTGTTGTGTTGGAGCTCCCACTATCTTAATCTCCTGTTGTACGGATCCTCGTTGGCTTCTATACCGTCCCTGTTTTACGGGAACGTTTTTATCTGAGTTCTATATCATACCTGCTTGTTATCTCAACTCTATACGTTTGTGCATGTGCAATACCCGCACTCTGTACGTTTGTGCATGTGCAATACCCGCACTCTATACGTTTGTGCATGTGCAATACCCGCACTCTATACGTACGCCGTACCATACCCGCACTCTATACGTACGCCGTACCATACCCGCACTCTATACGTACGCCGTACCATACCCGCACTCTATACGTACGCCGTACCATACCCGCACTCTATACGTACGCCGTACCATACCCGCACTCTATACGTACGCCGTACCATACCCGCACTCTATACGTACGCCGTACCATACCCGCACTCTATACGTACGCCGTACCATACCCTCACTCTATACGTACGCCGTACCATACCCTCACTCTATACGTACGCCGTACCATACCCGCACTCTATACGTACGCCGTACCATACCCTCACTCTATACGTACGCTGTACCATACCCGCACTCTATACGTACGCCGTACCATACCCGCACTCTATACGTACGCCGTACCATACCCGCACTCTATACTTACACCATCCACACCGAGGTCTTCTAATTAAAGTCTGACATGTTTTTGCCAGTCGGACGTTGCCACGAGGCTAATTAATATTTTAACTCTCCCAGCGGCGGCGGCTGTGTAAATTTTAATTAACTCCAAGGAACAAAAAGTTAGCGGACACCAACCTACGCAAAGTTGGCAAAGAACCCCGACTGCGCTCCCAATGTACGTGAAGTGGAGGCCCGCTCCTAGAGAGCATCCATTCCTGACACCCCACCTTTACAATCTTATCGACTTCGGAACGGATCCCAAGGTAACTTCACAAAATCTTCTGGCCAGGGGCTGCCCCAGCACAGCCAGTTCTACCATCTCATGAAACCTGCGTCTACAGGCCTCGTCAGTAAGATACCAACTTCGCAAATGTGAACATTTCAAAATAAGTTTTGGAGATAGATAGGTAGTGAAGTCAAGGTAGATCCCCCAACATATCGATTGAATGACCACCTCTATATTTCCATCGACGCCAGTCCGTTTTTTCCGACATCCTGGATGACGACTGCTCTTCAAGAACCCGTAGAGAACATCCTGTCTCTGTAGGGATTTCATTTTGGAACCTTAGACACACCGAGAATCATTACTCTTCACAATTCATCCTTTCATACTTCATCCCTAAGGTTAGAAATAGTCGCTATTTCTACTTAAAATAAATTTCGAATTTTGTTCAAAAGAAACATTTTCGGTAAAATTGTCAAACGTCGTTCTACAATCACAGCCGCATTATATTGTATTATAATCTACCTTACCTGACCAGCCTATTCTCCGGATTCATCTCCCTTTGCTCCAAGAGGTTAAAATACTAGCTGTTGTTACCATATCTTCAGTTTCATGATGATCATAAGTTTGTCAGCTATTGGTCCACCCCACCTCTACTTTGTACGGTACCAGATCTCTGTTTGGTTACTTGCTCTTGGAATTGGACTTGTATAAGGTTCTGGAGTCACTGAAACTTTTCAGTAAATAAAGGAATGCTCGATGATACAGGTTTGATCTCGGTGGAAATCCGACAACCATGGAACAAATACATGTTCAGAAAAATATGATCGTGCAATTAATCTAGCCATCAGCAACTTTTAGTTACATGATCAGGAGATGTCTTAATTTATCCACTTGATCCCAGTACAATTTCACTTTTGTACTATTTTTCCAAATATCTGTTCGTGAACACTACAGTGGCTTTTGATAGAGATGCTCAAATAACGGCTTGTAAATAAACACAAGTTTACAAAGGAAACTATAAATATATATTTTCAATTAAAATGACATATATTGGATCAAAATATAATTTATTTTACCAATATTTCAGTTGGTTGAACGCTAACTTTTTTCAGGGTATTATAACATAATACCTTGCAAAAGGTTGGCGTTCAGCCAACTGAAATATTGGTAAAATAAATTATATTTTGATCCAATATATGCCTTTTTAATTAAAGATCTATTTATGGATATTTTCAAAATAAATGTATATGTTGTCTTCTGTTATATATATTATGAAATATATTTTTTTAAATGAGAATCTTATGGTTAATTTATTCTCTCTCTCTCTCCGTTAATCATTTTCTAAAAAAATCCGAGTAAACAGGGTGAATTCAACAGACAAACTTCAGGTTCTACTAATCAAAACAAGAAAAAATATGCTTTAGGAACATAACGTAGTTTTTTTTTATAAATATCTAGGAACATATAAACGACGTTATACGTTCCTAGAGCACATTATCACATTAAATATAATGTAATAGAGCCGTTTTGGAAAATTGAAGTTTTTCAGCAATATTACGTGTTATAAAGAATTCAAATTGAACCGCCATTAAAGTTGTTTAAGGGATTTTTAAAAAAATTATACATTTTTTTTTTAGGTTGAATGCAAAAAAAAAAAAAAAAAAGCGAATAATATACAACAACAACAAAAAGCTTTATTAAAACCTTTTAGTCTTGTACAGATTCTTCGAGCACAGAAATGTAGGATACATACAGGAATTAACAGTAATAAGCATTGTTATTATTATCATTTTAAAAACTGATCACATATAATGGTAATATGAAATTTAAAAGCGAATAATATATGATGATACTAATTAAAAGGGTTTTGATTATTACTAACAATGGGCTCAGAAGCCTGGGTTACATAAACATAATGTCAAAGAGAGAGAAAGAAAACATTACAAATTTTAAATATGTATTATTTTTGAAATGTTATAAAGATTATATTAAGTGGCAGTTAAAACTTAAAATTAACGAAATTTAAATAGTAACTGCGCATTGATACATTTAGCATTATGTAAAAGTTTATCTCCATAGTCTGCTTAAATACCATTTCTGAGATTTCACCGTTCAGTATAGCATAAAAAAGTATAATGATCCAATACAGTATTAGGGCTCTAAGAAGTGGTCTGGTAGATTAAATTGAACGCTGGGAGGGTTCACCACTGATGAACCAAGTCCACTCAATATTTTTTCCATCGCGCAATAAGGACAGTAGAAATTTGATTTAGGTGTGAAAGAAACATTCGCGTCTTAAGGATTTCATTTGCTGTATATAGATGACATGTTATTGTTTTTATATATATATAGCTTTTATTGTAATATAAAGAGGGGGTGGGCTTAAACTCGAAAATGATTCAAGAGTTCATAAAAAAAGAAAACCTTCCCATTTTCTATTGTTTGTACATACAGAACGTTGTCCTGAAGTTGGTGTATTCCCCTGTACCTCCATTCCATGGATAGAGATTCCACTTATCAGCTTGAGACGTTGAGCCTTAGGTATTAAGTGAGGGCTGCTTTTATAGCTAATTCTGTACAACAAGGGATGGTAGAGCTGTCTGACCTATTTGGAACATTGATGTGCTGGCAATGTTACTCTGTTGTAGACGGGCACGTGTGAATTTAGGATGTACCCGTGTTTAAAGTCACCCTAGGCAAACCAGGCTGGCTGCCCAAGAAATAAATGGGATTCCAATGTTAAACATTCACCTTTGGTCAAGAACTAGGTAGATTCCTTGTTGTACGTACGCTTTGGTTTAGTTTAGCCAATATAAGGTTGCCCCAAAAGTTCGTGTTTTTCTTATTAATTGACGAATAATATTATTACGGCGAATACATATTAATACAATTACTTTATACATAATACAAAGACATTATACATAACGGCGAATAATAGTGGTATTTCAAATTTTTTTTTTTGAAAGTGTTTACGAACTTTTGGGGTAACCTTGTATTATCAGAAACATGTTGAAGAGAAATGGAACTGGGAGGGAGGGGGGGGGGGGGGGGGGTAGCGGTAAAAGAGTTCAATTAGGGAGTAAACAGCATTTGTTCTAGCGAAGAGACCTTGTCATTAGAGAGTCATGAAGAACTCTCAGCCACGTCATTACAGCATGTAGGATTTAAGCAGCCGCTAATTCTCCCGACAATCACGCCGTGGCGGCCGCTAGGGGGTAGCTAGCTATCGACTGAAAGGCTCGATGGCGGCGGGATGAAGGTGTTCTTCGCTGTGGTCGTGCTGCTTCTGGGCTCCTCGGGCCTCAGGCCCCACCGCTGGAGACATCACCGAGGTACGTGTCACCTGCCTCACACCGCTTCTGTCGTGGTGTCAACATGCTGCTATATTTATAAGTCCCCACTTTGACGTCACTACACCGCAGGCTGACGTCATTAGAGTTCTCTCTAGTGGGCAATGTCTATAACATAGAACTTCCCGAAGGTCGTCGCTCTTTAAGACTTCCTGTTCTTTAAGTAAAACTTGCTCTCCGTAGTGCCCTTTCTATTTTAAGAGTTTGCTACATAAATTGGCAACAAAACATAATTTTTTAAAATGATGGCACTATTTTAAGTCAATAACTGACTTATAAATGTGGGTTGAAGACGGCGGAATACGGTGACAAGCTCTACTGTCACTGACCTTAGTTGACGGGATGAAGTAAGATGGGGTTGTTGTTGTTCTCTGCGTCGTCTATAACTGCTACAGGACGTACAGACTTCGGTCTAAGTAGCTCGCTGTTCACCGGAGTCCCCGCTACAGAACGTACAGACTTCGGTCTAGGCAGCCCGCTGTCCACCGGAGTCCCAGCTACAGGACGTACAGACTTCGGTCTAGGCAGCCCGCTGTCCACCGGAGTCCCCGTTACAGGACGTACAGACTTCGGTCTAGGCAGCCCGCTGTCCACCGGAGTCCCCGCTACAGGACGTACAGACCTCGGTCCAGACAGCCCGCTGTCCACCGGAGTCCCCGCTACAGGACGTACAGACTTCGGTCTAGGCAGCCCGCTGTCCACCGTAGTCCCCGCTACAGGACGTACAGATTTCGGTCTAGGCAGCCCGCTGTCCACCGGAGTCCCCGCTACAGGACGTACAGACTTCGGTCTAGGCAGCCCGCTGTCCACCGGAGTCCCCGCTACAGGACGTACAGACCTCGGTCCAGACAGCCCGCTGTCCACCGGAGTCCCCGCTACAGGACGTACAGACCTCGGTCCAGACAGCCCGCTGTCCACCGGAGTCCCCGCTACAGGACGTACAGATTTCGGTCTAGGCAGCCCGCTGTCCACCGTAGTCCCCGCTACAGGACGTACAGATTTCGGTCTAGGCAGCCCGCTGTCCACCGGAGTCCCCGCTACAGGACGTACAGATTTCGGTTTAGGCAGCCCGCTGTCCACCGGAGTCCCCGCTACAGGACGTACAGATTTCGGTCTAGGCAGCCCGCTGCCCACAGGAGTCCCCGCTACAGGACGTACAGACTTCGGTCTAGGAAGCCTATAGATCAATAACAACGTGGTTCCCTACCACTGGTATTATTATTCCTCGGATCCTGGCGCACGCCGTAAAGGGAGGTAGATCGGTGAACTGACTCAGTACCAAGCACAGGGGGTCCATAGAAGAGACTACCTGGTGTAGACCGCTCCACTTATATACTACAATCTACTGTAAAGTTAGCTTTCGATTTTTTAGTCGGTTCGTTTTGGGTTTCCATCCTTTCATGTCGTCTTTCAGTGTTCCACAAACCGTGGGTACCTCAAGGATGCTAACTCTGGAGATGGCTGAAGGTAGGGCCGAGTTGGGACAATTGGATTGTAATTTCGATTGCTTGTGTGCTGACAAAATGTCATGTCATAATATGTGAGTTGAGAGACTGCCTATGTGTGAGGTGGGGGACAGAAAATTTTAAAAATTATTATATCATTGTATAGGGAGCCTAAATTAATAGATAAAATTCACAATTAATTAAAGTAGGAATATAGGTCCTGTCTTGAGGCTCCCATACATTCCAAGAGATGGTCTGGTGAGGTCTCTTTGGTCCTGTAGATGGTACATTGTGGGATGGTCCTTACACCATCCTGGAAGAGGAGTGGTCTTGAATGGCCAGTTTTGAGTCTGAAAATACAGGTTGCTGCCTGTTGGTTCATCCCACATTCTAGAATAGCTCCAGGCTTTTAGTTCAGATACCAATGATGAGATGTTGACTCCTGTATTTTTGCTTGGGGGACAGATGGCTAGGTGTGAGTTGAGAGACAGAATGCTAAATGTGAGTTGAGAGACAGAATGCTAAGTGTGAGTTGAGCGACAGAATGCTAGGTGTGAGTTGAGAGACAGCATGCTAAGTGTGAGTTGAGAGACAGAATGCTATGTTTGAGTTGAGAGACAGAATGCTAGGTGTGAGTTGAGAGACAGAATGCTAAGTGTGAGTTGAGAGACAGAATGCTAAGTGTGAGTTGAGCGACAGAATGCTAGGTGTGAGTTGAGAGACAGCATGCTAAGTGTGAGTTGAGAGACAGAATGCTATGTTTGAGTTGAGAGACAGAATGCTAGGTGTGAGTTGAGAGACAGAATGCTAAGTGTGAGTTGAGAGACAGAATGCTAGGTGTGAGTTGAGAGACAGAATGCTAAGTGTGAGTTGAGAGACAGAATGCTAAGTGTGAGTTGAGAGACAGAATGCTAGGTGTGAGTTGAGAGACAGAAGTCTATGTGTGAGTTGAGAGACAGAATGCTAAGTGTGAGTTGAGAGACAGAATGCTAGGTGTGAGTTGAGAGAGAGAATGCTAAGTGTGAGTTGAGAGACAGAATGCTAGGTGTGAGTTGAGAGACAGAAGTCTATGTGTGAGTTGAGAGACAGAATGCTAGGTGTGAGTTGAGAGACAGAATGCTAAGTGTGATTTGAGAGACAGAATGCTAGGTGTGAGTTGAGAGACAGAATGCTAGGTGTGAGTTGAGAGACAGAAGTCTATGTGTGAGTTGAGAGACAGAATGCTAGGTGTGAGTTGAGAGACAGAATGCTAAGTGTGATTTGAGAGACAGAATGCTAGGTGTGAGTTGAGAGACAGAAAGCTAGGTGTGAGTTGAGAGACAGAATGCTAGGTGTGAGTTGAGAGACAGAATGCTAAGTGTGATTTGAGAGACAGAATGCTAGGTGTGAGTTGAGAGACAGAAAGCTAGGTGTGAGTTGAGAGACAGAATGCTATGTTTGAGTTGAGAGACAGAATGCTAGGTGTGAGTTGAGAGACAGAATGCTAGGTGTGAGTTGAGAGACAGAATGCTAGGTGTGAATTGAGAGACAGAACGCTAGGTGTGAGTTGAGAGACAGAATGCTATGTTTGAGTTGAGAGACAGAATGCTAGGTGTGAGTTGAGAGACAGAATGCTAGGTATGAGTTGAGAGACAGAATGCTAGGTGTGAGTTGAGAGACAGAATGCTAGGTGTGAGTTGAGAGACAGAATGCTAAGTGTGAGTTGAGAGACAGAATGCTATGTGTGAGTTGAGAGACAGAATGCTATGTTTGAGTTGAGAGACAGAATGCTAGGTGTGAGTTGAGAGACAGAATGCTAGGTGTGAGTTGAGAGACAGAACGCTAGGTGTGAGTTGAGAGACAGAATGCTATGTTTGAGTTGAGAGACAGAATGCTAGGTGTGAGTTGAGAGAGAGAATGCTAAGTGTGAGTTGAGAGACAGAATGCTAGGTGTGAGTTGAGAGACAGAATGCTAGGTGTGATTTGAGAGACAGAATGCTAGGTGTGAGTTGAGAGACAGAATGCTAGGTGTGAGTTGAGAGACAGAATGCTAAGTGTGAGTTGAGAGACAGAATGCTAGGTGTGAGTTGAGAGACAGAATGCTAAGTGTGAGTTGAGAGACAGAATGCTATGTGTGAGTTGAGAGACAGAATGCTATGTTTGAGTTGAGAGACAGAATGCTAGGTGTGAGTTGAGAGACAGAATGCTAGGTGTGAGTTGAGAGACAGAACGCTAGGTGTGAGTTGAGAGACAGAATGCTAGGTGTGAGTTGAGAGACAGAATGCTATGTTTGAGTTGAGAGACAGAATGCTAGTTGTGAGTTGAGAGACAGAATGCTAGGTGTGAGTTGAGAGACAGAATGCTAAGTGTGATTTGAGAGACAGAATGCTAGGTGTGAGTTGAGAGACAGAAAGCTAGGTGTGAGTTGAGAGACAGAATGCTATGTTTGAGTTGAAAGACAGAATGCTAAGTGTGAGTTGAGAGACAGAATGCTATGTTTGAGTTGAGAGACAGAATGCTAAGTGTGAGTTGAGAGACAGAATGCTATGTTTGAGTTGAGAGACAGAATGCTAGGTGTGAGTTAAGATACAGGATTCTAGCTGTGAGTTGAGAGACACAATGTGGGTTTCCATAAAGATGAGTCCCTCCTCCCCAGCCCGAGGGTGAAGGAGATTAGCCGGCCGTGTAGGGAGGGAGATAAGGGCCCAGCACGGGAAATGAAGGCTGGTGATGAAGGCGGCAATAATCCATGGAGGGGGAACAAGATTGGTTAAATACCCATGTCGGAATGGCCCTGCTGCATCAGCTTACGTAGATGGAAGGAAGGTCGTGATGTAGCGTGGAAAATGGCGACAACCAGTGCGGAGAACATATTTTAAACTTCCCCACACTTCTTAATTTTATAATAAACAAATACTTCCCCTCTACCCCCTTTATTGTTATTTATTTATTGGTTTGAAAATATTTCACAACCTATGCAGTTTTCTCCTGGGCAAAATTGACTTCTATTTTATCGTATATTGTGACAAAGTGTTGTTATAAAAAAAGTATATTCTGGATGCGGCCAGGAGTGAACAAACTAAAGATAAGGATTCTCATTACGCCCGTTGAAGAACGATGTCGTTCGAAAGCTAGCAAAATAAACATGTTTTATAGAAGAAGTTCCTTTTGAGTTTATAATCTTACAATATAAAACTAAGGATAACTTAGGACATCAACGGACCCAACTTATTCGGTATAATATGTACTTGGAGAGTCATAGACGTCTAACGATTACTATTATGGTTATTCCGTAGACGTTGTACGAGTACATCATCACATCAATATACATGGCTGAATCCGTGCGGGAGACACTTGGAAGATGTACAGAAGCAACATTAAGGCGATGTAAAAGCTAGCGCCCAACTACAGTAATGTAACTCAACATCCGCCCTAGCTGGGTCTCCTACTTGCCCAAGTATCCTATCTGCCAGTAATATCTTTCAGCTTTTACTCTTTCTTCCTTTTATACTTACGGCTTTATTGATTTTGAGAAGTAAGGATAATTACATGACACAGCAATAAATCGTTTTAAAATGATAAAATTATGATTTTAGAATGTTACTAAAAATATCTTAACTAGAGGGACCAATACACTATCTCCTGTTGCATTAGAGTAAAGGGTTTCTTTTTAATATACAAAAAAGTGGCTAAAAATGAATCACTTAGAAATACTTATATACATTTTATGAAAATTAGCGACCTCTATATAATGGTAATGTGAAAAATAATTGATTGAAATTTTCTAAAAAATATGTAAATCATTCAGATACACAGCTTTTATCAATATTTGGTGTGTCCTCTTTTGGTACGTATTTAAGCAGCTCTACAGTCATAGTTTTTTTCATGGCTTCTTGTGAGATGCTAGACCCAAACATTTCAATTTTTTGTCGAAGATTTTGGATATCACTTGGCTGTGGAGATTGCCAAATTCCCTCCCCATCATATCCCATACATGCTCAATTTGGAAAAGTTCTGGGGAACATGAGGGCCAGGGAAGGATGCCAACATTTTGAAGAAAGGATGGTGAGATGTTGGCTGTAATGTGGTCGGACATTATCTTTTTGGAAAATGGCCTTAGTCTGCTCAAGAAATGGTAACACAACAGACAATAACCCAAACAATCGTTTTTCTGCAGGTGTTCAGCTAACCGCAACGATGGCTCATATATAGTAGAGAATATAATTTTTTAGCATATATATGCAGGAGAAAATTATAAATTTGCATATTTTACATATTTGTTCTGAATTAGCAATACAAGTGAGTGGTAGGAATTGATAAATAAGATAAAGTTAATATTGTAGCAGAATATTTATTACTCTCTATGAAAACTTTTTAATTTCGATATTCGTATTTTGATACCTTGTAAAATTTTCTCAATGTCTCTCTGCTATTTTATTAGTTTTTTTTTTTAAATAACTGTTTCACTAAGGCTACCAAGACAGACTCCTAAACCGCAGGACAGCCCGGGTAGTTCTATGGATACGCTCAAGGAACCTGGGTTACCTTTATGTTACTACTGCTACTAGTTTTAATTTGGTTTTGCCTTTAATATATTGCTGCGTCAGTCTGAAGTTTGTCTTTCCTAATTTTCTACGTTACAATCTGAGGTTATATGTGTACTGAGAATAAAACGGGAATCTACGGTATAAGGGGCAAACATCACATTTATAGGAATGTATTTAAGTTAAGTGTGTGATTCTTAAGTCGACCATCACCACCAAGAAATGTGGGAGTGCAGGACGTCTTGAACCACGGTAAATAGAAGAAACTGTGTGTTTAGAGAGTTGTTGGTTCTTCTTCCTTCGCTCGTAAACCTTTTACGCCGTTTTATATTTAGCCGGCTTCCAACATGGTTGGTTGGTTGCTAGCGCCTCCTAGCACAAGTTGGTTTATCCCCCAAACTTAGCTACACGTATTCCACGCCCAAAAGTTGAAATCCCAGGTTTGTGGTCTTTTTTATGTACTGGGAAGGGAAGCGATGGTTGGCTTCTCTTCTCTCTGTTTTGAATAATGTAAATACATTCTATATATGACAAAAAAAAAAAAAAATCGACCCCTCAAGGAGTTGTCCGATTTATTTTAAAATACGTATACAAAGACGTTTCAACCTAACATGCAAATAATTGAAATTTGGTCGGCCGATTTATGCCAACAAGAGCTCAAGCAAATCTGAATTGCGCATCCAGCATGAGTATTCTAGACTCAATATCGGCGAGGCACGAACTATTTTCAAAATTTCTGTTTTATTTACTTGAAGTAAGCTTATTTTACTGTATCAATACCTCGCCGAAAGATTCGTGCTCATTACGAACATATGCGATGCTTACCCCTCACACCGACAAGTCCGAATACAGTAGTATCGGGAGTAATAAACTTGGAACTGCGCTGACTGGGGACGTATAGTCTTTAGTGACGAGTCCCGTTTCTTACCGTGTCCTGATGACCGTCGCAAACGTGTCTGGAGATGTATTGGACAGCGTGTGGATTCTGGCCTTACTTTCGAACACCACATAGGTTCATAAAAAGGCGTTTTGGTCTGGGGTGTCATTTCATTTGATAGCAGGACCCCATTGTTAGTCATTCCTGGCACTCTGACAGCACAACAGTACGTAGATGACATTCTACGACCTGTTTTGTTGCCGTTTCTTTCATATCACCCCGGGCTTACTTTTCAACAAGATAATGCCTGGCCACACACAGCACGTGTTAATATGAATTGTCTTCAATCTTTCCGGATTATTCCGTGGCCAGCAAGGTCGCCTGATTTCTAACCTATAAAGCACATTTGGGACGTGATGGGAAGGCGTTTGAAACCATCCCGGAATGTTGACTATTTAGCCCGACAGTTGGAGACAATTTGACAAGAAATCCCGCAGCACACCATCCGGTATCTGTATCAGTCCATGACACACCGGGTAGCAGCCTGCATCCAGGCCAGTACAACGACATATTGACTTTCTCAATTTGTGACGATCAAACTCTGGAATAAAACAATTAATTGTTTTGGCTACTTTTAATCAATTTTTCTTCTATGCGTGTTCTTCACATACACCGATTTTTATTCCAATCGGACAACTCTTTCTTGGTGCGTCGATTTTTTGTTAGAGTGTAGATACGCACCATATGGAGGTCTGCCTAACAATCTCCAGATCTTCCTTCTTCTTTGACATCTTTCCCCCTTCCAGCCAGCTGGGCCCGTGCTGTCGGCGGCAGAAAGTTGGACAAAAAGAGGCTCAGCGAGGAGTCAGTCCTGCGGGATTCTTAATTAACGGACGCGGCGACACAAACGGAATAATTAATTCGCACCGCCATCTTGGCTCCTTTCTGCTCTATTCCCCAATTTCTTCAGCTCTCGCTGGGGAAGATGTGCAGACATTTGAAGCAGAGCTATGCCATATAAGTGCCCTAGTTTGGAACTCCATGGTGATGGATGGAGCAAGAATAGAGAACCATTGAAGCAATTTATGAATTTTAAAGCAAAAAACGGCTCAAAGGTTGTACGTAGGAACCACCAGCCAGGAATGCTGCTGCAGATTTCTCTAAAGGACCCAAATATAACGTGTGCCCCCCCCCCCCCCCCCCCCCCGCCCCTCGTTTTATATTTATTTACCTTCCTAGAGGGAGAATTGAAATTATCTTAACAAAAATGAACTATAGCATTCACACACACATACAGCTTTATTAAGACCACCGTTCTTATACATATTCACCAAAGGAAGGGAATAAGATAGAGCTCCTATACTCCAGGCAGCGCAAAAACCCAACATCCTCCAGGTCCGACGCATGTCCAGTGGCCATAGAATCCACCGTGCATAGGTTAGCGTATCACTTAAAAAGGCGAGTGTGGAATCAGCCGCGTTTTATTCTTCGCTTTCTTCATTCAAATAGACCACGATATTCGGCGATTCTAATAATCTCCGAAGCTATAGCAGTATCAGATTTGAGAGAAACATCGATATTTGCTGAAAGTTTTAAAAAATCACGAGTGATTTTCGAGGCGATATATCCTCGAAGTAGTATAATGAAGGGGAGCAACGAGAAACATGTTCGTACCAGCTCAGTAGGCAATATTGGTGAGTTAAGGGAAAGAAGTTGATAGACGGTCCCCACAAGATAGACAGACTATCTTCCAGTGTTGTCATGGATGATGGAGTGTGTGAAGGCGTCTGCAACTGGTGAGAGAGCAACGATGAAATTCATGTCCTTGATGTCTTTCCACAGATAGACCATGGCTACACACGTCACCATGTATTTTGGAACTTTAAAAATGCCTGCTCCATGGGTGTCGTACAAAGTAAAGCAGAGGGATGAGCCACATTGGCGCCCTGGATTCTAGACATTTGAGTCGACGTTATTATAAGAAATCTTCGCTGCAGCTAAGAATTGCTACTAGCACAAAAAGATCGCATTGACAATCCCATCCCCCCAGGATGGCTTTCTTTCGATAAGTTTCAATTTTCCCTTTGATTTTTTTTGGGTCTTTATGTTAAGTTGTATGTGCAAATATACTAACGCGATGTGTAAGCAAATCAATGCCGCCGCCATGTACTGATCGAGAGAGTGGAAGGAGGAAAACCAATTTGGCGTTTGAAGGAGCGGCGGATTTGTCCGCTCCTAATTATGATTTCTCGCAGAGCTCCACACTTTATCTCAATCGGCGGGACGACGTGTTGTCTCCCGGGCCGGATTCAATCCCAGGCTTATGTGCCTCTCGCCTCCGCATTAATTTTTATCGGCTTCCTTGGAGGAGCTTTGTGGCACTTTGTCTCTCCCCTATATCCTCCGTACCCAAGTCTTACATAATGCAGGTGGTTACGGTGCGTTACTCCCCTCGTGTTGTATTTCAACAACAACAACAACAAAAAAGCCTTTATTTAGGGTCACTGACCCTATACAGGATTCACCAGAGGTATGCATAAGAACAAAGCAGTGAAACAACGGAAATAGCGATATATACAGAGTAAAAAGAGAAAGAAAAAAAAAAAAAAACAAGAAAAGGAAAAAAAAAAAACTCGTGTTGTATTTCAACTCTGTATTAAATATCATCATTCAAACCTGATATTTTCTCGAGGAATCGATAGCAGACTTTGCCTCTAACCGCCTGGTTTGTCCTTTAAGGATTTTTACAGACAGCTAGGTTGTTATGCTCTTCCGACGACAACATGCACATCAAATTTTAGGCCCGTCTTCATTTCTACAAGGTTGTCCCAAAAGTTCGTAAACACTTGCAAAAAATTGGAGTACCAGTATTATTCGCCATAATATTTTTTCACTGTTATGTATTTAAATAAATTAAAATATTTAAAGAATATAAACACTTTACCGTATAACAACAAAAACCGTTATGAAACAAAGTGGTACAAAAACCGAACGAACTTTCTTACAACCCAATATAATGTCTTTGTATTAAGTAATTGTATTATGTATTCACCGTAATAATATTATTCGCCAAGTAATTAGAAAAACGTTTTAAGAAAAACACCAACTTTTGGGACAACCTTATATCATAAATTTGGTTTATAAAAAGTCTAAATCGCACTTATCTGGAATTGTATCCTCAAGCTCGGCTGAGTGCACCCAGGCTTCCTATCGCCCCGACCTGAACAGAGTTGGTTGCATTCGGCTGGTCAGTTCTATCTGCTCCTTTCTATCCGGCCGTCGTCCTTCTGGGTCATCCTCCGACCAACCTTCGTGATAACCATCCGCAATATCAGCGCTATATATATACACACACACACGTACACACAAAGCCTTTATTAAGACCCCATTGGTCTTACACAGATTCTCCAGAGTGTAGACAACAATGATCAGGATGAGTAGGTTTTTTTTATGTACAATATTACATGAAATGCAGTTAAAAAACATGGTCTAACAAAAGAAGAAAAAAAAAGTTTTGAAGATTAATTATCATTATTATAATGGAAAGACTAATTTATCAGATCCGCCATAACTCTTCTGAATATCACGCTATACAAATTTGCATATTAGATAGTAAAAAGGCATATATTCGATTGAATAAAATAGTTATTTGTCTATATTTCAGTTGGCTGAACGCCAACCTTTATCGAGGCATCACATTTTATTCAATCTTTTATCTTTTGTTCAATCCAATATATGCCTTTTTTACTATCTAATGATTTAAATATGGATTGGTCTATTTTCAGAACAAATTTACATATATGTCCCGTCCCTGATGATCTTCCATGGAAAATGTGTTCGTAGTTTCCGCATCAACAGGGTAGTTCGGAACGCGGTGGTCGTGTGAGAGACCGAGCGTGACCTGATTGGCCACCTTTATGGCCCCCGTTAGAATATTAGTATGGAGAGGGAGGTGCCGACATTTATGGCCCAGGTCTTTATTGATCTCTTCCACTGTCGGAAGGTGAACCATTTGAGACCTATTTAGTCCTTCTATGAAGATAGGCAAAGTGGAGGCATTAAAACCATTTATAATAACCCATATGCTCTAATGGCCCCTGATTCTTGCAAAGTCCAACCCCACCAGCGAGTGCAAGTAACCAAACGGGGCTCTGGCACATTTGTAAGTGCAAAGACGAACTGCTTTTCACATGTGTAGACATGTGGTGCACTTACAGTAAAGCAGTCGCCAACTTCTATCCACCATGATAATCATGGCCTGTACCATTTATATTAACCCATACAAGTAATTCAAGTTTACAAAGACGTGTCTAAACAACATACCCTACAGACGTCCATGCATACAAACTACACAGAAAGATGAAAGACATTCTGGGAAGCTCTCTCTCCGATGAAGAGGCCTACTCAAAATAAACAAAGGGTCTTCGATATCTTCATTTCCAAAGTTAGGAAGAGGAGATCCGCCATGTTGAGGAAGCGGTGATTGCTCGTCCAGTCCCCGAATACCCGGGGCTGAGGATCGTCCCAGAACGAAAGGCCCGGTGTCAAGCGAAGTGGAGGGAGATGTGGTCCAACGCTAGCAGCTTTATGCATTCTAATTTGTGATATAATAAGGATATATTACTAAATACATTATATACAACTTATGGAAAATTGTTAATTTTAATAACGAATATGAAGTAGAAGAAGAGCTCGACTTAATTTTATCGACTCAAATATAATGTATAACTCTGTATACATTCTCCTTGGCATTCTTTATTATCATTGTATGTAACTAATAATACAATGTGTTTAACGTCCAAATAAAGCTTGCTTTATTCTTATGGGCGTAAAAAAAGAAAGACATTCTAAATTGCCTGCTGATCTACTCATTGGTTCATTCACCACAAGTTGGTTGACAAGAGCCTTCAAACGTTAAGCTGCTCTTTGAGAATCTGTTCACCATTTAGGACGGAGTGAACCTAGTGGTTGTGAAGGTTGCATAATTACTTCCTACCTTAATAGTACTTATGGATGATTGTGTACCACACCAGATGGGCTGGTTTCAAGAGTAAAAATCTATTCCAATCTATATTGGCATTCTTCAATCTCACTCTTGTTACGGTGAATTTTGATAATTTTGTAAGACAGAAAAGAAAAAAAATTCCTGCATATTATTTTTCCATTTACGTAAAACAAAATTGTGAATTCTGGAAGTTTCTTCGTAGTTTGTTAGAAAGATCGAACTGTCTTTTCAACTTTCAAGTTTTATTCTAACTCCTCCCATGACCAGCAAGGCCACAGCATTTATCTAATACATTTGAATCTTCAATAGGGGACTATAACATTGTTAAACCAGGTATTTTGGAGGTAGTCTCTTATTAGAGACTCTGTCACATCAGGCCAAGTCATTTATCCGAAGTCTTTCACCCCCAAACAGAATCTCCAGGAGAGACGGTCTAGCCATGTTTTAAGGGGTCTCTTATGGGAGACTCTACGGTGTCAATGTAATTCTCTTATAGGAGTGTTAGGAGCTCGAGGTAAGCTACCCCATGTATTCCGCCGGACTAGCAGGAAGTATTGCTCTGTGAATTCAGCGGGTTACTGAATGTCTGTCCTCGCAGTCTGCTGGGAGATTGCACAAAGAGTGAGTGATCTGTGTTAAATCTATCTATCCGATCCTCCCTTGCAGTCAATTTCACTGAGGTCAGCCTCGGATTTCTGTCCAAGGCAAAGTTATTGCAAACATTTCTCAACCCCCACAGCGGAATCTATCAAAATGTCCAGCGCTGCCGTGTAGCACACCCATGTTTTTGCCCAAGTCGTCCACGCCCTCCATCTATTCTGGACAAATGATGTTGGGCGGATGTCTTGGACGGAAATCCTCACTTTGTTACAAGACTCTCGCAGTTTGTTGGATTTCACCAAATGTTGGCGTTGTTTTCCCCAGCACAACTCTATGTTAATTCCTCCAGTCCAATTACAGTCCGCCGCTGTCACGCTGGGTCCGTGCCGAGGTTGATAAACCCGCAGGCCATGTAACACGCTAAAACCCTTTCGTTTCCCCACTGGGCCTCATTAGCATTACGGCGTGGCGTGATGTCTCAATCGTGTTGGGACAAGTGAGGAACGTCCCAGCTGTGGGTGGGGTGGGCGCCTGCCCCTCCCTGCCTAATCACGTCCCGACCTCTGGGGGTGGGGCAGCCACTTGGGGATGTTGCCAAGGCCAAGGGTTTTATTCAATTGGTAATTCACAGATCTTCGTTTCGACTCGCTATAGATTCAACAACCAGTAAAATTGTTAGTATAAGGCTACATCCATTGCCCTTATATTTTGATTCCCAACTTCTCAAGTGATTTAGCTCAAAAACGAGAGAAAAGTCTGATTCGTCTTTTTTGGGAACGGTAACCGCAGGTCATCAAATGTTTGAAGAATACCAAAGAGCAGAGAATTGTTGGTCTGAAATTATAGCTACTTCCAACCAGCAAACAGAAGCCAGCATGCTGTCCCAACATGTCTGAACCTATGGTTAGACTGGACGGATGGTGTCCTCCTATAAGATCGTTCCAAACATTCACTAAGGATATATTAGGTAGAGTTTAAGGAAGAGCTCTCGGCTCGACAGCCTGCCAACTGAGTATACTAAATGGATTCTTGGTTCACAAACTTGTCTTGCGATTTATTCCAATAAAATTAAGGCTGTCGTTTGATTCCTTTCACCTTGGCGGCCATCTCATCAGCTGACTTCTCGACGGTGGGGCCATATGGGCGGATGCCAGGCCGGCCAAACAGCCTCTTCTAATCAAAACCCAGCCGGATAATCACCGTGTGACCAACACACAGATAATAGTCGACTGAAATTCCAGCTATTAGAGTATTGGCTCTGGGCGTGGCTCGGTCCCTCCCAGGGTAATTGCCCGGGGTAATAGAGCGTCGTTTATATGGTCGGTGGGTCCTGGTTACTCTCTCTACATGGAGCTCCGTGTTTGCCGAGTTGTTTTCCTGTTGGAGCTTCTTTAATAGGTCGATCTTGTTAGGCGAAGTTACGACGTCATGTTCGGTCAACGAGATTGTCTCGCCTCACTCTGCTGCGCGACAAAGTTCGGTCGAGGTAACAGAAACCTTTCTCTCTCTTTTTTTTTTTTTCACAAACGAATCTCGTTAAACGAATCGAATAATGGATGGAAAGTTGGGTTCGCATCCTCCCTTGCAGAGAAGTTTTCCCATCCCACTTATGTATTACCTGGGAACACCCACATTGGACTGTGCCATTAGGTTTTCATTTTTACCTTTTGTTCCACAATTTCTTACTTCTACAGTGGAATGTTTCGTTAACGACTTGGGTCAAAACTGGTTGTTAACAGGATAGCGGTGCAAATGTCTCATTAGAGACCTGTGGTTGTAGGTAAATCATCTAGTGGTCGCTGTGCATCTTGTCAATGGCGACATCATGTCAATTTGACCGTTAACTAACCATCAACAACTATTCGTTACAAGGAAGATTTTCTTTCTACGTGGAATACACGTTGTTCTTAGTTCTTCGACGTCAATACAACTGCTACGATAAGAGAAAATTAGCATGCTTTTTTTTTTTTTTCGAAGCACGTTCGACTTTACAACCGCTAGGAATATTAACCCATACATTACACCAAATCCTCAGGTGTTTCTATGACTTGCTTCATTTATAAAAGCATAGGGCGCCTCTTCTGTCAAAATTAGACGCCATCTATTGACCATCGCCACAAACTAGTGGCCTCAGATCGCTGACAAAGCCACAACACCAGCTTTGGCAAACTGAGAAAAAGCGTCCACCTAGAAACCTGCTTCATTTTAGTCATAGCTATAAATCTATATTTTGTATCTTCATAAGCTTATTTCTTTTTTGTCTCTATATCTTCTTTAAAAATATATATTTTGTAAAAATTTCTATAAAAAAACTCATCGGCAAACTGAGAAGAAGCGTCCACCTAGAGACTTGCTTCATTTTAGTCATAGCTATAAATCTATATTTTGTATCTTCATAAGCTTATTTCTTTTTTGTCTCTATATCTTCTTTAAAAAATGATGCTTTGTAAAATTTTCTATAAAAAACTCATCGTGTCCTATAATGTAGCAGTTATAAACAGTGATGGGGCAACGATGGTTGACTGCAGAGGCCAGGATGATGATCTATGGTCTCTAGTTCTTCTTACCTCTGGGAAATCATTCCGTTCCACACACGCTCTTCTAAATGTAAAAACACTTTTCCTCTTCTAAATCATCCCTCTCTCTTCTATTCTTTCAAATTTAATTTCGCGGTCTTTAATAACTTTTTCAAAATGAATTTTTCTTCCCAAAAAGTTTAATTACTCAAATTGTTAATGTACGCAAAAGGAATAAAAAAAAAATAATAAATCTTCTTATTTAAAAACTCTATATTAATTAAATTTAAACTCTTCATAATTTTTGAGAAAAATGTTTTAACACAGTTATGTCGATATTTTATCCCCTCCGCTCTCAACGGCAATTTCACCACTTTTTATTTCAACGATATTTCTGGGCAACTTTTTATGGCGCCATTGGAAGCGCACACTGTTCTTATTAATTTTTAGTTAAGGACTTCCACTGGGAGTGATTCGAAGGGATTTATCTTTGGGAGAAAAACTGTTAAATCTCAACTGCTATATAATTTAGCCTTTCTAGAAGCTCCTTTGTTTCCGCGCAGTTTCATTATCGCCTCGTTCGATCATCTGGTTGTCTTTCTTTATAGAATTTTATAGAAGGAGACACCATTTATTCACCTCTCATGTTACCCCATCGACTCTTCTTATCAGTTTTAAGGATAAATATCTTGTCGAACTAGACGCAAAACGGTGCGTCATCTTTTTGCCGTCTCGGGTCAGCGACACAACAGCTTTGGTAAAGTCAGAATGCCCACCTGAAGACCATGGTTTCAGTATAATGGCTCTTGTCTGGCAGTCTTTTGAACTGAAATTGAGCGTCACCAGAGCTGGGGTTGTAGCTTTGGCATCGACCCGAGTCTTGCTAAGTTGTAGAGATTGTACCTAGTTTTTCGTCTATTTGAGGGGAGAGGTGGCCCTTCTTGTTATAGAACAGCTTAGGTTTGTTTCGTTTTGCCCTCATAAGTTTGAGCATTCTCGCTACCATTACCATACCAGACTTCAATTCGGAAAATTATAATCCTTATATATTCTATCATTGGAGGGAAGGTATAAATAATGTTTCTGGTATGAATCGGTTATTAGATCAAATTCTCTCTCTTTCGGGCCTTAGAGCCTATCTACAGGAGTACTACTGACTAACTGTGGTTGTAGAAGGACGTCTAGGCCACAAAGTTGGAGTGAATAATAGATTCCTACAAGATACCCCCTATCCCCGGATTATTTTATCTAAATGAATGTTCAGGCTTGATGTCTCCATATATTTTAATTAGTTAAATAAAATAAATATCAACACAAATCAATAACGTGCCATCTATATATAACGAATGAAGATATTAAGACGCGAATGTTTCTTTTCAAAAATAAATCAAACTTCTACTGTCCTTACTGCGATGAAAAAATATTGGAAGGGCTTGGCTCATCTTTGGTGAATCCTCACAGCG
>CP092869.1:24353197-24620574 GCA_030710605.1 Cordylochernes scorpioides
TGTTTACCTGGAGAAGTTATTGTGTGTCACATCCATTCAGAACATAGGTAGGACATAGGGCTGGCATAATAGAGCTGCTGGCTCCACCCATGGCCACGATTGATTGGCCCGTGTTACCACGAGGCGACCAAACCATCATTAGTGGCCGACCTTCTCTCTCTTCTAATTGCAAATATTTCATCTGGGCGGCAATCCACATGGTCATTTATTGTTGGTGGTGGCCTGGTGCTGCCTTAATTATTCCCTTCTTGTCCGCCCTATTTACACATTATTTACACTCTTGTGTGCAACTTCCACTGCACTGTGCCATCTAGCGTTGGATTCTAATACTCTTCTACTTGGTCTGACTACCTGCTTGTCCTATTTGCATTTGTGGAGGGATGACAGATTAATTTCATTTATATAATCTCTTCTAGGTCAATTGGGCAACTACCTTCTTGTCTACATGTAGTGATGGGTTCTTTAAATATATTTCTAGATGTACCTAGATAGGCAACTCTCCCTTTAATTTTATATCAGAATACTTTCCAGAATGGTTGCAAGCTTTTCCCACCATATACTAAATGCAATTCTCAGCCTGCAACCCCAAAACACATTATTGACTCATCCATCGATGAGCTCTACTCATCCTCAGCAGATAACAACAAAAGCTCTACAAGCTTGATACCCTAATTTAATTGAGTGAAGATAAGAAAGAAGAAGATTATGCATCAGAACAATGTATTATGTTTTATCACCAATAGTAAAAAACTTTACTAGTTGTGATAAAGAATGAGACACAACACCAGTTTTGGCAAAGTCAAAGCCAACCTGTATACTTGTAATTTTTTTTTTGCTAGTGATAAGACACAATTTTACTAGGGTGATAAACATAATGGTGTGTTCTAATGCATAATTAAAGGTAAAGGTGTCCCTCTATGTACATTAATATCTTCCTCCCACAACTTTGTATTTCCAGATGTGTATAGGGTATAAAGACAGTATGGGTTTCTATTACTTTCGGCAGCCAGTTCATTGTTAACACATCCAAGTCCATAATCTGTTTTCCCCTACATCTTTTCAGTTTTTTAAAATTAGGAAATGATCTTAAGATTGAAGTATTAAAATTGTAGTCTTTTTTTTTCTAACACAAACACAACCATCATGACTGGGTGAAGTAGAATGTGTCTGTCTTTGTCATTAAGACTGGGAGCACTACTCAGTGGCAGGCCGACTTAGTTCTAAAAAAATGGCTGCCTCTGACATGAGGAACAGACTCCATGTGCAGCTGCTCCTAACATGGAGTACAAACACTGCTCATCCTGTATCCCTAATCAGGAGCACTTACAAGGTACTATCAGCTGGGCTAGCTGAGCCCAGTTTTTTTTTTAGTTAGCTTGTTACTGCTCCCCCTCCTTTTTCATCCGGGGCTTGGGACGGGACAGGCAAAGGTGGAGTTAAAAAATTGTAGTAAATTGTTACAACTGGGAGAGAGAGAATTCATGAACCCCCCCAGTGGAAGTAGAATGTCGTCAGCCAAGGCACAGTGCATCCTGGAATGTCATTTCAACTTCAAGTAAACCAACTTTCCATGGCTGATAGACCCATTACCGGAGATGGGGCCATGTATATGCATAGATTGTCGAAATATATGTCTCAATAGAGAAATCCACTATCAATATTGAAAACCTTAGGTACCATGTACGAGGTGTGTTCAAAAGTATCGCGACTGTTGTGTTTTTCAAAAATTATTTATTTATTCATGAATACCTATTTTGACCCCTTCAAAGTAATCCCCATGAGATATTATACACTTGTGCCAACGGTTTTTCCAATCTTCGAAGCACTTCAAAAAATCATTTTAAAAAATCTTTTTCAGCTCCTCCTTCGATGCCGTCTTTATCTCGTCAAGCGTAGCGTAACGTCGTCCTTTCATGGGCCTCTTCAGTTTAGGGAACAAGAAAAAGTCACAGGGGGCCAGATCTGGGGAATACGGTGGCTGCGGCATCATTAGTGTGTCGTTTTTGGCCAAAAAGTCGCGCACAAGCAACGATGTGTGAGCAGGGGCGTTATCGTGGTGCAAAAGCCAATTTTTGTTTTACCACAAATCCGGGCGTTTCTGGCGGATTGCTTCGCGCAACTTGCGCATAACTTGCAGGTAATATTCCTTATTGACCGTTCTACCCTGTGGCAAGAACTCATGATGCACCACGCCCCTGCAATCGAAGAAAACTGTCAGCAAAACTTTCACATTCGACCGAACTTGGCGCGCTTTTTTCGGTCTTGGTTCGTGCGGCAGCTTCCATTGAGATGATTGAGCTTTGGTTCCCACGTCATAACCATAAACCCACGCTTCGTCACCAGTTATGACCCTCTGGAGCAAATTTGGGTCGTCGCGGACAGAGTCCAACATCTCATTAGCAATGTTCATGCATGCTGTTTTTGGTCGCAATTGAGCAATTTTGGTACGAATTTCGCGGCGACCCGTCTCATACCCAAATCATTGATAAAAATCGAATGGCACGAGCCAATCGATTTGTTTAGGTCCTCAGCAACTTCTCTAACGGTGATTCGACGATTGGCCAATATCATTTTCTCCACTTCATTAATTTTTTCGTCTGTTGTTGAAGTGCTCAGGCGTCCGGCACGCTCTTCGTCGTTCACATCTTCTCGGCCTTCTGAGAACATTTTGTACCACCGATAAACGTTGCTTCGGTCCAAGGTAGCTTCTCCGTATGCCACAGTCAACATTCGGAATGCATCCGCGCACTTAATTTCGTTTTTCACACAAAATTTGATACAGGTTCTTTGATCCATTTTTTTTTTAATAGGTAAAAATCGAAGACGATCTAAAACACTTGCAAGCAAAGCAGCTGTCAACAATTAAGTGAACATTCAAAATGGCCGAGCTTGTCGGCATAAGTGAGAGACACGAGTACCAACATAAAGCCACAAAAAGATCGAAATTCGAATATACGTAACCCGCGAAAATTCAAAAGTCCCGATACTTTTTGAACACACCTCGTATATAATGCTGGCTGTTACTTATGCCCTTATAGAAGACTACTGTAAATTATACATAGTGCCAATTTGTGCTGAGAAACCAAAAACAACTTCAAAATCATTTTTTCCTTAATGGCTAGAGGCCCTCAATAACACATTGTATTATTTTATACAACACCAACAAAAAGCTTTATTAAGACCTTTTAGTCTTATACAGATTCTCAGAGTATAAAAATGTAGGGTACATGCAGTGATAATACCAGTAATAAGCATTATTATTATTATATAAAATGTTGGAAACGCAACGATATGTGATATATATAAACCCACAACTACACTATTTAATAATATAATTTCACAGAGCATTTTGTGTGTACCACCAGAGTTTTGTGCAGTAACATATTATAGGGATATACTCTACTACATTGTATTACAGGTTTGTTTGCTGTAATAAAATTTTATTCATTGAATAGGATTTAATATACTCGCGCGCGGCAACCCTGACAAGAGAGAAGATCGTTGTACTTTGATAGTATAAAAATGTCTAAAATAATATTAATTCAAAGAAAAAAGAGAAACTTTTATTAAACTATTACAGTGACCTGTGCAATTTGTAAATATGATTATTGGTGAGTTAAAATATCGAAATCCTGGAATTGCTTTGATAGGTTTTAAACCACGATTAAATAGGAGATATTCACAAGTTTTTTTTTTTTTTTATTGTTTTAAATGAACGGTGTGATCATCAGCATCCCGAAACTTATAATTTTTCAACCCTAAATTTAGAGGATAAAGCACGAGTTCCTTCCGAAATCGGAAAGATTAACAGATTGATCACTTTTTTCTTGATTCGGTAGGTGCATCATGGCTGTTCTTGGTTGGTAGAGCCACAATCATTCTGATGACGAACGAGACTACCGAGAAGAGCCTCGGTTCTTAGTACCGTGAGTTGGAGGAATAGGTGCCACACGGACTGAACAATACCGAGTCTGGGACAACTGAAGGAATGTGTCTATCCATGTCTGAAAGGTCCAGGTGGCCATCTTAACAGCCCTCATGACGGGAATTGTCTCCCTCGAACGAGAAATTTCCAGAAAGTCCTCAGTCCCTTCGCAATTACGGCTTGATAATACTGTAAAGTCAGTCACAGGCTTATTGAGGACACCCATTCAACAGCCAGCCACAGATGTCTCACATGTGTAGGAACCCGACATTTTATGTGCGGGCCGAGGGTATTTTTAGAGGGGGCCATGTTTCTGCCAGCAGCATCACGCCAGCCATAAATATTTTAATACACGGCCTGTGTAAGTTATGTCGTTCCTACATTTGCCTAGAAAGACTAAATTTAGAAGGCGTTGAAGATGTAGGAGTATAGGAGAGATACAACACCGAGCTTCTCTCGTCTATTGTTGGTATGTACAGCACAACTGTTATCTTTAACCTCAAAATTGTCTACGCTGCCAAAATTTCAAATTAGAAAAACCCCCAACTCAAGAAAGCTGTGAAAATTATTTAACATTGGGAAAATACCTTTTTTTGGCAACTCTGCAAGCATTTTAAAAACCGATTGAACCGAAAGAATGTTCGAAAAATAAAATCACTCCCTATATATATTGTTAGAATAAAATAGGGAGGAAATAGTGTTTCCGTGGGGTAATTTATAAAAGAGCGAGTTGCTGCTGAAAGATCGCCAAATTTCCTATTGAGAAAAGAATCAGTCAGCACAAGGGGCAGATATTGAGCCTGTCGTTCAGGAAACAAATGGAGGAATGCGAAATCTTCGAAACATAAGTGTCGAATAAAGGACTTCCATCTCCAAACTTGATTCACCCATAGAAGGGGGTCAGTCCAGCGGAAATATTCATTCGGGATGAATGAATAAGTGAGGAAGGGCGGAATGTGACGTCGTTTGGCTCCGATGTTAAGTTTACCTTTTTTCCCCCTCTTCTGTAACGAAACAACAGCAAAATCTCGAACGCGCCTGCGCGCTGTTGACTGGGGAGTGGGAGCCTTTGAAAGAATAGCCCTCTAATTAAACACGAAGTTAATCTACCAAATTAGTCTTCTCTCTCCAACACGTTTGAAATTGGGCTCTTTATTCATCTCACTGCTGCTGGCTGTGTTTTTGAACGGCTGGCGCTATTCTTGTCGACATGTAGTTGCACATGTTGCATCGATTTTAAGGGAACTCGAAGAAGATTCTGAGCGCTTTCGAATTCAACAATGTTTTTCTGGATGCCCTTATGTCGACGTTCGTATGAAGGTAAACTGACACAATTTGGGCATTAAAAACGTAAATTTATTTTCTTTGTGCGTCTATTTTGTTGTTGTCAGCTTGGGATCAGGAAGTATGGGAATTGTATTTCTCAGGGTCTATGGATGAAGCTTGTCGACAACATTTTTAAAGTGTTAGATATTATATCTTTTTTTTTTTTAACGATTCAAATCAATCTTTTGCAGTGGGGCGTAAGTTTAAGAAAGTGAACTCCATATTTATTTATAAAAATAAAATAAAAACCTTTTCACACATTTATATTTAGCTACTGGACAGAGATCGGCATTCTTCAAAGTTGTTGATTTCTTTGACCTTTCTCTCTATATTTGGAGTATCTATCCTGAGTAGATATTGAGAGCTCACAGCACGAGGAGCTAAGTAAGTAAACAACTCCCATCCAACTTCAGCCATGCTGCACCAGAGCATTCCTCCATCCCTCCATTGTAGCCGAAGGTATTGTGGCCGGCTGGGTGGCGTGCCGCAAATTGCCTCAATTAAAAGTCGCTTCATTTCCATCGGTGTTGGAGATGGACAAGATAAAGCTTGTGTCCTCCCGTGCTGCTGACGGAATTGTTACGGCATCTATTCCTTAGTACGACTTGGTGAGGAGCCGATGACAAGCTACAAACGGTGTTTGTAGACCGGACACAACCAGGTGGATGTTGTTTGCCCGAAGAAATAATAAACAGAGGCAAAACGAAAGCAGAGCCGTTGGTTACTAGCATCAGCAGGTCGGACTTACAGCAACAAGGTTTGCCCAACTTCTACCTAGTTTATTTACTGGCACAGTTTACCTATTCAACACATACATTTTTACAAGGTTGAATAATCCTTTGGGGGAAAGGATTTGTTGTTAGTAAACTAATTACATTAGGTGTGGATAACGTTTTGATTTGTAAATGTTCTCGTGAAGATTTGAACGAAGCAGATCAAACTAATATTGAGACTATGCAACCTTTTTATTTATTTCAAGGCGACACACGCCATGTTCCACCGAGATGGATCCACTCTGGGATGGATGAAATTTATGACACGTAAAAACGTCCTAGCCGCTCTTCGAGCAGGTGGAGCATAATCCCAGCCAGGCCGTCAGCTGCGCGGGCCGCTAATGATAGGCCAAGGACAAAAGGGAACCGACCACTTCTCGAATGCGTGCTCCAGTAGCCCCAGCAAATAGGGCCACCGTGGCCTCCATGTTTGCCGGATCTGTGTCGTTAATTTCGAACTCGCATACCTAACTTCGGATCTTGTTCAAATATTCACAAAAAAATGTTTTACGACAGTTCTTTCTAAAGAAGAGAAAGGTGATGCTATCACGACTATTGTTACAAGGCCTCTTTGTATGGTATCCATCTATCTTGTCACCTCTGTTTCTGGGTCCAGGGATTTCTAGATGGCTGACGCAGGTTATTCTCAGCCCTTCACACAAGCCTGATATGTGAAAGCTTACGTCTCGATGTCCGTGCTGTGAGCCTATTGATCGTTTTACCACCTCGATGACAGTAGACGAGGCCTACAAGAGCGAGTGCCACAAGGTGGAATATGGATGTGAAGCGGATATATATAATTTTTTTATCATTTGATGTTTCATAAAAAAAAAAAATGCACGATATTTCTGTTTAAATCCATTTTTTTTTCGTAACTTATAGAAACTCGTAAAGCTTCAATGATTTGTTAAAGGTGGACCCTCCCAAATATTTCCTCCTTTTTACCTATCTTCCCCACACAATTCACCCATATCAACCTTTCCCAAAAAACATTATTTTATTATTATTATATACATAATATATACAAATAAGACACTGTTGCTAAATACTGTTTATGGAAAAATAAAGATACCTCTCCCTTTTATTAAATGCATAAAATGTCTTAAAACACAAGACAATCTTTTGAACTTCTCTAACTTTGATCAGGCCACAACACCAGCAAATTCGAACAAATACCGACATGACACCGCTGTAATGATGAAGCTCCGAAACCACGGTGGTATATATTGATGCAGCACCCGTTATAACGTACTTAGAAACTCTCAAATGGGAAGCCTTACCCCACCCGCCGTATAGCCCAGATATTGCTTCTGATTATTATCTCTTCCGATCAATGCAACATGGCCTGGTTGGGGATCCGTCAATGGCCAGAAAGTTGGGAAAAAGTAGTGGCTAGCGAAAGACAATACTTTGAACATTGAATGTCTAATTAATTTTTCACAATAAAGCTTCAATTTTCCAAAAAAAAAAAAAAAAAAAGGCACGAACTAAAATATACTCCCTATAGGTTGTTTGTCTAAACTGGTGTCAATTGACTGAACTGAGTGCTCTCTCGGCTCAGCAAATGTAAAAAATCATTTATTAAAAGGGAGAGGAATATTATCCTCCCGCACAATGGAAGTAATGTTTAGATTTTGCCATATCTTTGTTAAGAGAAAAGGCTCTTTGTTTTACTGCCATGTTGGGGTGGGCACACGGTAGGTGCTACTCCACTATTCTAGGTCAAGCCAGGGAAGGACGTGATAATTGCGATCCTACATAATCTTCCCAGATAACCAACCCCCTCCTCTTATCTATTGCTCTCTTCTTTCTTTCCCTCGGCTGTTTCTGGCGATCCATTTTCCTAATCCCCCGCCTGCTCGACAGGTAATTAACAACCGTGACTTCCTTCAGAGTTTATCAACGCAAGGCAAATAAATAAAACTATGTTACATGATGGAAAAATATTGGGAGGGCTTTTTGGTATCGTAGTGATTGTAGGAAATTATTATTATTATTTTTTTTTAAGAAAATAAAAAAAGGAGAACATAGATAGCGAGCGCGTTTTTACCTTAGTTAGGTTAAACTTCTGTAACAACATGGGAGTTGTTCCAGCCTTCGTTTCGCTATAAACTTTCAGTTTAGAGTTGTCATTGGATTTTTTTTTTGAAGATTTCATTCCAAGCCAGCATATCTCGGGTTTTGTAAACTTCATTATAAGGATTTATTTCTTGTTTCCAGAGCTGTGAATATTTGGATAACGCTCCAATATGATGTCAATTCTTCAGTGAGACTGGTAGGAGACTTCTGAAGTTTTTCAGAGAATAACATCTATAATCTCATCTATTCATTAATAACTGATCTTAATAGACTTTGTGGGCGTCCAAATGGTTCAAACATCATTGTTGATATTATTCGCCTTTTTTTTGGTAAACTGAGGAACTATAGAGGTTGTATTCGCTCAGGCGTATGTTCCCTCCGACACAGGAATCTTCAATGGAGGGATTCAATCAATATGCCTTTATTAAAACCTTTGGTCTAATATACAGATTCTGCAGGTGCAGCATTGATTGGAAAAAAGAGAGGAAGACATTAGTTTATTATAATTTAGATTAATGTAATTATATAGACGGACTTTTATAAAGTTATATATGGGACATATGTAAACTATAATTATTTTGATATACATAGGTTATAGGTATTCTCTCCTGATCTCCTTTTTATATAGATTAACAGGGAACTTATTCTTTAAAGTTCTGATATTCCTTTGTCGAAAAAAAAGGCTTAATTAAAGTAAGTTTAATTTTGCTAATATAAATTTTGTATAAAGCCAGTATAAGTTAAGTAAATATGTAATTTAAAAAGTCTCTCTGAAGTTGTGATTAACAGCACAATTTTAGGACCATCTCCAGTCTCTACTTGACTGGGAGGACTTGAAGTCTCTGCTCTTCACGACAACAATAGATTGTTGGTATTACAACTCGGTCACTTCCTCATAATTTCTCCACCCCATTGGCCCCCCCTAGTCTACCTTTTGTTTCACCCCTAAGTGGAGGCTTCGGCGAAAACAAGTTCTTGCTAATGCCCTTTGTCTAATTTTCCCTTTCTAATAGGATTATTATTTACATATTGTCAGAGAAATAATACAATAATATATATGTATGTATGTATGTAGAATTAAATCTATAATAAATGAAAGATAATTGGTATAAGAGGAGGAGTATTGATAGTTAAAAATAATTCAGATAAATATTATTTTTTAAGGTATCAAAAAGGTTTTGTATTTTATGAAACAACATAGGGCTATAACAAGTTCACGCATCGGCAGTTACGTGTCATAATAGCAGAACATAGGGGAAAAAAAGGAAGAATTGAAGGTTTTAGGATAAGAAAGAAAGCAAAGACAGAATCGAAAACAAGTTCCGTCTCAAGTGTCAACAGTTCTCATCCCGATAGGATTAAGTTTGGTGTAAGGTGACAATTAGTTAGCAAACATTTAACAACAAAAGGTTCCAAGCACTCAGTTTAGACAAAGTAAGTGGACTCGTCTATGACAGGGGTCGGCAAACTTGAGTCGGAAGAGTCAAAAATTGCAATTCACAAAATTTCAGTTTTTAAACAGCCACAATATTTTTTTTCTTGCCAACAATAAATAGTATTCGTATAAATAATATTTGCGTATGGAACTATATAAAGAGCCGCAGATTTACATCCAAAGAGCCGCATGTGGCTCGCGAGCCGCAGTTTGCCGACCCCGTTCTATGACATTGGATCACCCAGGCCCTCTTACACTATAGAAACCTGCAGACATAGCACCAGTTTAGTCAAGTTGCTTCTCAGGAGACTACTGTTAAATCCTTACCGCGTATAACGGCTACTAGACTATACGTCTTGATATAGGTAGGGATATGGCTCTTACTGATTGGTTCTTTTGATCAACCAATCAACGTTGAAATCAGTGCAGCGAGCATTTACCCTTTATCTCGGTAGTTCAACACATCGAGGCGTCTTTTTGTTTTGCGTCTCAATGTTGTATTTATAAATTAAAATTAGTATTAAACTTTTAAACACATTTTGATATTTAAATCTTTATGATAAATGTTGGCGCCGTATAAGAAGAGACAGATATTATTACCCCGACACATTTAAGGTTGTTGAACGGTTCAGTTGTATGACTTATTATGATTGGGGGCTGCTGCTCTTTGCCTCTAGGCAGTCCCAGGCCAATCCCGAATGGTCAAATAAAAACGGTACTCTCATATAGGTTTGCCGTGACATCTCGTACGTGGGTTGTTCTCAAACCTATAGATTTGTCAACCCCAGTCATCCATCCTCTCAAATGGCATGCATTCCATCATGACAAAGACATTTAGGCCGCGACATTGTCCGTGGCCAGCGAGCGTTCCTGCCGCCATTCAAGAAAGCTAAGCGTGCATGCCAAGTCGGACTAACATGGTTAGGGTGATGGAAGACTGCGCCAAGTCCAGCCGGAAATGATTTAATTTGACCCCGGATCGAACCCTGATCAATTCCCGGTGTCTATCGGCCCATCGATTCACCCGATCCCCGCTATCAAAGCACTCGCCACTTTTTAAATTATTCATCGCCCCATTTACATGTTGCTTTTATCTTGGCACGTTTTTTGATAGCTTTTTTAGACCCACTCCCTCCACAACTTTGTCACGTCCTTCGGCTTCTTAGTTCGTGTTTTTTGCACTTCTTTCTAATCTGCACCAACTTACGGTAACTGGTTCTGTTTTAATGACTTTTTAAAAGTAATGGTGTGAGTGGAGAAAGAAAACTTTCTAAATTTTCTAGTTAAATGTAGGGCCGTTGTTATGATTGGTTCGGTATGTTTCCCTTCCTTTTCTCTTGAGCATTTGTCTATGTGATGCAACGCTTGTCTATTCATATGAACTGGTGAAATTCGCTTGCTACTTTTTCTATTTAAATCGTGTTTATGTTGAAATCCTACTGCGTATTTTAGGCACGAATTGAAATCTCTGAACTCTAAATGAAGCTGCTTACGGTTCAGGCGTTTTGTATTTCTGTCTCTCTCTCGCTCTGTACATGCTTGTTTGGCTGTACATAAAATTGGAACGATGCAGAGATTAGCAGCATGTCCCCTGCTAAAGGATGACACGCAAAATCGTGAAGTGTTCTCTATTCCTCTCTATTGGCGATTATTATATATTACTTCTTCATTTTATTATAATTATTTTACTTATATACACTTGTAAGTTGTAAAATTTGTAAAATACAAAATAAGTTTACTTTAATGTATCATATTACCTCATATATTTTAGAATTAGTTTTCCAAATTATTATACCTACATGTAAATTCAATCATTTTAATATTATTCTAGTTAAGCAGATATGCAAAACAATAGCTATATGCATATAAATTATATTTCAAACTAGGTTGGATTATTATTGTGTTATCAATTCCTGTAGAAGGGCGTATGTGCTCGAAAGCTCGTAAATTGTCGTTTTAATAAAGATACGCAGCCCTTGATGCTTTATTGTATTCGTTTATAAATTATTTTTATATAACAATTAAGGATTAGAAGAGCAATTGTTTAAATTGTCCCTGCAGATAACAAGGCTGAACAATTCCCTACGCGGGTTTCCAAAGGTCTAGTTGCTCCGAGTAGGTAGGTAAGTGTATGCAGCAGGTCCGGTCTAACATCCGTGTCCTCGAGCGTTCCTTCTCACGCCGCTCTTCTAATTGCTGACTTTTGTCTCTCGTCCTTCCAGAATCAATATGTTAGCTAATTACACCTCTGGCCTGCGGGCGACATGCGATCTGTCGGTCGGTCCCTCGGGGAGGAAGTATCGTCTTTCCCGCCGCTAATCCGAGGGGGAGCCACGGCTCATTTAGATATGCTTCCTCTTTCTTTCTTGCCGGAGAAAGAGAGGAATGTGGCGCCGGATGATGAGAATACCGTGGACTGACAAACTAGGCTGTGGCTGTGATCAAGGAGGGGATATGGCCTACTGGAGCATCTTGTCCGATACTCGGATTGTCTAAAGATATTACTGGAGGAATGCATGGAAGGAAGACTAGGATGAGGAAGGCCTATTCATGGACCATTTATGAAGAATACCCTACGATATCATCAAAAGCTTAGCCATAGAAAGGAAGCTCAGAGAAGACAGGAATACTGCCAGCCACCAACTTATGGCTGGTTGAGAATAAATAGACAATAGACAATTTAAACAATTCTATTGATTCTTCTAATTAATTGTTACAAAGGTGGAAAAAGATATAATAAGATAGTAAATAAAGGGTAGATAAAATGTAGGGAATATATATAGTTGTGTATTGAGAATAAATAGGAGAGGACGACACGCGGGATCATAGAAAAATAATCCCTTCTGACCAAACGGCGGCTTGAGGGCTGCCCTCACTTTGTGCCTTCGCCACTCCTCTCTTGTGGGAGTTGTATGAAGATCTCAAACTTTCTCGTTACCATGCAGAGGATGAGGAACGTGACAAAACATTTTGACAATTGTGTGTATTGAGGGGGGGGGGGGGGGGGGGGGGGGGGGTTGACAGCCATTTTATAAAGAGGGGCGAAAGAAAGAGGAAGATTTAACCATATAACTAAAATGTTAAATTATTTTATTACTGGCTTCTTTAATATAGATAAAATATATCTTTTAGATAGCACTTATTTCTTGTGGCGTCGATCCTGGAGACAATCAGAGCGCCAATAACTGCTTAACGACTCAGACTCGGTTCAAGGAATCTGTGTCAATAGTAGCTCTTGGTAAATATTGAAGAAAATATACTGTTTATAATGCAAATTTGAGAGAGATATTGAGATTGAAACTACTTTATTTCAAAGTACATATAAGATTATATAAGGTTAAATACAGAATAAATATAAATATGAATAAATATGATTATATAATATTTGAGAGAGAGAGAGAGAAAATTGGTCATATCCTGAGAGCTCCTCTCTATACAACAGCTCCTATTACAACTCGGACAATCCCAGCATCAATGACAAATGGTATGCTATGGCCCTCGTTACTGGGGTGGGCAGTACGATGATATCCTACTTGAAGAAACATGAAATCGGCCGAATTCTAAACCTGTGTTTTAACGCACAAATAGAAAACTGCCAATTTTGAATTTTTTCAAAGGTAAAAACGTTGTGCTTCCTTCAGTGACCTCCCGTTTATCCGCATCTACACGGCGGAATTCACTCACGCGGAAAATGAGGAAATGTTAGGGTGACCAGGCAATTTTTTCTTGACAGCCACGATGGTATTTCCTAAACTCAGGGATCACCGTTGAACTTGCAGAGTCGTGGTAGAACCTATCCAACTTACAGCAGTGTAGGCAGGGATAAACTATTCTAACGTTAGGTATCACTACCCTCTAGGTCAGGGGTCGGCAATCTTTTGAGTTGGAAGAGCCAAAAATTACAATTTACAAAATTTTCAAAGTTTTTAAAAAGCCACAATTTTTTTCTTGCCAACAATAAATAGTACTCGCATAAATAATCTTTACATATGGAACTATATAAAGAGCCGCAGCTTCACATCCAAAGAGCCGCATGTGGCTGGCGAGCTGCAGTTTGCCGACCCCTGGTGTAGGTTATTTACATAGTTTCCATTTATACAAAATATTACAAAAAAAAAAAAAAAACTAATTAAGACCTTTCAGTCTTATACAGATCTTCCGAGTAGAAATGTAGGTTACATGCAGGAATAACAGTAATAGTACAAGTAAAAAAAAAACAATGTTATTATTATTATTTTTAAAGATAATCACATAAAGGTAACAAAAATATTTCTACCTATCCAAATGTACTTTTAAAGCCAAGGTTCTAAACACGGCGGATTATCCAAGAGAAATGATCAACCAATATTAATGCCTTTGCCTATCTTGGGCCGCGGCCCTTAAATATATTCTTAACTATTCATAATTTCCTTTCAGAGAGAGCTGTCATTCCAGACAAAACCGTTTCTATATGATTTCATTGTCGGCCCTCATCCACGGGCTTATACTGGATATCCCGTGGGGTTCCTTTTTTTTTAAATGTCATAATCTTTTATAACATTATTTTCTTAATTTTTAATGATTTTTTTTTTATTATATCCTATTTTGGAGTACGGTTCATCACACTGGGTGGGGGTTAAAGGATATTATTTTATTGGCAGCAGATACACAGAGGCAATGTTTATTTCATCTCAAGCCACTCTTCTACGGGCTGTCGAAGTCTAAAAAGTAAGGTTATAATGATGGCTAGATGAACCAATTAAAAAACTCGATATTGAAAAACGTGCCCTCAAATCACTGATATGTGCACACATTGAATGTCTGTTTCAACGTCTATATACCAATAAAATTGCCGTTCCTTCCTTAATATATAATTTCCAACCTTAGTCGTGTAGTGTTGTGGTTATGGAACGAATAGGGGAGAATTTTAATTACATAACATTTGTTTCTCCTGAAGATAGAGGTTGCCTGGCTGGCATTCATATTTCTGTGAAAAACTGGTCGAAGTCTCTATTTTTCACAGAAAAAAATGTTTGTTGTTGTTTGCTAGAAATAAAAGTTTTAGGTCGGATTAGCCTTTTTATTCAAATAAAACTAACTTTCTTCTGTTCTTAGTGTGATGGAGAAATATAGGAGAGCTTGGCTTATCAGTTGCATACCTTGATGCAACTATTTATATTTAAACTGTCGTCAAAGCTTATTTCCCCCATAGCTTGCTTAAATACCTTAATCAAGAATTCCTCTACAGTGTCTCTCGGGTATATAAGCAGAATAATCCAATACAATAGTAGAGCGGTCTGATGCTGCTGAGAGAGTTTACCGCTGATGAACCAGGCCCTCCCAATATTTTTAAATCGCAGTAAGGACAGTAGAAATGTTGTTATATTTGGAGGAAAAAATGGTGCTAAATTGTTTATTTTCTTATATATAGACAATTTGAAAATTAAAATAATTTTATTGACATCTTGTCAATACATGCAAAAGTACACAGTCTGTACTATTTTAAAAATGATAATAAAATATATATGCATGACACTATGTACAATGAATATGGCGCCTCTGCCACCATACATATAGATGGCACGCGCTAATGTGCCCTTTGTCTTATTTTTCTTACTAGGATTACTATTTGCATATTGTCAGAGAAATAATACAATAATATATATGTATGTAGAATTAAATCTATAATAAATTAAAGATAATTGGTATAAGAGAAGGAGTATTGATAGTTAAAAAGAATTTAGATAAATATTATTTTTAAGGTATCAACAAATTACCCGCTGTAGCATCGGTAGTTACGTGTCATAATAGCAGAACATAGGGGGAAAAAAGGAATAATTGAAGGTTTTAGGATAAGAAAAAGAGCAAAGACAGAACCATGTTAACCATTATTTTTAACCATATTTTTCTTACCCTAATATCTTCAATTCTTCCTTTTTTTTTCTATGTTCTGCTTAAATGAAGCGTAACTGCCGAGGTAAAAGCGTGAACTTGTTATAACCCTATATTATTACATAAAAAATTAAAACCTTTTTGATAGCCAAATAGTAATATTTTATAATTTGTTTTTAAAAACATCATTAATTTACAACTATCTTTAATATAAATTATATTTAATTCTAATATATATATGTCGTATCTCTGTGATCAATTGAAGAGAAACGATCTCCCGTAATTAAAACAGACAAGTTTCTTGGGGATGGAGAGTCGATAATGTCCGTCAGCCACTTGACCAACTTCCAGGGGTAGATGGATCACGGACTTCCCCCGCCCTACCTGACGGACCTTCGATCCGATGATTAATGAAGGCTCCAGTTAGAACATATTAAAACACTCGATACTTCGATTTATCCCCACTTTTTTTTTTACTTCTCCTTCTTCTCACCCAGCTTCCAGTGGTTTCTTCTCCTCCTCGCTCGCTAGTCCCAGTTAGACTTCTTTTATTTAACCTCCGTTTGTTTTATTTTCTTCTTTTTTCCTCTTCGTGCTTTTTTTTCCTCCGTGTGCCGCTCTTCTGGAAATTGCTCGTGAAGAAGATATATCTATATAAAAAAGGGCCCAGTCAATCTTTTTTTATCGATATATATTTTTTATATCTTTATCTATTTTTAGACGTTTCGCGTGTGTTGTTTTATTTTGTTCTTTTCCAAGCTGCTTGCTTGGTAATTAATTTTGCCTTTCCGTGAGCGGTTGGTTAGTTCATCCTGTAAATGTATGCCTCCCATAGCGTGTTTCTTTTACCTGATTACATTTCTCTGTTCCCTCTATACACGGAGGTTATTGGCTTTTTAACAAAGTAAATTCATATTTTTTATTGGATTTATGACTCGATTTGTTTTTTTACTTATCCATTTTTTTTCCCGATCCGTCCGTTATCTGTAAAGTATTCGACATTGTGAGCATGTTGAAGGTCGATTGCGCCATTTTGTTCCCATTCCCATAGAAGAGATTTCTACAATGACTCAGTAGATGCCTCTGACCTCATCTATTTAGTCTACCAGGCCGCCGTTCCAACAATGGTAGCTCGTTCAATGAAGGATTCTTATTAATTTCCCATTGTTATTAAGACCCGATGCCTACAGGAATGTAGTTCTAATGCTGCACATGACTGGTACAGAGCAGGAGGAACAAGCACCGGTTCTGTTCTCCCAAGAGAACAGTCTTTGATTTCCAGACTTAAGTCTGGCCATCTAAGGACAATGACTTCCAAAATGGTTGCAAGGTTTTCCCACTATGTACTAAGTCAAATGTTTCCCAAATTCTCAACCTGAAACCCCAAAACACATTATTGACTATATTGACTCATCCATTAATGAGCTCTACTCATCCCCAGCAGACACCATCAAAAGCTTGATTCCCTTATATGATTATGTGGAGATAAGAAAGAAGAAGAAGACATTGATATTTAGGGAGAATGGACTAAAAGTGGGTTTGTTGCTTCGAGGAGGAGTTGAAGTAGAGATACAAACTGAATGTAGAGTCTCAGAGCCTATAGCGGCCAATCGACGGAATATTCCAACCTAAACATGGTTGTCGACGGGGTGGAATCGAAACCAACTATTCTCTTAACTACAGAATAATATCGAAAGATCAGATACCTATATTATAAAGAACGAAAATTCTAATATCTCAAAAAATAAAAGTATAAAATGAAGGATAAAAAACTTAATATTACAAAAAAAAAAAAAAAGCACTCCCTGGGATCAAACCCACGATCTTATACTTAAGGGTAAAATTTCGTTCTTCAATGTATGTATGAGTTGAAGAATTGCCTTTTTAAAAAAATGTTTGCACAAAACAATAATTAATAAATAAAAATACATTTAAAATAAGTTTTTATTTAAATGCACTAAAAAGGAAAAAATAAAATATTGTATCTTCTGTCATTGAGTAATTAGATGAAATTGAGTGAAAATAAAAACGGTGGAGGATGATCATCATGAATTTCGAACCTAATGTGATTTAATATGTAGCAACTGATTAGTGATTTTATAAGTGTTTGCTATATTTTTACCTCTTCTCTAAATATGATGGTCCCCCGCCGCTTTTATTTTCACTCGGATACATCTAATTGCTCAATGACAGAAGATAAAACATTTTATTTTTTTCCTTTTTAGTGTATTTGAATAAAAGCTTTTTTTTTAAATGTATTCTTATTTATTAATTATTTAGTTAGTTTTTAGTCATGAATTAACAAAAATTAGAATCAAAAGTTCACTGGTGATTAGGCCTTAAAATAGACGGAAGCCTGCTCGCGGTGGATTGGTCAATTCTTTGTAAAGGGCGTAACAAAAGAAATATAAAAATCGTTCATTCCTGGCTACTCCGACCACCCAGAAGTCTGAAATTTTGTACACTTGCATTGTTAATTGGACTGAGTAAACATTAAAAGTTTCATACTTCTATGTAATCTGGAAGTATATTAAAATTAGTTTACAAAATTTGAAAGGCGATTTGGAAATTTGTCAACTTGCATTGTCATCGGGTTATGAAAAGTGTACCAAATATCAGATTCCTACGTGCTCTAAAAGTATATTAAAATCGATTGCAATATTTGTGGACAGTCAGACAGGGAAGCAAGTTAAATAAAAGCTTTAAAAAAGAAATAAATTATATAAATCAAACCCACGTTTGTATATTTAAGCTAGAGAAAAGTTTTACACGCTAATTGGCCGACGAACTCAAAGAGATGATTGGTTGATTAAGGTCACGTGACAGTACTGAACCAAAGAGTTGGCAAATAAACAGGAAACCATATTTATCTAAACACAATTTAAGATATGCTGGGAAAAAAAATTGCCGTTTTATTGTTATAATGGGAATTGTTGAAAGATGCGAGTTTTGATCGAGAGGCAATTCTGGCTCAATCGGAGAGACCAAACAGAGCGTGGTGTTGAAATGGAACTCCGTGAATTGGTCTTTCTAGCGTCATTCGGGGCAATTTACGACTGGCTTTCCGATCTCCACTTGGCACCAAGTACTCCGGTTATAACCGGATATGGCGAAAGATTTTATCATTATTGAGAATGGGTTTCTTCTAAGAGCTTGGCCCTCTTATTGTGTCTTCAAGTATCTTTAGAGACAATGAAACTATTAGCACGGGGGGTTTTCTTTTTCAAATAAAACACTTCCTCTACTGTCTACTCTTACTGCTATTATATAATCTCTACTGTCCTTCTTTCTTATCTCCACTCAATCATATTAGGGTGTCAAGCTTTTAAAGCTTGAGCCTCTTGATGGTGTCTGTCGGGGGTGACCAGGGGGATTGGGGGATGTGAGTAGAGCACATCAATGCATGAGGTGAAGTAGAATGTGTCTGCCTTTGGCATTAAGACTGGGAGCACTACTCAGTGGCAGGCCGATCTGCTGTCCTCAACGAGCTAATGTCTATTGATTCGTCATCATGAATTCCATTCCAAGTACCGGCCGGCTCTATAAGCAGAATCGCCTAATACAATATTAGAGCGGTCTGGTAACTAGCTAAACCGCTGGGGGAGGAGTTCACCACTAATGAAGCAGGCCTTTCTAATATTTCCTATCGCAGTGAGAACGTTAGAACCTTTTTATATGGTTGTAAAAAAGGAAACTTGCGCTCTAAATAGTTTTATTCCCCTGTATATATAGAGGTGACGCGCTGATGCCTTTACTGTTGTCGACTGAAAGCAGCTGCGCCAAACACAATCGTCACTTCCTCGTTAGTGAGGACGACAACTGGGGGGGCCCGTCAACAACCAGCAGGCCCCACGGAGGGGGGGCCTCCCTACCTAATACATGTTGCAACAATCTATCTCATTGTGACCCACCCGCCGCCGCTTAATTGGAACCTCCTCGTTTTTTCCCTCCTGCATTGTCTGCCAGGTATGTGCCCTCGCAATCACCTTCGTTGTTTAAGTAGAGATGAAAAATTTACAATGATGATGATTATTATAATAAAAATACAATAAAATATATGCTATGTGTGTACAATGAATATGTACATCGCGCCACCGCTGCAGAACTTGATGGAAGATCGCCAACGGATCTCCAGCGATACCACGCATTTCACGATCTACGAAGAAAGCGTATTTTTTCGTTGTTTAAACAGCCCGTCGTTGTGGTATCTTAGCAGCATTCATTTATTGATTCTTATAATCGATTGTTACAGAAAGAAAGATCAAATAAAGGAGTAAATAAAGGATAGATAAAATATCGGGAAATATATATATAGTTGTATATATGTACAAAATTCTTCAGCAAGGGTATACGCTTGTTTGGTGGTACATATACTAAAATTGGAACGATACAGAGATTAGCATGGACCCCTGCGCAAGGATGACACGCAAAATCGTGAAGCGTTCTAAGCAGCATTCATTAGACCAAACTTTTGTAAACGTTGTTCTATGTGGGTTATATGTAGTGTGGTGGGGTCGATGCTGCCGACTACAGCTATTTCAACCGTCTTTGAAAGAATGGCCGCGCTGATAAAAACTGGATGGGAAATTCTGTTCTACTTTGACGGGGATTGTTGGAGAATGTGTTGCAACAGATTGTGGGGAATATTGAAACAGCTGGTCACTGGGAGTGAAGAGGCGGGGGAACTACTGTATGGAAATAAGGCGGGATATATGGAAACCTGCGGCAGTCTCCTTGGGTATAGCTTCCCTTCTTTCATTATCGTGTTTCAGCAGGTATTAATATAGCAGTATCCTCTTATATACATATTTTAAAACTGGGAATCCTATTAATCCTAACTACACTACCTAGTCGAGGCCTAATTATTTCTCCGCTTCAATTCGCCGCTCTATTAGCTGAGTCCCAGTGACATTGTACACCAATTTTAAAGATGCGTTAGTATTCAGATAAGACAAGAAGGCCACCTAAAAAAATGGCGCCCTTACGTCCCTGAAGATTCTAATCTATCGAAACTGGTGAAAACAAAAGAAGAGGAAGAGTATTAATATTCAGGTGAGCGTTGAAAGTTTTTCATTGGGTCAAATTCTTGCAATATTAGTCGTTTACCAGTAACTGCTGGACACCACTGAAGAACCCAGAGCCTCTACGAGCTGGAGGTTGCGAACAATGTAGTAGAAAACAATGATAGCCTTCACTTTCGGCGCTAAAATGCGACATTTTAATAGATTCAGGTTGTCTTCAATTCACTCAGGTTGACAATCCTCCTCGACTTGGAGTAGCCCGCGAAATATCCTCCCTCTCTCTATCCATGTTTGTGAAATACTTTAAAACGGTCTCTGTTGTAATGCCCTGTCATGTTTATTTAACACGGCTGTGGAAATATAAGGAAGGTCACAGCTCTTTGAACTATGGGGATGTAATCGAATCAATACCTAGTTGCATATACCCCGTGGAGGGTATGTAATTTATTCAGTCGTTATTGTGATCAGTAAAGCCACGATTTCTACCTTCTCTTCGGTTTGTTAGGTTGAATCTCTCCCTCGTAAAACCATACGTAAAACATTCAAAATTTTGATTTCCCTTTAGAACGAATGAAAACTACGTCGTCGAGGCCTGGATTTCAATTGATGACAGCGTAGGTGGAGTTTTTTTTTTTTAAGGTAGACGATAGAAAGATGTTTTTCGGCGACTTTCGTATCCCTCTCAGAGACCCGTAACTTAGTTTTTGAGTTCAACATAACCTCTGACAGCAGCGCTTCTCTATCATTGATTGCACTCTTGCCTCTAACGATAATTTAGGCATTGTTTGGCTGATCTCTTCTCTTTATAATGTCTCCATTATATAATATATATAACGGAGTGGGTCATCAAAGAGGTGAGACCAGTCAAACAATCTCTAAATTATCGTTAGAGGCAGGCGTGCAATCAACGGTATAGAAACAAGTAAAAAGTCGCTGGACGAGTGGGTAACCCCCTCGATTCCCGACAGTCATGAACCGGGATTGAATCCCGCGTTAAAATTTTGTTTAATATGTGAATAACCTTCACATATATTATTCACTGTTTCAATTATCATGAACTAGGTTGCTCTTGCTGAGCGGTACCTATTAATGTGATTTGAACCAGGAACGGTATAGAGTTCCTTTATAGCCATGCAAAACTATAGCAAGCTAGACATATATAATATTATTCCTATTCAAAACATTTACTCATTTTTTTTAAATATAAAAAAATAGTCGGTGGACGAGTGGGTAACACCCTCGATTCCCGACAGCCATGAACCGGGATCGAATCCCACTTTAACATTTTGTTTAATATGTGAATAACCTTCACATATTATTCATTGTTGCAAATATCATAAACTAGGTTGCTCTTTTTGAGCGGTACCTAATAAAGTGATTTTGGAACTTGGAAACGGTATAGAAGTGCTGTTGTCAAAATAAAATTGCTGCCAGTTTTAAACGTCTTGTTACAATAGCATGTAAGAAAAGGCATGTTGCACCTATATTTCTATTTGCATACTACTGTAAAAAGCATTTTAAAAAACTGTCAACAATTTTATTTTTTAGCCGTTCAACAGGTTGAAATCGATATCTATAGATTCCAAATAAATCTTTTGAAGTTGTATAACCGAAAAAAGTAATAAATCTCCCCACAAAGCCTGAGATAAAAAAAGAGGTGACTGCCCCCGTGTCACGTTGTAACATTCTACCGCGGATTATAAAACCCAAACATAAATTCAATAAGCAAGTAAATAGACTTCCTCAGCTACGTGCCTCGAATGTTCTCCACGCTGCCAGGTCTCCTGTCTGTCCATGGGATTTATCCCACCCTGGTGCATTGGTTGCTGCTTTTTGTGGTTTAACAGGAACTCTTGCTTGGCCTGGAGCTCTCATATAACAACGATTTCCCAGCGTTCATTTATTTTGGTGTAAGGGTGATGTTGTTGTTGTCATGTCCAATGAAGATCCTCAGATTTCTCCATACATCTATATCACAGCAGTCGCAATGTCCTCTATTTTGGGTGTGTAAAGCTGCTGTTCTGGGTTCTTGTCAATTTTCTGTTGTTGTTGTGTCCAATGAAGAGCCTCAGATGTCCCCATGCATCTCTATCACAGCAGTCGCAATGTCCACTATCTTAGATGTGAAAGCTGCTGTTCTGGGTCCATGTCAATTTTCTGTTGTTGTTGTGTCCAATGAAGAGCCTCAGATGTCCCCATGCATCTCTATCACAGCAGTCGCAATGTCCACTATCTTAGATGTGAAAGCTGTTGTTCTGGGTCCATGTCAATTTTCGGTTGTTGTCGTGTCCAATGAAGAGCCTCAGATGTCTTCATACATCTCTCTCTCTCTCTCTATCACAGCAGTCGCAATGTCCACTATCTTGGGTGTGTAAAGCTGCTGCTCTGGGTCCATGTCAAATTTCTGTTGTTGTTGTGTCCAATGAAGAGCCTCAGATGTCCCCATGCATCTCTATCACAGCAGTCGCAATATCCACTATCTTAGGTGTATAAAGCTGCTGCTCTGGGTCCATGTCAATTTTCTGTTGTTGTCGTGTCCAATGAAGAGCCTCAGATGTCTCCATGCATCTCTATCACAGCCGTCGTAATGCCCAAATATCTTAGGTGTGTAAAGCTGCTGCTTTGGGTCCATTTGCTCTTCATTGGAAAGTGGGTGCCGTTGCCACGTTAGTCACCTTGAACCAGAATTTGGTCTAATATTCAAAAGGTCCAGGGAGGACCGGTGTGGTAGGACAGCTCTCTCCCAAAGGTGATGATGCACCAAAGGATAGAGGGCTACCTATACCGAAGTCTACGCCTGTGGGTACAAGAGACATGGTCTCCGACTAGGTAACTAACGTCCGCAGTTGTTTGATGGAATGAACGTTTACATTCTTTTACACAACAGCTGTCAGACTCTTACCCCGAGAAAGTGCTCGATCTCTCTCTCTTTCGATCAAATTCCTTTTCTAAAGAATGCATTTGATCAGATTAATTATATCTCTCTCCCACAATAATATGCCGAGTAAAAATATAAAATTCTAAATATTTTTAAAAAATTTTGTGGGATTATTTTTCAAAATGGAAAATAAGCCGTAGAGATACAGAAAAGATAAATATAAAACTTGGAAAATTAGTTATATATTAAAATATGATCGTAGTAAGTGGCGGTGGGGGGATTATAAAATAGGTCGTTTTTATTGACCGTGTCACTCACTTTGGAGTAAAAGAGATTCCTGACTTAGCTGCTGGACATGGGGACGGATGACCCCACCCTGTAGACCCCGACCCCCATTTCACGGGCCACAAAAGACCATCCCAACCTGGCCGAGGAGTTCAAACACGACCTTCCAATAAGGGCCACCGCTGTGAAATGATGTGCCGCCATTCATTGGGCCGCCGTCACACCCAACTCCACCTTAATTAGGTGGCTTAGGCTGGCGGTATGTTGATGACATTCAAGATCAGATTGGGCCTTTTTATCGGCTCAAGATGAGATGGGTCCCTACTCTTCTTTTTTTCCTTCTCTCGCTACCTTCATTTACATTCCTTCCGTAGGCCTTATTTTGGTTGGCTTGATGAATGTGCTGTGTTTTGCTGCATCATCCTTGTCACTTGGTGTGGGAGCCTCAGGTTTGTACGCTTCTCTAATGGTGACGTTCAACTTCAAAACTTGTGTGTACGTATTTGACGTGTGGCTTGGCTTTTCCATTCCTAATTTTACATATAAGTAACTTTTGAAGCACGGTTCTTAGGAATTCCAACAAGCACACGGCTGATGAAGGGCACCATTTTTTGGTCCATAGTTACTCTTGGAGAATATCGTATTATATGCAAAAAAGGTGTATTACAAGGGAAGCTCCACTCTGCAGAACTCTTGCTTTATGTCATCAGAACCTTTTTTGTTTAGTGTTACTGTATATATTCCTTGTGCCGTTCTTGTATTCTACTTCAGTTTACTTATGATCTATTTCTTGTGTCAAAAAACGCGGTCACCAAAATGCATTAATCTAGCTACGCCTACAATCAACCGTAAGGAATTTTAAGCAAGAAGTAGAATACAAGAATGATACAAGAAATAGATCGTAAGTAAACTGGAAGTAGAATACAAGAACAGTACAAGGAATATATACAATAAAACTAAACAAAAAAGGTTCTGATGACATAGAGCGAGGGTTCTGCAGAGTGGTTCTTCCCTTGCGATACACCTATTTTGCATATAAAACGATATTCTTCAAGAGTAAATATGGACTAAAATGGTGCAGGGTGCCCTTCTACACCCAACAGCCGTGTGCTTGCAATGAATAAATGTTCCTCATACGTTTTTGTAGGTTTGAGCCATTCACAAATAAAAGATAACAATATGTGTCGGACATTTTTCCGCATACCATTTATGTGTGCTGTGATCATTTTGTTTCTAAAACCAAAAAAAAAAAAAAAAAAATTGTGAACGATTTTTAAAAATTTGGATGTATTATGTGTGTGAAATAACGGTGGCTTTCAAACCTGTTCGCCAAGCTGTATTTGTGATGGTAAATTCCTAAGGAATCGTTTCTTGGAGTATTTCCATTTTTTGCTGTGTGTGTGTAAGGAGATAATCTTCAAAGTACCTGTCTGTCCAAGAGTGGGTCGATTATTGGTCCCGAGCAGAGATCGATGGTAGCATATGTCACCGGGGCAACAATGGGAGCCGTCTGCTCTGAATAATTCAGCCACCGTTGTATTGGCCGCAGACCGGAAAACTCTCAGTTTTATTAGAAAGTCTAATAGGGCCTCCCACCCCCTCTAACTCGATTTGTTGTTGTTCACCACCACTTATACAATATGGATGTCTGTCCCCCCACCACCACCATATTGCTGCTGGTTGGCTGGATAATTGGGGCCGTTACAACGACCGGACTTGTTGTTCTACTTGACTCCAGTCACACACACTTCTTTATTATGATAGCAAAATATATAGTTTTGATAAGGTAAAACTCCGCTATTTTCAAGATTTCTCACTTTAAAAAAATATACAAGGATTGCTTTCTCTATAAAATTCATTTTATCGCCTTTTTACTCTTTGGTCACGTAGAGGGTAAGACAATTTTATTCTTATCTCCTTATTTACATATAAGTTCAGAGAGGCGATGGAAGAAATTGGATGAATTACACGGAATTGTAAAATGTATCAACTACGGATCTGTTGCGATATGTAATTAAGGGATATGGAAATTATAATAATATGACACAAAGCCAAAAAAAGCTACATTTGAGTTGTTTATATTTATTTATATATAGTTTCCTTTAAGTCATTTTAATGTATATATAAGGCCCATTAATCTGTGCGGTATGTAAGATCCCGCCCTGAGTGATGAACCTATATTGGAATGTGCGACCTCATCTCAATTATTTCTTGAGATATTCGAGCATTTTCAAATGGTCCTGCTAGCCGAGTTATGGGAGGTTTTAAGAAAGGAACTGATGGTTGGGTGGATGCCCCAGAATCAATAAAGATTCCAAACATCTGAGCCGCTCACTCACTCACCGCGCCAGTAGCACGGCTGGCTGGCCTACCCCACTGACCACCAATTTGTAGTTTTAACTGTCGGCGCTAAACGGCGATAATTTAGTAGCCCATTGTTCTCTCCCTCCGCACATTTCTCAGCGTGGTTTGGAAGCCACTTTCGAAACTAAGCACTTGGCAACTTGTTAGTGTTCCCACAATTCTTTCATGTACTGATGAAGCCTTGTTTTTTTTTTATCCCATAAGCGTTAAGTGATATGCGTGTTTCTAGATCTATGATCTGCTGGTATTTAAGAGAATCTTAGAATGTCATAGTCTTCGGGCTTACCGGGTTCTCCGAAATAGCAGCGGTGATGGCGGCAGCTAGTAATTGCTGTTCTTCCATATATGCTGTTCAACAATGATCATGTACAGAGCAAACATTTCTTTATTTCTGTTTAAAACTAACATGAACTTCTGATCTACAAGTACATATCACTTCCAAAGTAAGAGAATATGGTTTTACGGGCTACTAACCAAAGTGTATGATTTTCGAGCCCAAAACTTCCAAAGACATGTATTGTACGTATATGGCACAGCATGTATTGTATCTATATGGTATAGTATGTATTGTACGTATTTGATACAGTATGTAATGTACGTATATACTACAGAATGTATTATACATGTATGATACAGTATGTATTTCCCCTATTGCACAATATGTTCGAGGAAAAGCCATTGTGTCTCGAACGTTGTTTAGCGTCAGATACGGAAATTCACAAACCTGCGCTGTACCTGATATCCTTTAGCACTACAGCATCTAAAGTGAGTGGGCTTGCTTGTGACATTTCAAAGGGAGAAATGGTACGATTGCAACCGGAACTTCTCTGGGCGACAGGCGATGTCTTATTTTAGTCGAGGGGACGACGGCCCATTGTTGTCGCCGGCCAAACCTGCTTGGGCCCCTCCCTCCCTGCCAGTTGGGATACCGTCGCCGTGCAGAGGTGAGCTCAACGTCCCATTCCATCAGTGCCATCAAGACAGGGATTCAGCCGCCGGATTGGGAATTTTGACCGATTATTCATTTTCTCGTAAGGACTACTTACTAACGATTAGAAAAGAAGACGTTTATCAAACAATAAAACGGTCTTTGCTTCCTGTTCTGGAATGACAGGGATATCGTGTGTGTTGCGTTGTAAAGATTCTTGGTTCACACCCAGATTCCATTATTACATTTGTTGGACACGGGATCGGTCGACTGGTACTAAGGTGTAGTATAGGGTGATTCCCAGAATAGTAAGGAGGATAGGAAGAAATGTGACTGGTCTCGTCTATCCTTCTTCCCCCTTTTTTTCACTTCAGGACGATAGAGGAACTGTTTAGATTGAAGAATTCCATTGTGAGAATGAAGTAGTTGGTCTCTAGCTGTAGTCAGCACTCGCGATCGGCTAAACATCCTGTTGCCTCACTGCCAAGTTGAGCCACTAGCGCAAGTGTGCTATTTCACCGCCACCAGACGTTTGAGCTCAACGTGCTGGTTATATAACAGAAGGGACATGCTGTAGCTAGGAAGGATGCCATAGGTCGTTGGTCTTCCAAAATATGGTCTTAGTATTTTGTTGGACCGAAACAATTGTGTCAGCATGTCGTTGATTCCACTACTTCATAAAATTGAATTTGAGAATCCATTTAAAGTCTTATAGGGATTTTATTTTTTTTACTCGTGTGTACGCCACAAACTGCTGTAGAGTGTTTCATTGAACTTTAATAAAATTTAACAAATAGCCATATATCGGCTTATGTTTCTCTAATTAACGTCCGAGTTTTGAACACAACCTGATCTTTACGAATTTGTTAAACTCGAGAGCTCAAGATGGAAAATTATAAGGTTATCCCAAAAAGTTCGTGTTTTCTTAAAACGTTGTTTTTTCTTATTACTTGGCGAAAAATATTATGGAGAATAATATTGGTATTTCAATTTTTGAAGTGTTTAAAAACTTTTGGGACAACCTTGTATTTCATTTTCAAAAATGTCTGAAGAATATCATTGCGAATGCTAAATGTACGAAAACAACAGACAGGTCGTACAATGTTCAACTCGAATGGCTGGCATCTGTGTTTGCTGAATGGCCAACTCCAGAATAATGAAACTGGTGATGCTTGCTCTCACTATCTTATTGCTGGTCGTGAAAGAAGCAGTTCTCGACTGCTCTCCCCAACTTTACTCCCTTCTTCTGGACTTCGACTTCTTCACGTCTCAGTTTAGCCCTTGGGGTGGGTGCACCTGTCTGAAGCAAATCTATCGCCTCTCTGGGAAGTGTTGCTCGTGGCTCGATCAGATTCTAGCATGAGCCCAAGTAGGATGCAACAAAATATCAATCGTGATACCCCTTTTGTCCTCTTCCTGTGAGCTACATACCATCTATTCTACCCAGAGCCCTTTCACGGAGCTTCCTTTCCTTCTGATCACTAAATCAATAATGAAGAGATCATAATGGGATCTTCGCGCGTCCTTTATATTCCTCCACGGAGTTACCAAAATTACCGTTTTAAAATTCTCTCTGCAATTATTTCGTGCGTCTGAATGTTATTTCAGTGTTCCCTGTGAAATGTAATCATATGGGTGCTATACACACTGCCGGGTTGTGTAAACTGTTAACCCCCTCATCTTGAGGTCCGTATTGCTTTCATTCGGCTCGTGGACAGATCGTAGCGTCTCCACGTGGATTCAGCGGCCACTGGAAACAAACACTGTAGTGAAATTGGAAAAATCTTTGTTCAATTATAATTTCCCTTATGTAGTGTGTGAAGGAACTAAATACAGTAGAACCCCGATAATTCGAGGGTCTTTAATTCAAATATTTATATTGGTCCCTATACTTTTATTTAAGCCTTTTATTCAAAACGTTTTTAATTCAATTTTTTGGATAAATCGAATTATATAAATTCGACTGTGTTATTTAATTATATTTTTAAAAAGGCGTTTCTGGAGCTCTGAGAAGAAAAACAATATTTTGAAAAAAAAAAAGTTTTTCTCTCTCTCTTTCTCAGGTACACCTTTTATTATATTGTCAATTAAAAATATTAGAAAAGACAAACTTCAAGATCTGACACTGCAATTCATTTATTACAAGAATAATTTATAAAATGCCAGAAAATTAACGAGGCAAGTTTACAGAAAAGTAGCAAAATATATAAATATCAAAATTAAGAATCTGTTAATGAAATAACATTTCGCTACAATATATATTTATTCTGAAAATAGAGCAATCCAGTGAGCAATGATAAAGGTTGGCGTTCAGCCAACTGAAATATTGATAAAATAAATGATATTTTGATCCAATATATGCCTTTTTATTTAAAAAATAACATAATATAACATAATTATATTCAATGGATTGCCTCTTTAAACTTTAAATACAATTTATAAATCACTTTTTTTTCTTACATTTCGTTATGGGGAGTTTTTGATCTAAAGAGAAGGTTTCACGGTACTTTTTGTCCGCCAAGAAAGGGAAGTTTTTATGTGAAGGTATTTCCTTCGATAAAGGGAACGAACAATCTGTGTAGTTGGGGTGCGGTTTGTATAAAGGATCCTATAAATGTAAGCCCTGCCATTGTGTTCAGCCAATAGGTCGGTTGGGGACCATCGTCTCCTTGACGGCTCAATCGGCTGCTTTGTTGGCAAGGAATGTTTGTGACCCTGTGTATCAACAACGTTTGATCTACCCATATAACCATCCTTTTTTTTTTTTTTCAATATTTGAGTAAAAAAATATGAAAAAAATAGTACAAATGTTCTTGTCCCAAAATCACTTTATTAGGTACCGCTCAAAAAGAACAACATAGTTTATGATATGTTTGAAAATAGAGCAATCCATATATTATATTATTTAAAAATGCTTATTTTGAATCATAAAGTTTTATTTCTAATATTTCGTGTGTCAAACTTGAACATTTTTTTTTCATTTTTATATCATACATTGTAAAACAGTGTGTGATTATAATTGTTTCAGAAAGAAGTGACCTCAGCACCAGATGTCGTCAGTAACGGTCTTCAAATTGACACGTCAAAGAGAGGAAATGATAGTCATGTTCCCCCTCCGTTAATTAAAGGACGCCTTACTTTGTCGAATTCTTTTTAAAGATCTTTCTTGCTGCAGCTAGCCCATTTTTTTCTTAGGTGCCGTCGAGGACAGTGTGACGTCATGCCTATACCGGTGGAATGGCCACTGTGATCTAAAGAATCGTCTAGAATAAAATTCAACCAAAAGTGGAATTTCCGACTAGTAATATCATTTTATTCGCGATCGAACGTTGTGGCCCATTGCATGCTTACTTTTATGTAATTAAAGTAAATAAGAAGGATGAATCCGTAACCAATTTAACTTTGCATATTATTTATTATTAATAGCGATTATACAAAACAAATATTGGTATATATGTCTACATGAAAACAACAAAAACAATATTTATTATATACATACAAGTTCCTTTTCAAACACGAGCTCATCTATAGCCATTGTTACTCTGTGTAATATTCCAACACTTACATCCCAAACACGATGCGACTCCAGCCATCTCTGTCTTGAGTTTGATGTACCATCTCGGCGATCGTTAAACCAGTGAGTTCCTTTAATTGGTCCACGAAGCATTTCGGCGGGCGTCCAGGTATGTGTCGCCCAGACGTCTTCCCGGTCAGTATGGTGTACTCCATTCCCCTGTATCGCGCGATGTGAATTTCCGACTAAACAACTCATTAATGACTGAACCATACCACTTCTCGCTTTCAAACAATCGTCTTAAATAACGAACGGCCAGTTTCTTTAATTTACCAACTTTTGGTTCTCTATAGCTCCACCTGTTTTTGCAGCTCTTTTTATGATTTGATCAGTAAAACAAATTGTTTTATATTAAAACATATGGTCGTCTTAAATAACGAACGGCCAGTTTATTCAATTTCCCAATATTTGATTCTCTATAGCTCCACTTTCTTTTGCGGCTCTTTTTATGATTTGATTAGTAAAACAAATTGTTTTATATTAAAACATATGGTTGTGAAGACCTCTAATCTTCAACCTCAGCGATATTTGGTCCTCTATAGCTCCACTTTATTTTGCAGATCTTATTACGGTTTGATCAGTAAAACAAATTGTTTTATATTATAAAGTTGTCCCAAAAGTTCGTATTTTTCTTAAAACGTTATTTTTACTTGGCGAATAATATTATTACGGCAAATACATAATATAATATATAATACAATTACTTTATACATAATACAAAACATTATACATAACGGCGAATAATATTGGTGTTTCAATTTTTTTTTACTAGTGTTTACGAACTTTTGGGGGCAACCTGATAAAATATATGGTTTAAGTCATCTAATATAATCGCAGTATTAATTATTGCTTCATTAATGGTCATCAGTACGTGGAGGTAGAAGTGTGCTACCGTTGTGGCGCTAGGTCAGGCTAACAAGGAGGCCGGCTGGCCACAATCGAACGCTCTCTCTCTCTCCCCCCCTCCAGCATAATCCGAGACCCCGGCATCGCCTTTCTACCGTAATTTGGCCTCTCCGCTGGGAGCCCATTTTCTTCCATTCCTCGCCGCCGGGGCATTACGAATTTATAACTAGCAGGCTCGGGTTGCCACCTGAGGACTGACTTCACATTCATTTAATTAAGGCAGGCGGAACTTGTGCGGTTCTAATTGAAAAATTCTCCAGCGGTGAATGAGCCAGCGCCGTTTTACAATCAATTAGTGGGGAGAACGTTACTCAGCTTCATCACAATGGCCCAGAAGAGCTATTTTAATTACCTTTTTTTTTTTTTTTTTAAATAGAAAAATTTTCAGGTTTTATTAACCTTTTTGACCTTTTGCAATAATATTTTGGCCTTTGTAGAATACCTGTTAAAATATTCATCGGTCTGCCCATAGCTTGAAGATAAAAGCTGGAGTAGCAGACATGGGTGAGATTGGCTCAGTTCGACATAGGTTGTAACATGGTGGATGTTCTACAAATCAATTCCCTAGATGAAATGGTCGTTTCCGGGGGTAATATTTACCCATGGACGGCTTCCTTTCACCTTAAATGGTGGATATGTTAAATCGAGAGAAAAGGTAATGGCCCATCAGAATGTAAACTTGTTTTGCTAATGTATATTTTTCTGATTACCTCCTCCTTTAAAATTGGATTAAAACTGTGGATTTTGGTTAATCACTTCACCATGACACAGCACCAGTCATGGTTGATTCAACTTGGTAGATCCAACCCGTAAATCATTTGTTTTGTTATATTATCCTCCTCAGTACAGGAACTGCTTCGATTTCATCCTACTGGAGGAATTATGGAATCTGAGTTAAGTTGGCCAGTATCTATCATGGTAGTTCTCCGTACCAAATGTTCTTTAATTTACACAGATCTGAATACTTTCTTCGACATCCTATACAGGTATTCTCTACCTCCAGCCATCATACCAATGAGCTATTTGACGTTTAAGCGTCGTAATTTCGACATGCAAATCGCCTATCTTTATCGAGGTTGTGATTTAAACTTGAGAGAGTGAGAGCTACTCTCGTCATGCAAGATCAAAGTAAGAAACCATCTGATTTATAAATATCCATTTTAAATTCAATATACAGTATAACCTCCCTGTAAAGGACACTTAATTACAGAGCCAAAGTGTCCTTTATGGGGAGGTGTCCTCTTACCGGAGAGTGTCAAAATAGTAAAAATAGTAATTTTGCAAATGAAAACTGTCCTTTGTAAAGAGGTGTCCTCTAGCGGGAGTGTCCTCTCATGAAGGTTCTACTGTAGTAGTACCTCCCTGTAAAGGACACCTAATTGCAGGGCCAAAGTATCCTTTATGGAGAGGTGTCCTCTTACCGGAGAGTGTCAAAATAGTAAAAATAGTAATTTTGCAAATGAAAATTGTCCTTTGTAGAGAGGTGTCTTCTAGAGGGAGTGTCCTCTCATCAAGATTTTACTGTTGTAGTACCTCCCTGTAAAGGACTCCTAATTGCAGGGCCAAAGTGTCCTTTAGCGAGAGGTGTCCTCTTACCAGAGAGTGTCAAAATAGTAAAAATAGTAATTTTGTAAATAAAAACTGTCCTTTGTAAAGAGGTGTCCTCTCATGGAGGTTCTACTGTAATAATAGTACCTTCCTGTAAAGGACGCCTAATTGCAGAGCCAAAGTGTCCTTTAGGTAGAGGTGTCCTCTTACCGGAGAGTTGATAAATTGTAAAAATGGTAATTTTGCAAATGAAAACTTTCCTTTGTAGAGAGGTGTCCTCTAGCGGGAGTGTCCTCTCATGGAGGTTCTACTGTATTGCCACAAAATCTTATTTATCAGTGACTATCAGAAATTCACTTGCAATTGACTGGCTTCAATCGTTTGACTGAGCTAAATATCTCTTCTGACATCATTACATCAGCAGCACTCGACTATGTCCGTCTCTCTAGATGTAAACACCGTTCAGTAGAAATCCTAACCAACGAAGAAGGTTATAGCGAAGCTACCAAATGACCATTTAAACCATCACTCTCTAATGACCCCACAGACCTAATAATCATTTATATTAAAAGCCCTCAATTTTGGCTTTTCTATTTTTCAACCAAATGGGGGAAAGTCGGTCATCAACAAACACTTGCCTCTAAGCACATAAAAATGTCAGCCTTTTCACTCGTGATTAATTTTTACGCAGTTTAAACATGTTTTTTTTTTTCTTACTCCCCCCAAGCTAGCTTCCAAATAGATTTTTTTTCTAAGTAGGGGGGAGGGGCTGCGCTAAATGAATTTTGCTCCTTACAGTCTCTTTGCGTTTTAAAAGATTAAGAATATGGATTTTTTTTTAAATGTAGGATTTGTGTTCATTACTCTCTTTTTTTATGTGTCAACTTGACCTCCGTAGCGCTTGTTTGAATATAGCTTCACACAATTAGGGGTTTTAAATGTCTTTTTAAAGGTTTTCACTACAGACGATGCTCGCTCGCCTTTTAATTCTGTTCTATAAAGACATTAAACCTTAATTATTCTTTCTAAGGTTTTGCTTTGATGATTTTTTTTAGGCAATCTTTTGAAGTCGAGGGAGAAATTAAGCTGGGCCTTTCTGTTAATTTATATTACCTTTTGATTTTTATCGAATATTAAACATTATTTTTAAGAATGTGAATTTTTTTATAAATTGGTAATATTCGTTAATTGGTTAAGGAATAATACTAGATTTTTTATATGCGCCCAATTTTTTATTTTCTGACTTTATTCTTTTATTCTGATGTGGGCAAATGCTTCTAGGACTCTCCAAAGTAAAGGGATTGGTTGACAAGGCATTGGTTCACATATAGTAACCAATGGATTGACAGATTTCCTGGGATGGATGTTAAAAGATTTTGACCTCAACTTGGACGTTGGTAGATCCTTATTTTATGGTACTTGCCTCAATTTAGAAAAAAAGTAACGGCTACAGACTGCTGTTGGCTTTCGTGCAATATCTTCTGCTTATTTTGTGGCAACGCGATCTTGTTGACTCCGCCATGTGCAAATAAGTGCGCGGCCAAGGGAAGTAAAAGTGGGAATTTGTTTTACCTTTAGTAACGAATTAGAGTAGTGAAAAATAATAGATACGCACTTACTAACTAATTGCCGGGTTAGATTTCGGCAGCATAAATCCACGTTGAGACAAGATGTGGTAGGAAATTCTGGATTAGTATTCCAGTGTGTCTCTCTCTATCCCCTGGCGGGGGAGTTGAGTGGTGAATAGATATCGGTGCTTTTATTTTTATAATCGAAATTTATTTTTTCCGAATTTAACTGCAAATGGAAAAGAAATCATAATAGGAGATCATTCTAGCGTTGTCATAAGTGTAATTTCTACCTTGCTCTTCGATTGAATGAGACTGGCTTTCTGATAGAATGTGTGCGTTAGGGAATGTATGCTTGGTGTTTAAGGAGATATAAGATTCAAAGACTTGCAGACATAGTTACATATAATCATGCTCTTCCTCAAATAATTCCCAAACGAGCGTTTTACCTCATTCTAGCTTTGGCATCAGTTTAATTTCTACATCGCTCTTCTATTGTATTAGGCAAATTATCTTATATATTTTATGTGTGTATGAGCATTAGGGAATGTATGCCTTGTGTTTAAGGAGTCAAACTTCAAGGACTTCAGGCATACTTACATATGAAAATTCGAAACTATTATTGACGCGTATGATTCCTTTACAAATTAAACAATTTTGTAAAATAATCATACGCGTCTATAATAGTTTCGAATTTTCATAACAGATGGCGCGCTAATGCATCATAATACTTACATATAATAATGCTCTTCCGCAAATAATTCGCAAATGAGCGTTTCACCGAACATATTACAGATCTTAGATTTAAAGACATAGTTGCATATAATCTGCTCTTCCGCGTCTTGCCGAACTTAGATTTATTAGGAGTTTATAGGCTAATTTTTCCGATCATTGAGATTAGAGTGCTTCCTGTGTGACGTTATGGGTTTGAGGATGCTTACAGTAATGAAGCCGTATGCACCCCTGGGGAGCTAACTGATGCACATATGATTCAAGAGGGGGGGCAGCACATTTCAGCGATACTCGATCGAATCTTACGGATCGAAAGTCCCGGTCGGTCGGTCGATCTCCACGGGGCTGCTGCCCAATCTGGGGAACTGTTGCATAGTTGCTCATAGATCCCAGAAGGAAATTTGACCTATGCATTGGGGTTCCTTAATACTTTTTCACATAATACACATTGGAGATCGTGTTTTTTTAATCTGAAAATGAAATTTCTAAGTGTGCGTCGCTATGTTTGTTGCTCGTGTATCTCGGTCGGCTATTGTATATGTAACTATGGTTTGGACACCGTGCATTGGATAGGAACACCGCCACCCTAAAAAAAAGTAAAGTTAAAAGGAAGAAATGTGCCTTCCATCTCCCCCAGCCCGCTCTTCCTTTTAAATCGCCTTAAAAGCTGCAATAGGCTACGAGGGAAAATTAATCTAGATTCTTTCAGTTTGTGTGTGCAATCTTTTTTGTTCCCGTTTTTTTATTCTTCCTTCTATTTTTATTTCTTCTCTCCCCCCATTTTTAGTCGCTCTTTTTCCGCCCCCCTCCTTGCCGCTTCTTCCAGATGGAATCTCTTCGCTGAATTGAGGTCGCTCGGGCTTGTCGTGACTTGAGAAGTTTCCCGTCAAGATGGATTGTCAGGGCTCTGCATAAGTGATGGAGATGTTTCAGAACGAGGTGTTGAGGCTCTTTTCAATAAGTAAACACAATAGAGTAAGTCTGCTTAGAGAGACCATTAGCCTGAAAACGTGGCCGAACTCGGACTCCGTCATGTCAGGTCAAGAAAGTCTTTCAACTGAAACCTAAACTCTGATAAGAGACTACCTCCTCCAAGAGAGACCAATTTTTCAGGCGGCCTCTCTTGGGAGACTGTATCTGCGAAATCCTATTTAAACAGAGAAGAGGAATAATTTCAACAATCGCACAACCTTCTCACCAAGTTATTTCAAGAAGTGAGATATTGTAGGGTCCAGCCACGTTGTTCTTATTCTAGTTTAACACTGTCACACCTAACGGCCTGAACTATTGTTTCACGAAAATAGAATTTGACTCAGAGCACATTACCTTTTACAAACAGCTTTTGGTATCGTTTCTAAGGCCGTCTTCCAATGGTATGATTTCATGTTTGGATTTCATTATCTTGAAATATTTGAGATTCGAGGGTGCAAGGACGGTAAAGGTAAAAATCCAAGCATAAATGCGTCTCCAAAAAGTAAAGGCATTTTATAAAGTTATGTCGTTAAAACAGATGCACCAATATTTGCGTCGTAGCGTCAGTTCCTGGAATCACGTAGATTTAGCAGGAACAGCCTGGTCTTTGACCTGAAGACCCTGGTTCAGACAGTCAATCTCTGAGCTCTTCCAGCAAGGAAATCAATCGGTAAAGCTCTGAATTCACCAAATGTGATGGACCTGTAGATACAATCTCTAGATGGCGAGTATATTGATTTCTGACACTTTTTTGACGGTAGTTTTCTTTTCAAAGTCCTGCCAACCTTTCTGGATGTTTATATTTATGGTCGATGGCTATTTTGTCTCTTGTTGTTTTTATTACAAGACTGTATTTTAATTTTATCTCTAAATTTAATATATTGCTATTGACTAGTTGTCAATAAAGTTGTTGCCAATTGTAAAATATAACGACGATTGAAGAGGAATGTCTTATACGAACTTTATTCCCAAGCTTTCGGACGTCCTTCTACAGCCTTTACTATGACAAAAAGTCTGTAGAAAGACGCGTGGATCCGAAAGCTTGCGAATAAAGTTCGTATAAGACATTCCTCTTCATTCCTCGTTATATATTGCTATTTTTATCCGAAGAGTTGAATTTAGTCAATTGTCTCTTTCGTTATTTCTACGGAAGTATTTAGCTCGGTTTATTAGGGTCAAATAAAAGAGCGAGCGTTCACCACTGATGAGTCAGCTCCTCATAATGTTTTCTTAGTAAGGATGATATAGGAAACTTGTTTTATTTTGAAAACAAACCCACGAGGATTTATGTTGTTTGTTCAGACTGACAGACTAGGTGGGGCAAGACAGCTCACGGCAGTAAACCCCTGGCATTTTGGAATTACACACAGAGAATAACAGCTACCAACAACAAAAAAGTGTTATTACAACAGATGTAATATGGATTAAAAAAAAAAATAGTTTACTCACATGGCTAAACTATATATTTTTCAAAAATCCATATTACATCTGTTTTACTAACACTTTCTTGTTGTTTGTGGCTGTTATTCTCTAAGTGTAATTCCAAAATGTAAGGTGCTTACTGACGTGGGCCGTCCTAGCCCTCCTAGTCTGTCAGTCTGAACAAACACCCAAGTGTCTTTATTGGATTACTCCATTTGCCTTGCAGAATTTCTTCACGCTCTTCAAGATTGAATCTCTCCTTCGCTTTATGATGTCTCTCTCTCGGTGGTTTTCACGTTTAGAATTGCGTAGCGCGCTAGCCCTTTGTGTCCTTTGGACACTCCCTGTTGTCCTTAGAAACGGTAGAAGCTCCATGCTGCGAGATCTTCCTTAGAACAATCAAACTAAGCCTTCTTCTTCCATAGTGGAACTGAGGAACATATTGATCTATGCTCTAAGGATGGCTTGACGCGAAACGTTCATTCCAACACAACATATCACCCTAAAATCTACTTTAGACGTACGTCTTAATTTTTATATGTATGATATTTACTCTATTCACAGCTGATTGGTTCTCTATCATCAAGTGATCTTAATCGGCCAATCAACATTCAGTGTTTTTTATTATTTTTTTTAGATCAGGGCATGCATTGAGCAACGAAGAGAGTTCTCTATTAAATGTAGGATTGTGGTTTCGATTTTTAGGATTTATTATTATTATTTGTAATATATGTGCTAAAATAATTTCATTTATCCATTTTATTTCTGAGTTTTAAAATATTAATTTATGTCAAGGTTGTATTTAGGAATGATATCGATACTGTCGTGTCCACAATGAAGAGCCTGAGATGTCTCCATGTATCGCCAACATTGCGACTGTTTTAATAGAGATGTATGGAGACACCTGAGGCTCTTCATTGGACACGACAACAACAACAACAACATTGGTAATGGGCCGTATATTCCTTGTATTGAAAAGGATCTGATCTCCTTTCTTCTCTAATGGTAAATGTCAACGGCATGAGGTCTTCTTGCGTCGAGCTAGGTTTATTTATTCTTGAAGTGAACCATCATATTTGGAACGACCCGAGGAACCACTTTAATCATCCGGGAATATCTGGGCGACGTTGTCTGATTCTACCGCAGCGTCGTTATAAAAGGTAGCAGCAGCGTTCAACAAAAATCAATACTACCTAAAATGTCCTCTCTCCAATTAGCTTCTATATTCTGCTCGCCCCTGTGGAATTATTTACTTTCAATCCAACAACTCCAGCTCTATTCAGTACTTATAAAAATAATATTTCCCCAGTTTAAATACAAACCTTTTAAGTCCCCGAGGCCTCCAAGGAGATCCAGGTCGCTAAGTGAGTTTTTTAACCCTTTTATCGAAGTCGTCGCCGCAGGCGCCCCCTCCCCCGCTGTTTAATATTTAAATCGACTAAATGGTTAGATAGACTCTCACCTACTTATTAATATTTCACATTGCGGCGGTAGATCGAATCCGATTTTCCCTCGAAGCCGGGAAATTTATTTAGAGGAAGAATCTCAAACCATTTTTGTCAATATTCAAAGGCAATATCAAAATTGATAGCCGTTTCTTATATAGGTTTAAATTGCTATTTGGCCTGAATTGTCTTGTATAGTGATGGGAGTTGTTAGGCCTTCCCATTCCTAGTTAGCTGCCAATTGAAATTGTTTAGTTTTTAAAATGTTTTTGAAAGTTTAAAGAAAAAATGACGACCATAAACCAGATTGGATATAAATATATTCTAATATAAATATCTTCTCTCAACGGACTAAGTTCTAATTCAATCAGAAAGCGATATTCTCAGAATTTTGAATTTTTGTATATACTTGGGGTTCGAAGAATTGATCTGTTGGCCATTGCAGTAGTTTGTTATCGCGGCGGAGGTTGGTCTGCGATCTCCGGTGGTTGAGTCAAGAACCACCACCTGGCGAGGTTTAGTAGCAATCAATGTGACCCACCCGACTTCTACCAAACTTGAAGTTAAGTAATCCTGTTTCCCATCAGCGGCTTGTTATGGAGATGTCGCAGGTTGGCATTTTGCTAACTGATGTGAAATCCAATGCTCCTCTTAACTGGCAGCTACTCCAGCCAGTGTCGATAAATACTCAACGGTGTCGGTCAAGGGGATTCCATTGGATTCTCAATACTCTAAAGAGGCGTTGTCGATGTGGCATGGAAAAGCTACAGAGCAAAATGTTGCCTGGAAGTCTATTAAGGACACATTATTGTCAATCAAGGCAATGTCACCGACTCTATGTCAAGTGGTCTGGCCAAAATATTATTACAATAACCAATATTTATATTAATAACAGAATATAATAAATTTTTATATTGAAATTTTATAGTTTGTATCTTGTAACTCCAAGGTATTATTAAATCGTCGAACGTTAACTCCAAAAAAATAGTCCGACAATCTGTATCCATTCAAACTTAGCAGAATTAGAAAATCAAAATAATCCCAATAGAGGTTGGCTTTGAAAATAGATGAAGCGGGGAAGCCGCGTGATCCGTACGCTCGCTCATTGCACATCTGATGTATCAGTATAAATGATTGTTTTGACAGTTTTTAAGCTTGTAACTCCAAGATGATTCTAGATAGAAACCTAACTTTTTGGATTTCTTCCTTCTTTGAGGTAATGAACAATCGCTTCAAAACCAAGCTCAACTCCTAACCGTTTTTAAGAAAATCTATCTCCTTCCGAACACTTGTTGAAACATTTCCGCTTTATCTTTCACCAGTCTTTCTTTTATCTTCCCTGGCCTGGGGAATCTAACCTTTTTGAACAACCTTGGTGGCGTGCAGGACCTTGGTACTTTGCTATAGTGCGTTGCGGCTTGTCTGCTTGCTACGTTCATTTTTGGACTCGAAAATGATACACTTTGGTTAGTAGCCCGTGTAACCATATTCTCTCTAACCGTTCCCGAGTTGAAGCCGTGCATCACCGACAGAAACATTGCATTTATTTATTTATATAGATAAGAAACCACACAGACATTGCAATTGTCCCTTTACTTTAATTACGTACTTTTTTGAAATTAACTTTAGATGAAGAAAGTAGCAGCAATTGTCCATTTAACATATCAACTGCTCTTCACCTCATCTACGACTATAATAGAAAATCTGAGACAATGAAACCTAATGGAGATCGTTTCAACGACTTGAGGAATAAGCAAGAACAACCACGACTGTCCGAACTTTACAGAAGTAGCTATCGGTTGTTCCCTGATCTAAATGATTTAACTCTCTTACAATCAGCCACTTTGTCTATATAAATTTTATGAACTCTGTCGATTAATACATGTAAATTTGTAAATATTTAATATCCTAAGTTCTAATTGGTTTGTTGTTTTGTTGTTTCCTCTGTAATAGGCGCAAATATTTCAATATCGCGCCTCTGGTTGATTAATAAATAATAATACAGTAGAACCTCCATGAGAGGACACTCGTGCTAGAGGACAACTCTCCACAAAGGACAGTTTTCATTTTGTAAAATTACCATTTTTACTATTTAGAAACTCTTCGGTAAGAGGACACCTCTCCCTAAAGAACACTTTGGCTCTACAATTAGGTGTTGTCCTTTACAGAAAAGAGATTCGGCCTGCAAAAGCAGAGTCAGGGATGATATAGACTCCTGTGATCCTTGCATCCTTTACAGGGAGGTTCTACTGTAATAATAAACTACCCCATAAATATGCCAACTTTGCATCATGGTCTGGTTGAAATGTAATCCCGCTGGAAGGATCCAATCAACGCGCTGTGTATCGTGAGACTGTAGGTTGAATCTATTGATGACTGACAGAATTAATAAACTCCTCCTCTATCGATTCTCAATATTCCGATAGTTTTTTGCGTGTGGATCTCCGACATTTTGTTCCGTTGATTGGGGGTTCAACTTCAGAGATAGCCGCCGTCCAGGAGGACAGGAAAAATTATAGAACTCTCTTTCTTCTCAGACCGCGGCAATTTGTGCTCCAAGTACACCGCATGATATAGGAAATGATCCATTCTATCGTGATTTTTTTTCTGTTTATAAATAAAATAACATTTCTTATACCCTTACAACAATGGCAAATATATTGGAAGAGCTTGGCTCATTTGGTGAACCCCCCCCCAGCGGTTTTAACAATTTAATCCACCAGACCGCTGTGATTGCATGCATGCATCTACTTTGATATTGGGCTATTCTGCCCTTATACCCCGCTCTAGAAAACAATTCTTGGTTAAGGTATTAAATACTATAGAAGAATAAACATAGGTCGGGAAGAAGAGTTTCTTTATTCAAGAAAACGATCGTACAAGCTTTCGGGCAAAAAAAGCCCTTGTACGGTCATTTTCTTATATTCACATAAAGCTTTATTAAGACCACCGGTCTTATACGGATTCACCACAGGAAGAAAGGAATCATAGATGGAGCTCCTATACTCCAGGCAGCGCAGCACCCAACAACAGCCTACAGGTCCGACGCATATCCAATGGCCGTTCCTTCGGTATACGTCATGGTTAGCGAATCACTGAACAGTCTAGTGTGCATTCTCTTATATAAATAAGCTCTTCTTCACGACCCCTTTTTATTCTTCTATAGCGAAAAGTAAAAATATATCGTTGTTTTAATTCAAACTCTATTGAATACATGTTCAACATCCAATTTCAGCCATCATGGCGACAATCTGCACCCTTACCATCCGTCCATTAAGATCCCATCTAAGTTATAAGAAAGTGACGTGGTACGTCGGCCAACAGTATTTTTATATAGGAGTACCTGCCAAGTTCCAATCTATATTTGAGCCGCTGTTTATGGATTTAGAAAAATGAGCTAATATATAGAACGCTCAAACGGGTGATTTAGCCCGGCTGGCAGACATCGATGTAAGGTAGAGGGCGGGGATTGCAAGGTCGCAAACCTTTCAGAAATCTGTGACACATTTCATTGATCTGCGCGGAGGGAGAGCTAAAATACTCAGGTTATGGTACCCCCCCCTCCATTTTTTTTTTCGCATTTTAAAATTTTATGGAAAATATAAAGGCAACTTTCTATAATACGATTTTAAAACGACCGAGGAATTCGATCATTTAGGGGTTCTTTCTCTAAAAAGAATGTCATTTTGAAGCATTTACATTGAGGATAGCTACATTTCTTTCTTTACCGGGGTTGTGTTCCCCATCTGGACAAGCTAGTGCCGTACAACCTCTACAAAGATCTATCTCCTCGCTGTTCCTCCCTCAGTCTAAAACCCGCGCCACCAGCGAAATGTTCTTTATATCGTAGATTTAGCCATGTATGTATACTATCATGAACACTTCCCCACCGACACCAGGCTCGACACCATATTGAAGCATTTTCAAGAAATAATTTGCCAGTATAATGGTTCCCAGATTCTTGCAAAAGTGGAACTATCTCTATATCCCTGTGGTTGTCTACATATTACAAACCAAGAAGTCTCACTCTTCATAAGGATTGCCTGTCTGTACTTTCGGGTCAATCAGAAATAAAGAAAAACCTACCTCGAGCCAATCAAAAAGAAAGACCTACCTGTACCATCGGGCCAATCAGAAAGAAAGACCTACCTGTACCATCGAGCCAATCAAAAAGAAAGACCTGCCTGTACCATCGGGCCAATCAGAAAGAAAGACCTGCCTGTTACATCGGGCCAATCAGAAAGAAAGAAAGACCTGCCTGTTTCATTGGGCCAATCAGAAAGAAAGAAAGACCTGCCTGTTTCATTGGGCCAATCAGAAAGAAAGAAAGACCTGCCTGTTACATCGGGCCAATCAGAAAGAAAGACCTGCCTGTTACATCGGGCCAATCAGAAAGAAAGAAAGACCTGCCTGTTTCATTGGGCCAATTAGAAAGAAATACCTACCTGTACCATTCAGAAAGAAAGAAAGAAAACCTACCTCGGGCCAATCGGAAAGAAATACCTACCTGTACCATCGAGCCAATCAAAAAGAAAGACCTGCCTGTACCATCGGGCCAATCAGAAAGAAAGAAAGACCTGCCTGTACCATTGGGCCAATCAGAAAGAAAGAAAGACTGTCTGTACCATCGGGCCAATCAGAAAGAAAAAAATACCTACCTGTACCATCGGGTCAATCAGAAAGAAAGACCTGCCTTTTTCATCGGGTCAATTAGAATGAAATACCTACCTGTACCATTGGGCCAATCAGAAAGAAAGAAAGGCCTGTTTGTACCATTGGGCCAATCAGAAAGAAAGAAAAACCTGCCTCGGGCCAATCGGAAAGAAAGACCTACCTGTACCATCGAGCCAATCAAAAAGAAAGACCTGCCTGTACCATCGGGCCAATCAGAAAGAAAGACCTGCCTGTTACATCGGGCCAATCAGAAAGAAAGACCTGCCTGTTACATCGGGCCAATCAGAAAGAAAGACCTACCTGTTTCATTGGGCCAATCAGAAAGAAAGAAAGACCTGCCTGTTTCATTGGGCCAATCAGAAAGAAAGAAAGACCTGCCTGTTACATCGGGCCAATCAGAAAGAAAGAAAGACCTGCCTGTTACATCGGGCCAATCAGAAAGAAAGAAAGACCTGCCTGTTTCATTGGACCAATTAGAAAGAAATACCTACCTGTACCATTCAGAAAGAAAGAAAGAAAAACCTACCTCGGGCCAATCGGAAAGAAATACCTACCTGTACCATCGAGCCAATCGGAAAGAAATACCTACCTGTACCATCGAGCCAATCAAAAAGAAAGACCTGCCTGTACCATCGGGCCAATCAGAAAGAAAGAAAGACTGTCTGTACCATCGGGCCAATCAGAAAGAAAAAAATACCTACCTGTACCATCGGGCCAATCAGAAAGAAAGAAAGACCTGCCTGTACCATCGGGCCAATCAGAAAGAAAGAAAGACTGTCTGTACCATCGGGCCAATCAGAAAGAAAAAAATACCTACCTGTACCATCGGGTCAATCAGAAAGAAAGACCTGCCTTTTTCATCGGGTCAATTAGAAAGAAATACCTACCTGTACCATTGGGCCAATCAGAAAGAAAGAAAGGCCTGTTTGTACCATTGGGCCAATCAGAGAAAAGACCTGCCTGTTCCATTGTGGGCCAATCAGAAAGAAAGAAAAACCTGCCTCGGGCCAATCGGAAAGAAAGACCTGGCTATACCAATCAGAAAGATCTGGCTGTAGGACCCACCCCGTGGCGCCAGGTGATACCAGAACGACCGACCGGTTCCTAGACGGACGGCATTGTTTCCCCCCCTGCTGAGACGTCATTCTGCCGACTGCTGCCAGCCAATCACATCTTTCGACGTCTTGGGCATTTCTTACATATCACCGTAGAGATAGAGTATTAGATAGAACAGAAAGGTTGCTAGGCAAAATTTCTATAACCTACCTTATATACCACGAGTAAAAACGGCAATAAAAAATACATTATTATAGACAGATTCTATTATATTTTCTCAAATTTTGAATGATTTAATAAAAAATAATAATAATAATAAAACATTGAGTAAAAATAGATCAAGCCTCCAGGGAAAAGTATCTTCTCAAAAATATTTTTATTCTCTAGTTTTGGGCACGAACGCCCTTTTGCCATGTTTTCTTCTGTAGAAGGGCGTTCGTGCCCGAAAGCTAGGGAATAAAAATGTTTTGAAAATATACTTTTCCCTGGAGGCTTGATTAATTTTACTCAATATTGATACAAGGGAGTATTTTATATATTAAAAAATATTAAAAATAAAGAAGGCATCTCTCCTGGCCACGAGCACATGTGCTTTTTAGATGGCAGAGCGCCATCTAGTGGAGCAAAAATAAACTAAACGTTTATTTAGCTTGCTCCGTGATATTTAGCCAACCCAATTTCTTGATAAATCAAGAAAAGCCATCCACGAACGCGTTTCGCGCTGTTGGCGCTCGTCAGCGTGGAGAAGGCTGTAACCACTGCGACCAAGAATATTTTTGGTCCCAATGGCTTCCCGAAAAATCAAGAAATGGGTATTTAAGGCCAAATTTGCGTATAGACGCTTAACACACGAAAAAACAATAAAAAAACTCTGCCATCTAAAAAGCACATGTGCTCGTGGTCAGGAGATGCCTTCTTTATTTTTAATATCAACACCTGACCCACTTTTATTTTTTTCTATTGTTTTTACATTAAAAATATATATACAGTTAAACCTGTCTATAGCGCCCCCTCTTGGGACTCACCAAAATAGAGTGCTTTAGAGAGGGGGTACTATAGACAGGTCACTTTTAATTTAAATTGCATCGTACCACGTATTTAAAATCGGTCGCTATAGAGAGGGAGGCGCTATTTAGAGGGGGCGCTATAGACAGGTTTAACTGTAGTTTAATTGACCCTGCAAGATCTAAAACAAAGACACCTCGCTACAACAGGCAGAGAATGCTAACCATTTACACCGGTCGTGTTGTTGACTAGAGAGCTATGTGTGAAGTTACTTTAGTTAAAAGGATTGTATGTAGTTGGTTCTCCGCCACTCAGGTAAACAGGCCCCGCCAGTTTGGCTAAAATGTAGATCACCTTGTCTGCCGCCAGAGAAGCTGCCTCCCTCATAAAACGCCCCTCCCGACATTAAGGCGGCCATCACGGCCAGTAATGAACACCATCCAGGAGTTATAAAAGGTTTAATGCGCCGTGAAACCTTCGGTAAACTTGCCGGGTAGACCTGGGTGGTTCCTGGGATATAGGTCCTTCCTCCTGTAGTAGGATTGTCCTAAATTTATACTTCTATACAACAATCACACAAAGGTATATTACGAGCAGCCTGTCCTCAGTTTTAGGATACACTGCACGAGGTCGCAGGATATTTAGAGAACTCGCGCAATACCTTTTTATATAAAATTAAAGGTAAAGACGTATTAAAAAATGCTTATACACCTATCCCCCGATATACACGGTAGATACGTTCCTGAGAAAAAGTGTAAATCGAAAATTATTATTTTTTTTAAATTTGAAATACAGACACAGTGTGCGTTGTGCAGCAAGTCAGCACATAAGCTCGGGATTTCTCGTGAGATGTGTACACAGCGCATGTGTTCAATCACAGTAGCATTTAGTATAGTGCGATAACAACAACAACAACAACAAAAAAACTTATTTAGAAAACCGTGTAAAAGCGAAAACGTGTAAAACAAGTACCGTGTAAATCGGGGGATAGGTGTACTATACTAGATGAACGAATAACCCGTTCAACGAACGGGTTTAAAACGGCAACCAGTCTTAAGCCGACGTATTCATATTTCATCTTAATAAAGTTGATTATACTTTGTAGGGAATGTGTGTCTTTCTAATAGGTTTCGAATTGTACTTAATGGAACTCGACAAGTTGTTGTGTTTTACTAAGTATTTTACAAGTTATCTCAATATACAATTGTATTTGTATTTGATAAACGCCTCACCCCCCCCCCCCCCTGTAAACTCAGCTTCATTTTTAGCCATATACATTTTTTTCCATTTGTCTCCAAGTTTTCTCATATTTTTGATCATTTGACTTTTATTTATCCATTTGCTCACTCAGGATGACAATGCAAATCATCATTACTTTTTTATTAGGTCATTTTAATTAATAGAACAATTAAACTTATATTTTTGCCATAGACTGTAAATGTCTTGATACATAGAAGCTTTATACAAGACTAACTTTCAGACCTTCAATTTGGTTATGCAGAACTGTATATGTCTTTAACGTATACACATTCCATCGCGAACGAGAAGTTGCAGAAAATATTTTAAAATAATTAATCACGTACTCCCCTAAAAAAAAAAGTTTTTTCATTATATAATGTATTAATATATATTATTATAATATATATTAATAAAGTATTAGTATTAATAATTGAGTTAAGTTCCAAAATCACTTTATTAGGTACCGCTCAATAAGAACAACCTAATTTATGATATTTGTAACAAATTTTTGTATTGTTACAAAACAAATTTGTAATATGTGAAGGTTATTCAGATATTAATGTTAACGCGGGATTCAATCCCGGTTCATGGCTATCGGGAATCGAGGGTGTTACCCACTCGTCTACCGACTTTGTTGTTTTTTCTTTTGAGTTAAAAATTCTTCCACAGGCGTTTGAGGATTAATTATTTTAACACAATGTTCTTAAATATAAAGCAATAACGCGCAATCTATACATATGAACACATTAAGGCACGGATGTTTATTTTTCACACATAAAACAAACGTCTACTATCCGTACTTATATACAAGTAAGGATATCTCTTCTCTATATATATAAAAATGAATGTTTGTATGTTTGTCTGTTGGTTGGTCTGTATGTCCGGTATACAAATTCGCAGTAGTTCACTAATTCAAACCAAAATTTCCATACATAGGTAAAAAAAACGACGATGACGATAGGCTATTTTAAAAAATATATAAATCAATTATTAAAACTATATATTCAAATTATTCTAAATAGCTCACGAGCAGCGCCCTCTAGAACGCGGTGGATCTGATGGCGGGGCGCGCCCATTGGCCGCCTGCGAGCACGTGGCTTCCCTGTGCGCGCGCATGCGCCGGGAAGCCACTTGCTCGCCGGCAGCCGACGGGAGCAGTCACTTGCTCGCCGGGAGTCAACGGGCGCAGACATTTACTCGCTGGCAGCCAACGGGCACATGTTTAATGTGTTTGAATAATACATTTAATATATATATCAATTTATATATTGTATATAAATTGATAAAATGTATTTAGGCGCAAGTATCCCAAGCTTGGATATCGCGTCCGATATGTCAAATAATTTTTTTTTAAAATCCTTACTGCGATGAAAAATTATTTGGAGGGCTTTGCTCATCAGTGGTAAACCCTCCCAAAGGTTTCGTTAATTTAATCTACCAGAAGGCTTCTTAGAGTCCAAATACTGTATTGAGCGATTCTGCTTTTATATGCTACACTGAAGGGTGGAATCTTAGAAATGATATTCAAGTAAACTATGGACATAAGCTTCTAGGACAGTAGAATTGCATCATAGGATGGAATGGCTACCTATGCTACAGTAGAATTGCAGATAAATATTTGAATCGGGCAATAAGTACAAGGCCAGTTAAATTAATGTAAATCACGCCATCTATATATAGCAAATGAAAACATTAAGACACGAATATTGTTTATTGGAGTTTCTGTGTGTGTGGTATTGGTTCTTAATCTCGGCATCCTTTCATTAGCACAAATCAACTGGTGTTCAATTAATTGAAATATCTTATATTAATAAAATGCAAATTTCATAAGTGGTGTTCGCTAAAAACTTTCGTTACAATGCATCAATTTCGACCAAATTTTCAACATTTATGTAAAACGAGATGGAGCAGGTTTTGCTTAACATCAAAATATTTTTCCTAACTTTAACATGCGTAACTTCGCTGTTATCGATTAAATACAAAAAAAAATCAACAGAGTTAATTTTATTTATATATAAATACAAAAAAAAAAATTCAGCAATTCATTCAACTCAATCTAAAAAAATATTCAAAACAAGCAATTTTAAGATAACACCATATGTAAAACAGTCGGCCAAGAAAACAACAACGATATTACATCTTTCTCACATATTCACACACAATCTTGATTAATAATTAAAACTAATCTTTAACATTGTTTATTATACTTCATAATATATAATATTCGTTAGGCAAACTTTCACTCGGATAAAACCCGGGCGAAGCCGGGTACACATCCGCTAGTATATATATATATATATATTATTTTTTATTTTTCTATTGTTTTATATATAGATATGTCGTAGCTGTCGTGGTCGAATGGAAGGGCGCAAGCGTTGTGCATGTATGCGTCGATAAAAAACTTGTTCCACACTCGTGAGCGCGCGCGCGCGGCGGTGGCCGTAGCGTTCGCCCGCACGCGCTGACTCCCACTTTTATTTTGTACATATTTATAGATGGGCAAATTTGTATTTACATTTTAACATTCTAATTATGGCGAAAATAAATTATACATTCGGGCATTGGGCAAATTATGACATATATATATACATATATGTCATAAAATATTCGGAAATATATAAATAAAATGGCCTTTGTGGGAGTACAAGGAAAGAAGGAAGATAGCCGGGTTAAAAAACAACCCCCTTGGTAAACAAGTGTCAAGTCTTCATTTTCCTCTAGAGGATTTATCTTACTCAAATCTGTTTAAAAGCGGCTGGATATGATAAGAAAGGTCAGTTCTCACCGAGGTGGTCTCGACGCCAGTTGTTCTAGGGGTTGTTCTCGGACCTGCTATCTTTCCTCCCCGATCTATTTCCTCACGGGGCCTCTGGATCCTGTGTGTCCTTACCACTCATCACTCAACCACCACGACTGCTTCTAACTAACATGCTACACTACAGTCACCCCCCCCCCCCCTACAGCATAAACTACATTGCAACATTTATAATATGACTCAAAATTAAATTCAAAACCTGTATTTCTTAATATATTTTACTTTTCCCTATTTTCCAAAAAAAAAAAAAAAAACTATTAATATATACACCTATCCCCCGATTTACACGGTAGATACGTTCCTGAGAAAAACGTGTAAATCGGGGGATAAGTTTACACAGAAATAAAAATAAAATGCATTGACAGGTTAAAATATGTAGTCAGCACATAAGCTCGGGATTCCTCGTGAGAAGTGTACACAGCACATGTGTTCAATCGCAGTAGCATTTAGTATAGTGCGATAAAAACAATATATATATATATTTGGAAAACCGTGTAAAAGCGAAAACGTGTAAAACAAGTACCGTGTAAATCGGGGGATAGGTGTATATAGAATATATCGTTTCAAAATAGATTGGTTGTACAGTAGAACCTCCATGAGAGGACACCTTCGCTAGAGGACATCTCTCTACAAAGGACAGTTTTCATTTTCAAAATTACCATTTTTACTATTTATCAACTCTCCAGTAAGAGGACACCTCTCCCTAAAGGACATTTTGGCTCTGCAATTAGTTGTTGTCCTTTACAGGGAGGTTCTACTGTAATTCTAAATAAAGGTAAAGTAATTGGTCTTGTACATAATAAGCGTGTTTAAACAGAATGCGAAAATATTTCAGAATCTACAAATCACAAAGCTTTATTAAAATTTTTGATGCCAATAATATTGAAAATATTCAATTAAAATGGACAATGTAACATTTCGAATTCAAACTCTCTGTGTTTTGTCTGTATCCGATATTTCTTTAAAATGACTTCAGTCACACACACACATATACAACTTTATTAAGACCACCGATCTTATACAGATTAACCACAGGAAGAAAGGAATCATAGATGGAGCTCCTATACTCCAGGCAGCGCAGAGCCCAACAGCTTCCAGGTCCGACGTTATGTCCAGTGGCCACAGAATCCACCGTGCATGTCTTCGCTATCCTCATCCAAATGGACCACAACATTCGGCGATTCTATCAATTTCTTCTGAACGGTGACTGCGGTCTTGTAGAATTTATATAAACCAAAGAGAAGTAAAATGGTTTCAGTCGTTTTTTTTTTTTTAAATCATATTTCTCGTTTAATATACAACATCATCATGATCCTATTCATGCCCAGAATATCGGGTGAAGTATTAGGATTTATGAGATATTTTAAGTTTTTGTTCCTTCCTGTCCCCCAATTATGTAAAATGATAAAAGGACACGTGGGTTGTATAGGTCAAATATAGAGATTTTTTATAAGGATCATTTTCTCTGATCATTTGGAATATGTATCGCGGTAACCATTGAAGAAAGTGACGTGTTTCACGCATACATATAACCATTGGGCAGTCATACATGTGACAAAGGGCATTTCAAGGGGGAATGATGTGTTTATCTCCACTTTGCTCAAAATACCGTCAACAAACACAACGACAGCACCTGGTGGATACACTGGACAAACATCGACACCTGAAATACCCGAGTCTATTGCGGTCAAATAAAAGACCACACTAGAATTTTGATAAACTTATTTTTTATTTATGATTTAAATTTGTGTGAAAAAGGTATTGAAGTTATTTATTCCAGTGTTTTTTTTTTTTCCTTTCATTCCTTTATTTTGTATCTTTTATCTTTTCCTCGGATTTACCCTTTCAAATCTGTTTATGAGCTCAATTGTTTTAATTACAATGTATACATTTTATTATCTCAATATTGGTTGCGATTAGCTTTTGCTTTTTTACCTTCATTTACGGTGAATCCGCGGTAAATCCATGTATAATAAATTTATTTTCCTCCAATTTACCCAGACTAGTTTATTAGCTTGAATGTCTTTATATAATTTTTCCTGTATATAAAATCATATTACCATTAAGGTACTATTACATTTTCCTGCATGTATCCTACATTTCTGCTTGGAGAATCTGTATAAGACTAAAAGGTATTAATAAAGATTTTTGTTGTATTGAAGTTATTTAATTTTTTTTTTTTTTGAGATGAGTATTGTTTAGTATTTTTTCAAAGTGCAATCTTTCAAGTAAGAATTGCTGTTCTACAGGTCGATATCAAAGGAAGGATCTATTTGAGATTTAGGCTTGTAGCAGAGTAACTCTCTCTTGATAGCTTTCAGGTTAAAGATACTCACTGTGAAGAAATCCTATGATTACCCATGATAACCCCATTCCATGTAGACATCACAGCGGCTATTATCTAACATAACGTGGTTGTTTGTCACAGCAGGGCGGTCCGCGGGAATGTGATGTGGTCACTGAGGTACGGAGTTTGGGCGGCGGCAGTACTGCTGCTGTTGACGCTGGTGGAGGCGGCGCAGTACGACACCTCTGTTCCTTCAGGTACTGTTGTTGCCTTAGATATGTATCCCACACACATGTGTAGAGCCCATTGGATATTTACAGTACCAGGTTACACTGGTGCAATAGCCATTGGAGTAATATCCGAGGGCGAATGATTTAGATCCTCTTGGATGTCATCAACGAAATTTATTCTCCCCCTCCAATACGTCAGTTGTATCAGCGACACATTTTTGTTGACAGTTGGAACACAGCACATCGTATCTATCAACCACATATTAGAACTAAAGCCCCAATATACATATGTACCAAAATACCAAAAGAGGCATTTCTACCGTTAAAAATACATTAAAAATGCATCTTAGTTCATCAGCCCAGTATATAACGTTAGGTTCGTGATGAAGAACGTGTCGCATTTGGCAGATACAGACAAAAATTCAACCTGCATACCATGGTTTGGGCATAATTTCATAACATTTTAATGGGAGAAGTGCCTCTTTTGTACATGAATACATTCTCCTGCAACTTTATTTACATAACATACATATACCATTGATGTGTGAGAGACTATTTGAAACCACGTATGCCGTTTCGATGTATCAAAATGCCCACTTTAACTACGAACCAGAAATCAACAACAATTTATATTCAGTAAAATAATCCTCTGTATCAATAGTGAGTAAAATACATCAGACCAAGGGGAAAAGTTTATAACATGATGCACTTGCGCGCCATCTGTTATCAAAATTCGAAACTATTAATAATGGCGTAAGATTCTTTTTGAAATTAAACAATTTCTACTGCCCTTACTGCAATGGAAAAATTAAAGGGAGGGCCTGGCTCATCAGTGGTGAACCCTCCCAGCGGTTTCGCCAGTTTAAGTGTCTTTTAAAAACATTTTTATTCTCTAGCATTCAGGCACGAACGCTTTCCTATAGGAGAAAACATGGTATACTAATTCGCCAATAGAACACGAGTTAAATATAATCGGATATTATTCTACATAATTTTATAAAATTTCTGATATATATGTATATACTTTACTCAAAAAATTACTTGGGCATTCTCATGTCCAGCAATGACCGCAGCCTTGCAGAAAATTGACATGGACCCAGAACTGCAGATTTACACACCCAAGATAGTGGATATTGCGACTGCTGTGATAGAGAGATGTATGGAGACATCTGAGGCTCTTCATTGGACACGGCAACAACAACAACAAATTACTATTTCAAAAATAAATAGCAACAAAGGAATTTGTGGATCAATAATTCCAATTATAAACCTCCACACATTCTAGCACGGTGTTAAAGTCTTCCCTCGCTCTATAGTGACGACCTCTCATAACTAAACACCGTGGGAGGATAGTTTCGGCTTGTTCACTGCCACTATAGGGAGTCTCGACGGCAGACTTCTGGAACATTTTTGTCAGGATAAGAATCAACAAGAAGCAAAGCTTTTAAAATGCATCCGGGATTCTCTCTTATGTTTCCTCTCTGGGCTTCAAATTGATATTGCCACGTTTAAAATTAGAAAAGACAAACTTAAGAATGAAACAGCAATTGGTTTAAGGCAAGAACAAAACTATGAATGACTAAACAAAAGATAAGCAATAAGGGAAGTTTACAGAGTAGCAAAATATAAACATAAAAAATGATACTCTGTTAAAAAAAAAAAAATACTTTGATACAATCACCCACCGGGTAGTTGGCGCTCTGCGCTCCAAGAACCTGTATATATCTCTAGTAACACCCACCGGGTAGTTGGCGCTCTGCGCTCCAAGAACCTGTATATATCTCTAGTAACACCCACCGGGTAGTTGGCGCTCTGCGCTCCAAGAACCTGTGTATAACTCTAGTAACACCCACCGGGTAGTTGGCGCTCTGCGCTCCAAGAACCTGTGTATAACTCTAGTAACACCCACCGGGTAGTTTGCGCTCTGAGCTCCAAGAACCTGTGTATAACTCTAGTAACACCCACCGGGTAGTTGGCGCTCTGCGCTCCAAGAACCTGTGTATAACTCTAGTAACACCCACCGGGTAGTTGGCGCTCTGCGCTCCAAGAACCTGTGTATAACTCTAGTAACACCCACCGGGTAGTTGGCGCTCTGCGCTCCAAGAACCTGTGTATAACTCTAGTAACACCCACCGGGTAGTTGGCGCTCTGCGCTCCAAGAACCTGTGTATAACTCTAGTAACACCCACCGGGTAGTTGGCGCTCTGCGCTCCAAGAACCTTTGTATAACTCTAATAACACCCACGTCAAATTCTCTAAACAAAAATCTCAATCAAATAAACAATTAACTTCGTGTTGATTTGTTATCCTGAAGAGATTTTGGTCAAAACGTTGAAGAAATAAAACTCTGGCAGTGGAATTGTCTCTTATCTCAAGAAATGTACCTCCGGGCTTAAGATGTTAGAAAGTAATGATGTTCTTAAAGCATTTATTTATACCATTACTGTCTCTCTTGGCATCAGGCAGCGTTTTATTCGTTTATTTATGTTCTCCTGTAGAAGGGCAGAGATGCCCGAAAGCTTAAAACTGCTTTAATAAAATGAAAAGAAACTCATCTCCAGAAACTTGTTGAATTGTTTAATTTACATACTTACATATTCACACACATACAGCTTTATTAAGACCACCGGGCTTATACAGATTCACCACAGGAATAAAACATAAATGGAGCTCCTATACTCCAGACAGCGCAGAGCCCAACAGCCTCCAGGTCCGATGCATGTCCAGTGGCCACAGAATCCACCGTGCATATGTTAGCATATCAATGAAAAGGCGATTGTTGGATCAGCCGCGTTTTAGTCTTCGCTTTCCTTATCCAAATGGAACACAACATTCGACGATTCTATTAATCTCCTTCGAACGTTGACTGCGGTCTTTTTTTTTTTTTTTTTGTAGAATTTATATGAATCAAAGAGAAAAACCTTGATCAAACATAATTGTAATCATCCAATTATATATTTGTTAACTATCTGATTGAGACAATGATAAGTCACCCAAGAGTTATTTTTTTCTGTTTCTCAAATTTACATTACTGTGTGTGTGCGCACCGTTTTGACGGTACACAGAGAGGTCCTGTAATGTCCGGCATTAATATTTATCCCCTCAGGTCCTCCAACAAAGGTGCTAATTGCCTCCAGACCTTACCACGGCAGGCAATCATCCTCGCAGATTCGAGGACCTGGTCAGACAATGCCTTTGTCCTCGGACCTTGGTGGCTAATGAAATCCTTTTTTCTTAACCTTCGCGCTGTCCTCCTCCTCATTCTTCCCTTTTTCGCGGTCATTTAATCTTCTTTTGTGTGTTCTCGTGTTTTTACCATTCCTTTCTGTCCCTTCTGATAGTATTTTGTATCGAAGCACTTTCAATTCTTTAATCTGTCCACCTTCCTCCGTTTTGGGCAAAGAGTTGATGGTAAGTTTTGTCCCCATCGAAAGCCGACCGAGAGAGAGTAACGACGAGTCATCAATCCGTTTGTAATTAGGCGACATCGATCATGTTTATTTAATTTGTACACCTCCCATCACGCTGACATTGATGATGACGGTTTAATTTCGATTGCTTCAGGGAGAGGAAGGCAAAAAAAAAAACGCGACCTTTTTTTTTTTCTTTATTTGTAGGTCGTTGATGATGATCATTGATAATTGAGATTGGGCCAATCAAACTTGTTTTATTTATATTGGTCTCGTGCCAGCGTTTTTACGACTGCTTCCTTCGTTCCACCTTAGCGCTTCAGGAGCCACTGGCAGTTCTATAGAGAGGAAGACAAATGCTAAGCGTTCTTTCGTCCAAATCGGCGCCATTTAACTAACTACCTTTGACTTCAAAATGTTTTTTAACGGCCTTTATGGGTCGATATTGAAACCCTTTGTTCACCGCTAATGACGAATGAAGCACAAAATCTCCCCGCTGTTCCATCCCACTACCATTGTAGCAGACATGTGGAGCTGTGTTATTCCAAACATGGTATAGCAACATTGTCCTTTAGTTAAGACATAAAGAGAATGGTCTTTAGTCGATCTATTCTTCCAGAGCTTCCAATGCTCCATATATAATTCAGAAATATACAGAATCGTATATAGTGCAGGTTAAAATTACATTTCACACATGCTGAAGGTAACTCCTTCTTCAAAGATTATAGAATTGAGAATCCTGTGGTGCAAATATGTTTATTTATATCGACCATCACACTGGAATATACTGGGAATAAACAACAATGGGGTTCAATCAGTCTCCCAGCAACACAAGGATCGCAATATCGCATCATTAGGGTATCATTGTATGGCTGCTCCTCCCTTCCTTGTTCACGCAGTGTACGCGGTGATTCAACAGGGCCGTGCCTGGCACCATGTGACCCGACGCCCCATTTCCCCGCCTGTAATTAGGTTCGGAGGTAGGTCCGTCGCCTCCCATCATTTAAGCTTTTTGACCATTGGGAGGAACGCTTCACGATTTTGCGTGTCATCCTTGCGCAGGGGCCATGCTAATCTCTGTATCGTTCCAATTTTAGTAGTTGTACCGCCGAACAAGCGTGTACCATTGGGAGGATGGTTTTGACACCGATGTCCGAGAGTTTATTTCTTCTTTCGTTAAATCTCTACACCAGTGTTTCTCAGGGTTGGTGATATTTGCACAACAGGATAAGAAACAACGACACCACAAATCTTAAAATTAAAGATATTTCGGCCACTTAATATTTTTTATTGCCTCGACGTTTCGACAAAAACTTTTGTCCTCGTCAGGAGCGAACAAAAATTAAAACATAGAATAATTTTTAACGCTTTGCCAAATGTTTTGATTTTTGTTCGCTCCTGACGAGGAAAAATATTTTTGTCTAAACGTCGAGATAATAAAAAGATTCACTGGCCGAAGTATCTTTAATTTGAAGAACTATGAATTCCGGCCAGGCAGCCTCTATCTTTACGACAACAAATCTTGTTTGAATGATACAATTGCTAGAGCAAGGAATAGTTTGCGTACCTTTTAATGGAGCTATAGAAGTTAGAATAACTGTAAAAATAACTCCTATAAATTTGTACATACTAATCTGCCTTTTCTGAGTCCTATTTAGTTGTGTTGGCCAGCTGAAGAGACTATTTTTATCCTGAGAGTATATTTATTCTTTATTAAATCTCCACACCAGTGTTTCTCGTGGTCAGTGCGTTGTATCTATCACGTTATAATGTTATTGAGCGACTTTTTTCATTCCTTTTAACTGCCTTACCCTTTCTCCTCTTCTTGCTTAATAAATATCTTTCTCTCATTATTCAGACATTTTAGAGCGTATTCACACAAATTCAGCCTAAAACAACCTATTTTTGGTAGGTCCTTGAATGCAGCCTTAGTCACATAAGTGAGGGCTAGCAGTCTGAAACTCGTAGGTGGTTGGCGCTTCTTAATTCAATAGTGGAATATGCATTGTGTTGTGCGTGTGTTTAGACGATATTTATTTTCGAAAGATTTGCGGCGCTTTGCCATCTAAAGGAGCTTATTTGAACGGCTCAATTCATGCCTTTCATTCATTTTAACTGCCTGACCCTTTCTCCTCTCATATTTTTTCTTTCATTTTCAGCCACTATGATATATCAAACTCTTCCGTGATCTGAGCTAGCAAGCTTCAGTCATCCCCTGTGCTCTCACTTGCACGCACCTTGTAGCCTGACATGTACCGCCCATGGTACTCGGTCGCTGGTTGAGAACCCCAGCTCAAGTATTAGAGCGGGTCCTTCTCACGGTGCCTTCTCTCTGGTTGACGGCCATGTCCGACATACCAACCATATCCTGAGGTCCATACAGTCCCCATACATTGATTGACATAGCGATCCTTGCTTGGTCCTCCCTAATTGGACTTAGTCAGTTTCCATTTTGGCCCATATACCATACCTGAGTCCATACAGTTATCATACATTGATCGACACAGCGATCCTTGATTGGTTCTCGCTAGTTGGACTTAGTTATTTTTCCATTTTTTAGGTCCTCATACCAGAACTGAGTACAAACAGTTCCCATACATTGACACAACGATCCTTGATTGGTCCTCCCTAGTTGGACTTGGTGAGTTTCCATTTTGGCTCTTATACCATACCTAAATCTATATAGTGTCATACATTGGCACAGCTATCCTTGATTGGTCCTCTAAGAGTGAGTTTCCATTTTGGCCCTTATACCATACCTGAGGTCCATACAGTTCCATTACATTGAGTGATTTTCCATTTCCCTTATACTCTACTTAAGCGAGGAAAGTTTCCAGTCTTTTAAGCTTTCGTGTTTGAAAGCTTATCCCACGTAGGAACCAGGTTTCTCTGTGTACTGGATGGCAGAGATTCCCCCCATTCTAGCAGTTGGGGGAGGGACGATCTACGCCTGGACAATCAAGAAACGTTGCTGCATGTTTTCTCTGATGGAACACCGGATCATTCCTCGTAAAATTACTTTCTTCTTTTTATTTTATTTTTTTTTGCGGAAATTCTCTCCAGGGAGTCGTGACTCGCCGTGGCCCCGCACATTTAGGAAACAAATCTCTCTCTCTTCTTATAAATAAATCACATTTCAGGTCGCCCGCCCGCCCGCTCGGCTGTTATTGCCGTCTCGCACGGCAGCCGCTGACCTTTTTCTGCCTCTACTGGGTTGGCACACCCTTCCTCTGAGAGCCATACATATTAAATCTCCTTCCACCTCTCGACCTCAGTATGTTCCTGGATGGAGTGGATCTACTGCAGGAGAATACGTCTTTGATAATCCTTTGTCACAACGCAGGTTGCCTAACTCAAAATGGCATACATGTTCGCTGAATCGATTTTTAGGTTAGTTAGAATGTAGGTAGTTTATATAATCTCCAACGACAGGGTTCGGCAACTGTAGCTCGCGACCCACCTTCGGCTTTTTTTGTGAAGTTGCGTATAGTATTCGCATAAATAAAAACTTCATTTATACGAGGACTATTTATTGTTGGCAAGAAAACATTATGTAGCTCTTTAAAACCTTTGATATTTTGTAAATTGTATTTTTTGACTCTTGCGACTCAAAAGTTAGCAGACCCCTGCATTAGGTGGATGATCAGCCCAGCCTGTGTATATGCCAGGAATGGCGGGGTTTAATCACGTCCATCCAACCTCTTTTTTGCCGGGCGTCTGACGCCTGTCGACCTCCTCCTTTAATTTGCTCGCCTGTCTTCTCCGCACAAAAAGTGACCTCTCTTAGATTTCAATATTAAAAAAAGGGGGGAATTATTTTACTAATTAAGCAGTTAATAAATGACTCTTCTCAGGGCTGGCCACATGTCCCGCATCTTTATTAATTACATGACGGCTTCCTTCCTTTGTTGGCGCCGCTCTAGTTAGCCGCCGCTCTCGACGTATTCCAGTGGTTCGTTCCATCACGACTCTACCGTCGGTTCAAGTGGAGATTTGTTAATCAATTTTCTAATTAGTAAATTATCGAAATTCTATTAAAAAACACAAATTCAGCTACATTATTTATTGGGCGAAAAAGACACGCAATATCCGATCTGGATAATTGCGCGTGAAAACTATTTATAATAATTCATATTTTAGTAGAGTAGGTAACATAATTGTCAAAAAGAAATTAACAATTAAGATAAAGAGCATTAAATAAACATTAAAGAAATAAGAAGCAACATAAGCGAACACAACTCGGCTACATTGCTTTGTTATAAATGCGATGGGTTTCTTTATCTATCTTCTGTAGCTCCGGTACCGCCCTCGCTTGTAGAGAATTGCTGCAACAACTTGTCTTAGACGTTTGTAGTTGGCAGTATCCATCCAAATATCGCCATTTGACTTGAGGCGATCCGAACGTCCTGCAGACGGCCAAGTACAAATCCTTACTGAAGATGAAATAGAGAAACAGAATATGGTTTTAGTAGCCCGTAAAAACATATTCTCTACTCTATTTCCTGGTTGATCCTGCCAATAGTCATATGCTTGTCTCAAAGATTAAGCCATGCATGTCTAAGTACACGTCCTAGCAAGGTGAAACCGCGAATGGCTCATTAAATAAGTTCCTTAGATCGTACACATTTACTTGAATAACTGTGGTAATTCTAGAGCTAATACGTGCAATTGAGCCCTCGTCCCTTTTAGGGTGAGGGTGCTTTTATTAGACTAAGACCAAACGGGGGCAACTCCGATAGTCGTGGTGACTCTGAATAACTATGGCGGATCGCACAGTCCTAGTACTGGCGACGCATATTTCAAGTATGTACCTTTTCAACTTTCTCTATTTCATCTTCAGTGATGATTTGTACTTGGCTGTCTGCAGGACATTCGGATTTCCTCAAGTCAGACGGCGAAATTTGTATGGACACTGCCAGCTACAAACGTCTAAGACAGCAGTTGTTTCATCAATTCTCTACGAGCGAGGGCGGTACCAGAGCCGCCGGGTGGCGCGCGCACTGATGATCCTCAGCCTCCCAAATTAGAATCTCGGAGGAGACGACTTTTTTTCTGACGTCGATTAGTGCTGATAAACGTCTCCTCGTTCAACGCCCGTTTTATTTGGGTTACACGGAGATCTTTGTATTATGTTCATTAACAAAACCTTTACGAGGAGGTTTAATTGAATTTTAAAACAACTTGGCAAGCTCGCCCGCTGCAACAAGCAGCGTTACAGTAACATAACTCTGCGAGACTCCGCACCCTTCTATGACCTCATCTCGTGTTTGCTGAGAACTTATGGGGCGAGACTGAGTCATCCACCTCTCCCACTCATTAGTTATTTAATATTTGTAGAACGTCGGGTGTTTTAAATCTGGTACATCATTACCTGCTTTTGTTTTGGGTTCGTTTTTTCCAATTGGCATTAAGATGGAAATTAGATAATCTTCCTGTCGTACTTAAGACGTCTGTCAGATAGCTCTGTAAACAATGGCCCTTGTATCTCTCCAACAACGGCCTTTGTATCTCGACATTTTCAAATAATCCCTCAATTTGTTCTAGTTCAGGGAGGGGTAGGCAACCTTTTGAGTCAGAAAAGAGTTAAAATTTTCCATTTACAAAATTTCAAAGTTCTTAAAGAGCCACATTTTTTTTCCAACAATAAATTTAATCATTTATGCGAGTACTACACTCAGCTTCACATCCAAAGAGCTGAATTCGGCTCGCGAGCCGCAGGTTGCCGACCTCTGTTCTAGATGAAGTGTTGTGGAGAGCCATATGCACCACTGTCCATCAACAGGACTCCTCTCTAACTGGGAAAATACCAAAATAATCGTAGATTGAGATTCGAAAAGTAATTTCTTGACATTTGTGTCGATGTCGGAATACAGTATTTGAACGTAAATTATCTTCACAATAAAATTTATAATTATGGCTGAATAGGGGAATGAGATTAATCAAAACTTCGATGTCATTATGCAAACATATGCAAAGTGTACATAAAGCCAGTTAAATTTTTATTGAACATATCTAAGGAACTGTTCTCCCGGAAATGCTAAGAGAATAGAAATGAGGGCAGTTATCAAATTCTTTCCTATGAAAGGTAAATCCAGATCAAAGCAAAGTTGACTTCTGCCCGAGTAGATGCCGAGACCAGGTAGATGGGGGTACCTCTTCAGCGGTTATTGGAGCTTCCACGCTCTGGTTCGCTGTGGTAACGCAGAGATGTTTTACTGACCTGCGATATAACCTTTCTTATCAAACGCTCAATAAGACGTTATTCCATATTTAAAAGATCTACTAAATAAGATCTATGGAGATATGCGCGTTTCTTTAAACTCCCATTTACAATATTCTATTAACAAATACAAGAGGACTACTAAAACCTAGCCATCCCTCCTCGTTAGCAACAGGATAATTTCTATGTGTGAGCAGCTTCGCTGGTGCTACTGTAGCTGCTTGTAGTCGAGCCCAAGCAATCTACGCTGTGATCTCTAGATCATCTTCCTACTAGGACTTCCTTGGTGTTTCTTAGACGATTCGTTTAAAGAAGCCTGACGTCTTTTTGCTGCAGGGCCTGTTACAAGTCACAATTAGAGAGTCGTTTTATATTTTCAGTTTTTTTTTTCAAACTATTTTTTATTCTTTCTTTTGGGGGTCGTTTCAGCTTTCAACATGAAGGCCAGTTTATTGCTTCAGTTGATCGTGGGACATAGGATTATTGCCCAACACGGAACCTACCTTAGTTTGTATGAAAGAACATTTCCTGATACTTCATCTAACACACTGAATTTATTACCCGCTATAAATTATATAATTTCTTTAAATTTACTCTATACAAGAACAAAAGAGTGTTTCCATTCACATGAGCATTTGACCCCGTCCTCATGGCGAGGTTATCGAAGCTGGAGAGTATAAAGGTACAAGATTAAAGCGAAGTTTCTCGCTTTGTTTTGGATGTTTCCAGTGCTTTGTTTTTACGCTCTCGAGATTAACGGGTTTGTAACAAATAGACGCCAGTAGCACTGGATGTCCCCGTTGTTACCGTGCACCTTACAGTACGTTCCTCATTAGCCTTGTGTCCCCCGGTAGTACACGAAGGTCACATTAAGCTTGCTGACTGCCGCCAATTGGGAAGAAAAAGCGCACCCATCTCGGAGCGGCAGTCATGAAAGGAAAGCTAATTAAAGGGGAAACCGCTTTTGGAAGGGCGGCTTTCACTCCGCCCGCCATGTTAATGATTCATTAATGATTTAATTAATTTACAATTAACGATGCGCGCCTTCCTTGGCGAGGTGTGGATCCCGCTATAGCCGGCGTTACTTCACGACATTGGTGCTGACCCAGCTTAAGATTATGCTTTACCTTTTTTTTTTTTATTCACCTGGAGAAGATTATCATTGGTTTTTATCCAGAACTTATTTTAAAAATCAAAGTATGTTCATTTTTAATTTTCCCAATATTCCAGAAGATGGTTCTGTCCTCATTCACTATACCATGATCATTTTCCTCTCACACCAATGTGTAGATTGGGACGATCGAGACAACATTATCCGTGGCGTATTATCGTTAGCCTTACAATTTGCATATAAAGTAGAACCTCCATGAGAGGACACTCCCGTTAGAGGACACCTCTCTATAAAGGACAGTTTTCATCCCCCCCCCCCCAAAAAAAAAAAAAACTTTTTACTATTTAGAATCTCTCCGGTAAGAGGATACCTCTCCCTAAAGGACAATTTGGCTCTGCAATTAGATGTCCTTTACAGGGAGGTTCTATTGTATCGGCTTGATATATAATATCAAACGTGAGGATGACTCAACATCTTCATGGCCAACATCTTATTTGCATAGAATGGCGAGGTAAGTTGGTTTGGCGAATTCAATTTCTTGATTGGTTGGCCATTTTAATGATGCATCTTATCTTCTGCTTATATCCTCCTCATATTGGAGTGTTGTAAAACTTGGGGATGTTTTAAGGCGGTTTTTCAGTTTTTATATCGCACTGTTATAACCATATTCTGATCTGGAGATGCCTCTAATCTCCACCAATGTGTGCCACACACTACTGGCTATTTATTTACTCTTTCCAATAATGTTTTATCAACTGTCGTGTTCTGTTTCGGAATGCTATGACATCTCCCCTTAGAGCAGCAATTAGGTTCGTCCCCTTGTGTGAATCATCGAGCTCTCAGTCTGAACGCTCTTGTATTTCATCTACAAAATGTCGAGGTGAAATCTCTTTGTTGTACTCTAGTAGCAGTGGTGGGTTGTACTCACGTGGTCAACACGACGGTGCCCAGTGGTTGCATAATTGCATCTCTTTGCCCCCAACTGCAGTAAGGACAAAGGTACCATTCTTCTCATCTTCATTTTGAAAGCGTTCGACAACAATGTTTTGGTTTATCTCCCCAGTTGGTAGGATTCGGTTGTTGTCGTTCCCACCATATACGGATGATATAGAATACTGGAGTGACTCAGAGCAAGCTATCAATTCCGTACGCTATCTACTTAGTGTTCTGCTATTTTTGACAAACTTGATGAATCATATCCGGAATTTCGCCAACAAAGCCTGTTCGGGTAAAGGGCATTAAAGAAGATTGTTACAGAGCTTTGCCATCATTTAGACGGGCAAAGATCACGGAATGGAGCTACAGTTAGTCCGCCCGCATTTCTTTTTATCGATTTTGTGGGAACGCTTCACTATCTTGCGTATCATCCTTGCGCAGGGGTCATGCTAATCTACTCTGTATCGTTCCAATTTTAGTATATGTATCGCCGAACAAGCGTGTACCCTTGCTGAAGAAATTTGTACATATACAACTCTACATATTTTTATCGATATTTTATCTATTCTTTATTTACTCCTTTATTATATATTATCCTTTATTTGATCTTAATTTTTCTTTCTGTAACAATTTATTAGAATAATAAATCGAAAATATTTAAATGTCAATTGTCGATATTGTGGGAACTTTTGCACTTACTGACTGAAAACCCGTGACTTATTTTTTCTCTCGGGGAAATATTGAGATAGGTAGAATATTTATTATTACGAATTATATTATGTGATTACCTTCGTTTTTGGATTATCACTCTGTTCATAGGGTGTCGTCTCTTCAAGAGATTGTATTCTGAAATGGTAATTTTAACTTCGGGTGATGGTGTGTGTGCTCGAACTCTTCGTGTCGACCTACATCTTTTGAGATTTATCAGACGATCTGAGAGATGCTCTCAGAAACAAGCCTTATTATCCAGTAGCCTGCCTGCCAACAATCCCATTTGAAGAACACCCGCAGCGAGATTCATTTCTCTAACGGATTATCGGGAAGTCTCTTTCTCCCTTTAGAGCAGCAATTAGGTCCGTTCCCTTGTGTGAATCATCAAGCTCTCAGTCTGAACGCTGTTGTATTTCTTCTACAAGATGTCGGGGTGAAATCTCTTTGTTGTACTTTTAGTAGCAGCGGTCAGTTGTATCAATATAGCTGTCACAATTTATATGTTTGATAACACTTAACTGAATTATTTTGAAAATAGAGCTATCCGTATTTAATTCATTAGATAATAAAAAGGCATATATTGGATTTAATAAAATATTTATTTTGCCAATATTTCGGCTGGCTGAACGCCAACCTTTATCGAGACATTACAATTTTGTATACACAAATGGCGGCGCTGAATTTGTGTATACAAAAATGTAATGCCTCGATAAAGGTTAGCGTTCAGCCAGCCGAAATATTGGCAAAATCAATATTTTATTAAATCCAATATATGCATTTTTATTATCTAATAACTGAATTATATAAAAACAATTTAACAAAATACAATAAGCAATTCAGGTCCAGGTATCATTTAAATATTTTTTTTTCCTATAGCTTTCGGTACAATATGCCCTTCAACAGAGAACTAAGAAGTACCACTTCCAGCCAATTATACACATGCCGTACTTATCAATACCTGCTGAAATACGATAATGAAAGAAGGGAGGATACCAAAGGAGACTGCCGCAGGTAAACAGCTACTTATTTCCATATATCCCATATACACTTCAAAAATTATGATTGGGTGGAAATGGTACTTTTAGGTCTCCTGTTGAAGAGTATATTGGGCCGAAAGCTTGAGATATAAAAAGGAAAGCCTAGTTAAAGGAGACCTGGACCTGAATTTCTTATTGTATTCTTTTAAGTTATAAAGACAGGGATGTATAAAAACAACTTGGAGCTCCGACACAACGTCAAGTTCATCAGCGGTGGACACTGATGGACCACGAGTCACAGATGAATGGTGAGGTCCCACATTGTTGGTGTGTTCCCCCAATCCCCGCTCTGAAATTAAAATTTAAAGCTTGCGCCATGTGCTATGATGAATTAGACTTTAAATTATTCTTTGTGTTTTTTACTTCTCTCCCTCGCTAATTTACTCGGCACTTCTTCCTTTTTAACGCTTTTAAAAATATTTCTTTGCTAGTTTTTTCTTCCTCCTCGCTTTCCTTATTAAATTCTCGGGACATTTGTTGATTTAATATCTCTTCTTTGTGAGTTTGTTTGTTTCTTTCCTCCCCAGCTGCCAAATTGGGGAAATTATTTTATCGACTGGAGTTCGTTTTTTATTTCTTCTCCTCCTCGAATTGATGTTTTTTTTTTAATTTTAAAATTTCTCAAGTGTAGAAATGTACTCCACTGCCGCCATATTGTGTTGGCTTGCGGAACGAAGATTGAGTCCCAACACCATTTACAAGGTTGTCCCAAAAGTTCGTTAGAGATAATATGGTTTTACGGACTAATAACCAAAGTGTATGATTTTCGAGTCAAAAAAAAAAAAAGTTCGTAAAAACTTTCAAAAAATTGAAATACCAATATTATTCGCCGTTATGTATTATGTCTTTGTATTATGCATAAAGTAATTGTATTATGTATACGCCGTATTAATATTATTGACCAAGTAAAAATAATAATACGAACTTTTGGGATAGCCTTATAGGTGACGGAACAGAGCAGATTCCATTATTGTAGCAGTCAAGATGGCGACTCTTTCACCTTCTGAGGCAAGATTAGTCTGTTTAAATGACCCATCTAGGCCGTATCCTGAGTTTGGCCAAGAGTTCTATCAAAGAAACTCAAGTTTTTGTTTAAATAGATTTTACGAGATGAATGTAAGGGACTGCCCTGTAGTACGGTGTCGTGAGCCCCGAGCCGCTACGGTAACCGTGAACAGGGAACTCTGAAATGTGGCTGACTAACGGGGCAATGGCACCCCCCCCCCCCCCCCCCCTTCTATGGGACAATACACCACCACGAGATGAATTATCAAATATTCCTTTGATTTTTTAAAATCAAGATACAGTTAAACCTGTCTATAGCGCCCCCCTCTATATATGGCCTTCCTCTCTATAGCGCCCGATTTTAAATACGTAGTACGATGCGATTTACATTAAAAGTGACCTGTCTATAGCACCCTATTTTGGTGAGTCCCAAGAGGGGGCGCTATAGACAGGTTTAACTGTATTGGAAAAATTTTCCCGTGTCAAGGTACTTACTTTCTAGCTCGACTTGGGAAACACATTCCGAATATCCTCCATCCTCGTTAAACATGGAATGTTGACCAGATCGACCTTGTTTGTTCACAGCCATGGTGTTGGCTAGAGCTGAGCTTCAGTTACTGAACTTCGGATAAGTTTCATTAGTATTTATTTGGTTAATCAGGGGCGTACAAATGTCGCCAAATACCTGGGTAAAAATATCAATAAAGAACGTGTGTTTTAAAAATTATTTTTATTAAACTCAAGAAATCTCTCTCTCTCTGAGAATATATATTATTCTGTATATAATCTTATATGAACGATTAATAAATCAGTTTCAATCTCAAATCTCTCTCTCTGATGTCAATAAAATATCTTTAAATATCAAATCTCTCCCTCTCTTTATTGCATATTATTTATCTGAACTTACACACAGATCTCTCCATTTAAATGGATTCTCCTGGAGAAGTAAAGGTAGCTGAGTTAATCCAACAGTCCTATGGAAGGACAGTCAAACCTCTTTAATTCAACTTTTTTTTTTTTTTTTTCAAATCCAACAAGTCTATTTTCTCAATTTAACAGAAAATGCTGATGCCTCAGGGTGTTGAATTGAAGAAGTTGGACTGTAAATCCTTTATCAATTTTGACATTCATTTCTAAGTAAAAGTTTGTCATAACAAGAGTCATACAAAGAAATACAGTAGATCCTCTATAAAGGACACTTAGTTGTAGAGCAAAAGTGTTCTTTAGAGAGAGGTGGCATCTTACCAAAGAGTTGCTAATTAGTAAAATGATAATTGTGGTAATGAAACTGTTCTTTGTATAGAGCTGGTATCTGCTCTCGTGAAAGTTCTTCCTGATTAGCCTAACTAGGTTGCCATTTTTCAAGATAGTCCAAAAGACACCCATAAAATTTGAACCCTTGAACTATAAGCCTCACAGATCTACCTATCACCGAAATATATCCTAGCCAGTCATGTTCTGTACCATCATTACCCCTCTACTTAACTCCACCTAGTCGGCTTCAATTATACTCGTTAATTGAATTATCTTTTCCAACTTTACCTAGATGGTGTCACTCTTTTTTTCTCAGAAAGTAATTTTTTTCCATCGTTTTTCTTGCCTCTCCAAATTTGTTTTAATTCTATCTTGACGAGACGCTGTTCTATAAAGTTCTGTGTAGGGTCAGAGCTGTTGGTACTTTCTCAAATGCGTGGCTTTTTAACTAATGCAAAGTTTTACAAAGCTGCACGATTAGAGTGAAATAGATTCTTTGAAAGTATATTCTTTTTCTCTCTATATATCACACACACACACACAAAAACCTTCATTAAGACACACAGGTCTTACAGAGGATTCTCCTTGGGGTTACAAGACGGAGAAACCCATGAAAGTGGGAAATATACAAAGGGGTAAAAATGGAGAAATATTATATACAGATTATTATTTGAATGATCCTATGGAAAATAAGAATATGGATTTGGAAATATGGGTGGGAGAAGTGGAGATCGAAAAGAGGAAAGAAAACATGTATTTACATATGGAACATACATATAATGGAACAAGTCAATTTAAGCTCTTCTGCTCACACAGCACAGGTGGACCATGGCTTTTTTCAAGAAATCTTTAAGAGATTTTCCAGGAAAATCCGAGTGTTCAGAGTTGTATTCTCTCTATATATCTATCTCTACCAAATAGAAAATTGTTGAATCCATTGTTTTTCTACCCTCTTCCATAACTTACAGAAATGTCAATATAGAAAGTAGGAAACACCTTATTTACATATACCCTATATAATGAAGAAACACGAGATAACTAAGTGTGAACAAAATTGCCTCTGTCTTCTTAAAAAAAAAAAAAAGGCGATATCAAACACTTTCCACTTCCTTAAGTTTTGTCCATGAATGTATATATATACACCTATCCCCCGATTTACACGATAGATACTTTCCCGAGAAAAACGTGTAAATCGAAAATTAAAAATTTTCGCGAAATTTTTATGCGAAGAAATACAGACACAGTGTGCGTGTGCAGCAAAGTCAGCACATAAGCTCGGGATTCCTCGTGAGATGTGTACACAGCGCATGTGTTCAATCACAGTAGCATTTAGTATAGTGCGATAAAAAAAAAACTTATTTGGAAAACCATGTAAAAGCGAAAACGTGTAAAACAAGTACCGTGTAAATCGGGGGATAGGTGTATATATGTATAGTTTTAAGGCGTCTAGCGTCCATTTAGTTAAGTGTATTGCACCTGGTTGACTCTCTCACTAACGTGACGACATCGGGCCCTTTAGACCACTGATTTCACGGCAGGTATCTGTTAGCCTTTGTTATTGTGTTGTTTTTACTATCTCTCAAAACAAGAGCATCTTGATGTTTCAAATTTTGAAAAAAGAAAATGAGTAAGCAATTCGATGCTTCTCGCCGATAAAAAAAAGCATCAAGTCTTGACTCTTGTAGAATTGATTCAACCTGGTCTCCCCATGACCGTTGCTCTGGCATCCTGCTGAAAGCAATAGGTGTCCTAAACGACCATTCTATCTCCTCGACTCTTCGGTTTAAATAACTGAAGACACAACATAGTTCAGCGTGAAGGCCATTTTGTAATCTACGGCGACACCTTACCTGCTTTTAAGCGTATAAAATAGGCAAAAAACAAAGCGGTAGTAACTTACACAGAAGTCGCTTAATAATGTCCAATAGCATCGTAAAGTTACGATGATTACGCACCCCTCGGCACCTGTTCAAGAGCATTTTGAAACTGAAGGAGAGTTCCTGTATTCCTCACACCGCGGGTGGCGTTACGGGAGGCTGGCGTCGTCGATTTAAAATTTAGAAAATCTTTTTACGGCCGTCGTAAATCTCACAGGATCGATGGCTGCTTGGGCGTGGCTGCTGGAACCACGCTGGTTGTGGCTGCTGGAACCACACTGGGATGGTGGTGGTTGCTGGAACCACACTGGGATGGTGGTGGCTGCTGGAACCACACTGGTTGTGGCTGCTGGAACCACACTGGGATGGTGGTGGCTGCTGGAACCACACTGGTTGTGGCTGCTGGAACCACACTGGGATGGTGGTGGCTGCTGGAACCACACTGGTTGTGGCTGCTGGAACCACACTGGGATGGTGGTGGCTGCTGGAACCACACTGGTTGTGGCTGCTGGAACCACACTGGGATGGTGGTGGCTGCTGGAACCACACTGGTTGTGGCTGCTGGAACCACACTGGGATGGTGGTGGCTGCTGGAACCACACTGGTTGTGGGTGCTGGAACCACACTGGTTGTGGCTGCTGGAACCACACTGGGATGGTGGTGGCTGCTTGAACTACACTGGGATGGTGGTGGCTGCTTGAACCACACGGGATTGGTTGGCTCTTGGAGCAATACTGGGACGAAGGATAGGTTTTGAGCCACTTTGGAATATTATGGCTGCAACTGGAAATTCTTCAACCTCTGCAATTTGTTTTGTGGTGACTGGAATCACGTTCATAGTGGTTTAAGGCGTTTAACGACACTGACATTCAGAACCTCGCCACCTCAATGTGCGTAAAACACATCGAGGACATAAAGTTAAGAACCGTTTGGCTCTCGACTTGGTCCGCTAGAGAGAAGGGACCATGTTTTCCACATGTTTGTGTCGTTTTTTTTTTTTTTAAATCAAGAACATGATACCTCTCCAATACTGTCTTGTGCGATGCAAGTTTCTTGTTTGCTCCAACCAGAAACTTGAAAACAGCGGATCTCACTGTCACTACACTAATTCCACCGTAGCCCCACCACGCACAATCAATAGATTATCAAATGGAGGAAAAAAAACTTATTTTTGCCGAAGTTTGGAAGACCCTCCCTCCCTCCAGCGGAGCGAGACGCCGACGCTGCATCTTCTCTAATGATGGATAATTTCCCCGACTTTTTGCCGCCGATTTAATTGTAGAGCTCGGGGCTAAAAACAGACGTAGGCTGGGTTCTATGCTCTCTCCCCTTCCTTCCTTCCTACTTTTTATTTTATTCCCTTTTTCTCCATTTTTCCCAACATGTTGAAGACGTTTTTAATCCAAGCGCCATCCTAACTCGGCCAGATCACTCTGCTAATCCTTACTAAGAATGTTGCTCGCGACTTCTTACTGATCTCTTTAATCCGTTTCCTCCTCAATGTTTTAGCGGAGTTGTTGATCCGCTCCAAAGAACCATTCTTCCAAATAAATACGTTGTGCGGGTCTAGTCGCGTCCTTTTTATCAGTCAAATGGGCCGCACGTATCATCCTATATGTACTGGAAGGAGTGCGGAAAGATGCTCCCTCGTAAATTAACCCAGTTACAGCGTTAATAGCCTGATGCCTTTCTCCAAGCAAGATCCTGCAATTAAGATAAATGAGGCACATCATAGTCTCTGTCCAATGGTGGAGGGAGGTTTTACCAAATTTACCTAGCTGAGAAAGCTTTAGACTTAGAACCTGATGTCCCTGGTTCGAACACGTTTTTCGCCATCTTTTTTTGACATGTCACCACCTCGCGCCTCGATTTTCCTGCTTATCCTATGTCAACGGGATCAAACCAGAACAACGATGCCTAGCGTTAAAGTAAGGTCTTTCACAACAATGGACAATTCCAGCGCTAGAATTGGCTATGACAAACACACTAGTTATGCCAGTTCTTACAACTTTATGCCCTCCGCTATAACACTAGTAGTGGAGTTTTCCGCTATCGACCGCAGTTCTCCGCGGGGTTTTCCTGGCAGTGTGAGAGCCAGTTTCTTCTATCATCGGTCTCCATTTCAATGTTGGGCTTGCTTTCACTTCAGAGGACTGAGTGGATAAATGGAAGTTCTTTCTATTCACATGTGTCTCTCACATTGAAGACACACACAAACTTCGGACTTACATAGCATTACTGTAAATTTCCTCAATACCGACCAGCTTCCGTTAACGACCGCTTTTATTTTGCACAACTTTATTCATCACCGATACTTCCTAATTGCTTTTTAAAATTATTTTATCCCTTTTTTTTTACTGTTTCACTCTAGTAAAACTCCCCAAATAAAGTTCCAAATTTAAGAACGTTTGACATTTTGTGCTAAGTCGAGATTGCTTCAGGCCGCCCCACGTTTAATGGCGAGCTTGGAACACCATCTTTAGAAGGCAGCAAACGATATCATCATCGCCTTTTTTGCCAGCTCCTCCGCCGGATGAATTGTTCCCCGGCTGAAGGCGATCGAAGGGTGAAGTCGTCAAATTTGGCGGTGGCGGGCGGCATTGTGCAGCCGGGAGGGAAGCCCATTAGCTGTCTGTATTGACATCTCTCGGGATTTTCTGAATACTTGACCGCTAGATTAGTCCCCGTTCTTGTGCATTTTAATATACAGGACGGCATTCATCAGCTGCCTGCCTGCCTTCCAATATCGCTTTGTTGTGTTGGAGCTCCCACTATCTTAATCTCCTGTTGTACGGATCCTCGTTGGAGATAACAGGCTTCTATACCGTCCCTATTTTACGGGAACGTTTTTATCTGAGTTCTATATCATACCTGCTTGTCATCTCTACTCTATACGTTTGTGCATGTGCAATACCCGCACTCTATACGTTTGTGCATGTGCAATACCCGCACTCTATACGTTTGTGCATGTGCAATACCCGCACTCTATACGTACGCCGTACCATACCCGCACTCTATACTTACGCCGTACCATACCCTCACTCTATACGTACGCCGTACCATACCCGCACTCTATACTTACGTCGTACCATACCCTCACTCTATACGTACGCCGTACCATACCCTCACTCTATACGTACGCCGTACCATACCCGCACTCTATACGTACGCCGTACCATACCCGCACTCTATACGTACGCCGTACCATACCCGCACTCTATAAGTACGCCGTACCATACCCGCACTATATACGTACGCCGTACCATACCCGCACTCTATACGTTTGTGCATGTGCAATACCCGCACTCTATACGTTTGTGCATGTGCAATACCCGCACTCTATACGTACGCCGTACCATACCCGCACTCTATACGTACGCCGTACCATACCCGCACTCTATAAGTACGCCGTACCATACCCGCACTATATACGTACGCCGTACCATACCCGCACTCTATACGTACGCCGTACCATACCCGCACTATATACGTACGCCGTACCATACCCGCACTCTATAGTACGCCGTACCATACCCGCACTCTATACTTACGCCGTACCATACCCTTACTCTATACGTACTCCGTACCATACCCGCACTATATACGTACGCCGTACCATACCCGCACTCTATACGTACGCCGTACCATACCCGCACTCTATACGTACGCCGTACCATACCCGCACTCTATAGTACGCCGTACCATACCCGCACTCTATACGTACGCCGTACCATACCCTCACTCTATACGTACTCCGTACCATACCCGCACTCTATACGTACGCCGTACCATACCCGCACTCTATACGTACGCCGTTCCATACCCTCACTCTATACGTTTGTGCATGTGCAATACCCGCACTCTATACGTACGCCGTACCATACCCGCACTCTATACGTACGCCGTTCCATACCCTCACTCTATACGTACTCCGTACCATACCCGCACTCTATACGTACGCCGTACCATACCCGCACTCTATACTTACACCATCCACACCGCGGTCTTCTAATTAAAGTCTGACATGTTTTTGCCAGTCGGACGTTGCCACTAGGCTAATTAATATTTTAACTCTCCCAGCGGCGGCGGCTGTGTAAATTTTAATTAACTCCAAGGAACAAAAAGTTAGCGGACACCAACCTACGCAAAGTTGGCAAAGAACCCCGACTGCGCTCCCAATGTACGTGAAGTGGAGGGCCGCTCCTAGAGAGCATCCATTCCTGACACCCCACCTTTACAATATTATCGACTTCGGAACGGATCCCAAGGTAACTTCACAAAATCTTCTGGCCAGGGGCTGCCCCAGCACAGCCAGTCGTGCCATCTCATGAAACCTGCGTCTACAGGCCTCGTCAGTAAGATACCAACTTCGCAAATGTGAACATTTCAAAATAAGTTTTGGAGATAGATAGGTAGTGAAGTCAAGGTAGATCCCCCCAACATATCGATTGAATGACCATCTCTATATTTCCATCGACGCCAGTCCGCTATTTCCGACATCCTGGATGACGACTGCTCTTCAAGAACCCGTAGAGAACATCCTGTCTCTGTAGGGATTTCATTTTGGAACCTTAGACACACCGAGAATCATTACTCTTCACAATTCATCCTTTCATACTTCATCCCTAAGGTTAGAAATAGTCGCTATTTCTCCTTAAAATAAATTTCGAATTTTGTTCAAAAGAAACATTTTCGGTAAAATTGTCAAACGTCGTTCCACAATCATAGCCGCATTATATTGTATTAGAATCTACCTTACCTGACCAGCCTATTCTCCGGATTCATCTCCCTTTGCTCCAAGAGGTTAAAATACTAGCTGTTGTTACCATATCTTCAGTTTCATGATGATCATAGGTTTGTCAGCTATTGGTCCACCCCACCTCTACTTTGTACGGTACCAGATCTCTGTTTGGTTACTTGCTCTTGGAATTGGACTTGTATAAGGTTCTGGAGTCACTGAAACTTTTCAGTAAATAAAGGAATGCTCGATGATACAGGTTTGATCCCGGTGGAAATCTGACAACCATGGAACAAATACATGTTCAGAAAAATTTGATCGTGCAATTAATCTAGTCATCAGCAACTTTTAGTTACAAGATCAGGAGATGTCTTAATTTATCCACTTGATCCCAGTACAATTTCACTTTTGTACTAGTGTTCCAAATATCTGTTCGTGAACACTACAAGCAGCTCAGTGGCTTGTGCTAGAGCTGAACAAATAACGGCTTGTAAATAAACACAAGTTTACAAAGGGAACTATAAATATATATTTTTAATTAAAATGGCATATATTGGATCAAAATATAATTTATTTTACCAATATTTCAGTTGGTTGAACGCTAACTTTTTTCAGGGTATTATAACATAATACCTTGCAAAAGGTTGGCGTTCAGCCAACTGAAATATTGGTAAAATAAATTATATTTTGATCCAATATATGCCTTTTTAATTAAAGATCTATTTATGGATATTTTCAAAATAAATGTATATGTTGTCTTCTGTTATATATATTATGAAATATATATTTTTTTATGAGAATCTTATGGTTAATTTATTCTCTCTCTCTCTCTCCGTTAATCATTTTCTAAAAAAATCCGAGTAAACAGGGTGAATTCAACAGACAAACTTCAGGTACTACTAATCAAAACAAGAAAAAATATGCTTTAGGAACATAACGTAGTTTTTTTATAAATATCTAGGAACATATAAACGACGTTATATGTTCCTAGAGCACATTATCACATTAAATATAATGTAATAGAGCCGTTTTGGAAAATTGAAGTTTTTCAGCAATATTACGTGTTATAAAGAATTCAAATTGAACCGCTATTAAAGTTGTTTAAGGGATTTTAAAAAAAATTATACATTTTTTTTTTTAGGTTGAATGCAAAAAAAAAAAGCGAATAATATACAACAACAGCAAAAAGCTTTATTAAAACCTTTTAGTCTTGTACAGATTCTTCGAGCACAGAAATGTAGGATACATACAGGAATTAACAGTAATAAGCATTGTTATTATTATCATTTTTAAAACTGATCACATATAATGGTAATATGAAATTTAAAAGCGAATAATATATGATGATACTAATTAAAAGGGTTTTGATTATTACTAACAATGGGCTCCAGAAGCCTGGGTTACATAAACATAATGTCAAAGAGAGAGAAAGAAGGCATTGCAAATTTTAAATATTTATTCTTTTTGAAATGTTATAAAGATTATATTAAGTGGCAGTTATAACTTAAAATTAACGAAATTTAAATAGTAACTGCGCATTGATACATTTAGCATTATGTAAAAGTTTATCTCCATAGTTTTCTTAAATACCATTTCTGAGATTCCATCGTTCAGTGTAGTATATATAAGCAGAATGGTCCAATACAGTATTACAGCTCTAAAGAAGCTGTCTGGTAGATTAAATTGAACGCTGGGAGGGTTCACCACTGATGAACCAAGTCCACTCAATATTTTTTCCATCGCGCAATAAGGACAGTAGAAATTTGATTTATGTGTAAAAGAAACATTCGCGTCTTAATGATTTCATTTGCTGTATATAGATGACATGTTATTGTTTTTATATATATATATAGCTTTTATTGTAATATAAAGAGGGGGTGGGCTTAAACTCGAAAATGATTCAAGAGTTCATAAAAAAAAGAAAACCTTCCCATTTTCTATTGTTTGTACATACAGAACGTTGTCCTGAAGTTGGTGTATTCCCCTGTACCTCCATTCCATGGATAGAGATTCCACTTATCAGCTTGGGACGTTGAGCCTTAGGTATTAAGTGAGGGCTGCTTTTATAGCTAATTCTGTACAACAAGGGATGTTAGAGCTGTCTGACCTATTTGGAACATTGATGTGCTGGCAATGTTACTCTGTTGTAGACGGGCACGTGTGAATTTAGGATGTACCCGTGTTTAAAGTCACCCTAGGCAAACCAGGCTGGCTGCCCAAGAAATAAATGGGATTCCAATGTTAAACATTCACCTTTGGTCAAGAACTAGGTAGATTCCTTGTTGTACGTACGCTTTGGTTTAGTTTACCCAATATAAGGTTGTCCCAAAAGTTCGTGTTTTTCTTAAAACGTTGTTTTTCTTATTAATTGACGAATAATATTATTACGGCGAATACATATTAATACAATTACTTTATACATAATACAAAGACATTCATTATACATAACGGCGAATAATAGTGGTATTTCAATTTTTTTTTTTTTTTCAAGTGTTTACGAACTTTTGGGGTAACCTTGTATTATCAGAAACATGTTGAAGAGAAATGGAACCGGGGAGGGAGGGGGGGAGGGGGTTAGCGGTAAAAGAGTTCAATTAGGGAGTAAACAGCATTTGTTCTAGCGAAGAGTCCTTGTCATTAGAGAGTCATGAAGAACTCTCAGCCACGTCATTACAGCATGTAGGATTTAAGCAGCCGCTAATTCTCCCGACAATCACGCCGTGGCGGCCGCTAGGGGGTAGCTAGCTATCGACTGAAAGGCTCGATGGCGGCGGGATGAAGGTGTTCTTCGCTGTGGTCGTGCTGCTTCTGGGCTCCTCGGGCCTCAGGCCCCACCGCTGGAGACATCACCGAGGTACGTGTCACCTGCCTGACACTGCTTCTGTCGCGTGGTGTCAACATACTGCTATATTTATAAGTCCCCACTTTGACGTCACTACACCGCAGGCTGACGTCATTAGAGTTCTCTCTAGTGGGTAATGTCTATAACATAGAACTTCCCGAAGGTCGTCGCTCTTCAAGACTTCCTGTTCTTTAAGTAAAACTTGCTCTCCGTAGTGCCCTTTCTATTTTAAGAGTTTGCTACATAAATTGACAACAAAACATAATTTTTTTAAATGATGGCACTATTTTAAGTCAATAACTGACTTATAAATGTGGGTTGAAGACGGCGGAATACGGTGACAAGCTCTACTGTCATTGACCTTAGTTGACGGGATGAGGTAAGAAGGGGTTGTTGTTGTTCTCTGCGTCGTCTATAACTGCTACCGGACTACAGACTTCGGTCTAGGCAGCCCGCTGTCCACCGGAGTCCCAGCTACAGGACGTACAGACTTCGGTCTAAGTAGCTCGCTGTTCACCGGAGTCCCCGCTACAGAACGTACAGACTTCGGTCTAGGCAGCCCGCTGGCACCGGAGTCCCAGCTACAGGACGTACAGACTTCGGTCTAGGCAGCCCGCTGTCCACCGGAGTCCCAGCTACAGGACGTACAGACTTCGGTCTAGGCAGCCCGCTGTCCACCGGAGTCCCCGCTACAGGACGTACAGACTTCGGTCTAGGCAGCCCGCTGTCCACCGGAGTCCCCGCTACAGGACGTACAGACCTCGGTCCAGACAGCCCGCTGTCCACCGGAGTCCCCGCTACAGGACGTACAGATTTCGGTCTAGGCAGCCCGCTGTCCACCGTAGTCCCCGCTACAGGACGTACAGATTTCGGTCTAGGCAGCCCGCTGTCCACCGGAGTCCCAGCTACAGGACGTACAGACTTCGGTCTAGGCAGCCCGCTGTCCACCGGAGTCCCCGCTACAGGACGTACAGACTTCGGTCCAGACAGCCCGCTGTCCACCGGAGTCCCCGCTACAGGACGTACAGATTTCGGTCTAGGCAGCCCGCTGTCCACCGTAGTCCCCGCTACAGGACGTACAGATTTCGGTCTAGGCAGCCCGCTGTCCACCGGAGTCCCCGCTACAGGACGTACAGATTTCGGTTTAGGCAGCCCGCTGTCCACCGGAGTCCCCGCTACAGGACGTACAGATTTCGGTCTAGGCAGCCCGCTGCCCACCGGAGTCCCCGCTACAGGACGTACAAACTTCGGTCTAGGAAGCCTATAGATCAATAACAACGTGGTTCCCTACCACTGGTATTATTATTCCTCGGATCCTGGCGCACGCCGTACAGGGAGGTAGATCGGTGAACTGACTCAGTACCAAGCACAGGGGGTCCATAGAAGAGACTACCTGGTGTAGACCGCTCCACTTATATACTACAATCTACTGTAAAGTTAGCTTTCGAATTTGTTAGTCGGTTCGTTTTGGCTTTCCATCCTTTCACGTCGTCTTCCAGTGTTCCACAAACCGTGGGTACCTCACGGATGCTAACTCTGGAGATGGCTGAAGGTAGGGCCGAGTTGGGACAATTGGATTGTAATTGCGATTGCTTGTGTGCTGACAAAATGTCATGTCATAATATGTGAGTTGAGAGACTGCCTATGTGTGAGGTGGGGGACAGAAATTTAAAAAAATTATTATCCCATTGTATAGGGAGCCTAAATTAATAGATCATATTCACAATTAATTAAAGTAGGAATATAGGTCCTGTCTTGAGGCTCCCATACATTCCAAGAGATGGTCTGGTGAGGTCTCTTTGGTCCTGTAGATGGTACATTGTGGGATGGTCCCTACACCATCCTGGAAGAGGAGTGGTCTTGAATGGCCAGTTTTGAGTCTGAAAATACAGGTTGCTCTGCTTGTCGGTTCATCCCACATTCTAGAATAGCTCCAGGCTTTTAGTTCAGATACCAATGATGAGATGTTGACTCCTGTATTTTTGCTTGGGGGACAGAATGCTAGGTGTGAGTTGAGAGACAGAATGCTAGGTGTGAGTTGAGAAACAAGATTCTAGGTGTGAGTTGAGAAACAAGATTCTAGGTGTGAGTTAAGATACAAGATTCTAGGTGTGAGTTGAGAAACAAGATTCTAGGTGTGAGTTGAGAAACAAGATTCTAGGTGTGAGTTGAGAAACAAGATTCTAGGTGTGAGTTGAGAAACAAGATTCTAGGTGTGAGTTGAGAGACAGAATGCTAGGTATGAGTTGAGAGACAGAATGCTAGGTGTGAGTTGAGAGACAGAATGCTAGGTATGAGTTGAGAGACAGAATGCTAGGTGTGAGTTGAGAGACAGAATGCTAAGTGTGAGTTGAGAGACAGAATACTAGGTGTGAGTTGAGAGACAGAATGCTAGGTGTGAGTTGAGAGACAGAATGTTTGGTGTGAGTTGAGAGACAGAATGATAAGTGTGAGTTGAGAGACAGAATACTAGGTGTGAGTTGAGAGACAGAATGCTAGGTGCGAGTTGAGAGACAGAATGCTAGTTGTGAGTTGAGAGACAGAATGCTAGGTGCGAGTTGAGAGACAGAATGCTAGGTGCGAGTTGAGAGACAGAATGCTAAGTGTGAGTTGAGAGACAGAATGCTAAGTGTGAGTTGAGAGACAGAATACTAGGTGTGAGTTGAGAAACAAGATTCTATGTGCGATTTGAGAGACAGAATGCTAGGTGTGAGTTGAGAGACAGAATGCTAGGTGTGAGTTGAGAGACAGAATGCTAGGTGTGAGTTGAGAGACAGAATGCTAAGTGTGAGTTGAGAGACAGAATGCTAAGTGTGAGTTGAGAGGCAGAATGCTAGGTGCGAGTTGAGAGACAGAATGCTAGTTGTGAGTTGAGAGACAGAATACTAGGTGTGAGTTGAGAGACAGAATGCTAGGTGTGAGTTGAGAGACAGAATGCTATGTGTGTGTTGAGAGACAGAATGCTATGTGTGAGTTGAGAGACAGAATGCTAGGTGTGAGTTGAGAGACAGAATGCTAGGTGTGAGTTGAGAGACAGAATGCTAGGTGTGAGTTGAGAGACAGAATGCATGTATGAGTTGAGAGACAGAATGCCATGTGTGAGTTGAGAGACAGAATGCTAGGTGTGAGTTGAGAGACAGAATGCTAGTTGTGAGTTGAGAGACAGAATGCTAGGTGTGAGTTGAGAGAAAGAATGCTATGTGTGAGTTGAGAGACAGAATGTTAGGTGTGAGTTGAGAGACAGAATGCTATGTGTGAGTTGAGAGACAGAATGCTAGGTGTGAGTTGAGTGACAGAATGCTAAGTGTTAGTTGAGAGACAGAATGCTAGTTGTGAGTTGAGAAACAACATTCTAGGTGTGAGTTGAGAGACAGAATGCTAGGTGTGAGTTGAGAGACAGAATACTAGGTGTGAGTTGAGAGACAGAATGCTAGATGTGAGTTGAGAAACAACATTCTAGGTGTGAGTTGAGAGACAGAATGCTATGTGTGAGTTGAGAGACAGAATGCTAGGTGTGAGTTGAAAGACAGAATGCTAGGTGTGAGTTGAGAAACAAGATTCTAGGTGTGAGTTGAGAGACAGAATGCTAGGTGTGAGTTGAGAGACAGAATGCTAGGCGTGAGTTGAGAGACAAGATTCTAGGTGTGAGTTGAGAGACAGAATGCTAAGTGTGAGTTGAGAAACAAGATTCTATGTGCGATTTGAGAGACAGAATGCTAGGTGTGAGTTAAGAGACAGAATGCTAGGTGTGAGTTGAGAGACAGAATGCTAGGTGCGATTTGAGAGACTGAATGCTAGTTGTGAGTTGAGAGACAGAATACTAGGTGTGAGTTGAGAGACAGAATGCTAGGTGTGAGTTGAGAGACAGAATGCTAGGTGTGAGTTGAGAAACAAGATTCTATGTGCGATTTGAGAGACAGAATGCTAGGTGTGAGTTGAGAGACAGAATGCTAGGTGTGAGTTGAGAAACAAGATTCTATGTGCGATTTGAGGGACAGAATGCTAGGTGTGAGTTGAGAGACAGAATGCTAAGTGTGAGTTGAGAGACAGAATGCTTGGTGTGAGTTGAGAGACAGAATGCTATGTGTGTGTTGAGAGACAGAATGCTATGTGTGAGTTGAGAGACAGAATGCTAGCTGTGAGTTGAGAGACAGAATGCTAGGTGTGAGTTGAGAGACAGAATGCTAGGTGTGAGTTGAGAGACAGAATGCTAGGTGTGAGTTGAGAGACAGAATGCTATGTGTGTGTTGAGAGACAGAATGCTATGTGTGAGTTGAGAGACAGAATGCTAGGTGTGAGTTGAGAGACAGAATGCTAGGTGTGATTGAGAGACAGAATGCTAGGTGTGAGTTGAGAGACAGAATGCATGTATGAGTTGAGAGACAGAATGCCATGTGTGAGTTGAGAGACAGAATGCTAGGTGTGAGTTGAGAGAAAGAATGCTATGTGTGAGTTGAGAGACAGAATGTTAGGTGTGAGTTGAGAGACAGAATGCTATGTGTGAGTTGAGAGACAGAATGCTAGGTGTGAGTTGAGAGGCAGAATGCTAAGTGTTAGTTGAGAGACAGAATGCTAGTTGTGAGTTGAGAAACAACATTCTAGGTGTGAGTTGAGAGACAGAATGCTAGGTGTGAGTTGAGAGACAGAATACTAGGTGTGAGTTGAGAGACAGAATGCTAGATGTGAGTTGAGAAACAACATTCTAGGTGTGAGTTGAGAGACAGAATGCTATGTGTGAGTTGAGAGACAGAATGCTAGGTGTGAGTTGAAAGACAGAATGCTAGGTGTGAGTTGAGAAACAAGATTCTAGGTGTGAGTTGAGAGACAGAATGCTAGGTGTGAGTTGAGAGACAGAATGCTAAGTGTGAGTTGAGAAACAAGATTCTATGTGCGATTTGAGAGACAGAATGCTAGGTGTGAGTTGAGAGACAGAATGCTAAGTGTGAGTTGAGAGACAGAATGCTAGGTGCGATTTGAGAGACTGAATGCTAGTTGTGAGTTGAGAGACAGAATACTAGGTGTGAGTTGAGAGACAGAATGCTAGGTGTGAGTTGAGAGACAGAATTCTAGGTGTGAGTTGAGAAACAAGATTCTATGTGCGATTTGAGAGACAGAATGCTAGGTGTGAGTTGAGAGACAGAATGCTAGGTGTGAGTTGAGAGACAGAATGCTAGGTGTGAGTTGAGAGACAGAATGCTAGGTGTGAGTTGAGAGACAGAATGCTAAGTGTGAGTTGAGAGACATAATACTAGGTGTGAGTTGAGAAACAAGATTCTATGTGCGATTTGAGGGACAGAATGCTAGGTGTGAGTTGAGAGACAGAATGCTAGGTGTGAGTTGAGAGACAGAATACTAGTTGTGAGTTGAGAGACAGAATGCTAAGTGTGAGTTGAGAGACAGAATACTAGGTGTGAGTTGAGAAACAAGATTCTATGTGCGATTTGAGAGACAGAATGCTAGGTGTGAGTTGAGAGACAGAATACTAGGTGTGAGTTGAGAGACAGAATGCTAGGTGCGAGTTGAGAGACAGAATACTAGGTGTGAGTTGAGAGACAGAATACTAGGTGTGAGTTGAGAAACAAGATTCTATGTGCGATTTGAGAGACAGAATGCTAGGTGTGAGTTGAGAGACAGAATACTAGCTGTGAGTTGAGAGACAGAATGCTAGGTGTGAGTTGAGAGACAGAATGCTAGGTGTGAGTTGAGAGACAGAATACTAGGTGTGAGTTGAGAGACAGAATGCTAAGTGTGAGTTGAGAAACAAGATTCTATGTGCGATTTGAGAGACAGAATGCTAGGTGTGAGTTGAGAGACAGAATACTAGGTGTGAGTTGAGAGACAGAATGCTAGGTGCGAGTTGAGAGACAGAATGCTAGGTGTGAGTTGAGAGACAGAATACTAGGTGTGAGTTGAGAGACAGAATGCTAAGAGTGAGTTGAGAGACAGAATGCTAGGTGTGAGTTGAGAGACAGAATGCTAGGTGTGAGTTGAGAGACAGAATGCTAGGTTTGAGTTAAGATACAGGATTCTAGGTGTGAGTTGTGAGACACAATGTGGGTTTCCATAAAGATGAGTCCCTCCTCCCCAGCCCGAGGGTGGAGGAGATTAGCCGACCGTGTAGGGAGGGAGATAAGGGCCCAGCACGGGAAATGAAGGCTGGTGATGAAGGCGGCAATAATCCATGGAGGTGGAACAAGATTGGTTAAATACCCATGTTGGAATGGCCCTGCTGCATCAGCTTACGTAGATGGAAGGAAGGTCGTGATGTAGCGTGGAAAATGGCGACAACCAGTGCGGAGAACATATTTTAAACTTCCCCACACTTCTTAATTTTATAATAAACAAATACTTCCCCTCTACCCCCTTTATTGTTATTTATTTATTGGTTTGAAAATATTTCACAACCTATGCAGTTTTCTCCTGGGCAAAATTGACTTCTATTTTATCGTATATTGTGACAAAGTGTTGTTATAAAAAAAGTATATTCTGGATGCGGCCAGGAGTGAACAAACTAAAGATAAGGATTCTCTTTACGCCCGTTGAAGAACGAAGTCTTCCGAAATCTAGCAAAATAAACATGTTTTATAGAAGAAGTTCCTTTTGAGTTTATAATCTTACAATATAAAACTAAGGATAACTTAGGACATCAACGGACCCAACTTATTCGGTAGAATATGTACTTGGAGAGTCATAGACGTCTAACGATTACTATTATGGTTATTCCGTAGACGTTGTACGAGTACATCATCACATCAATATACCTGGCTGAATCCGTGCGGGAGACATTTGGAAGATGTACAGAAGCAACATTAAGGCGATGTAAAAGCTAGCGCCCAACTACAGTAATGTAACTCAACATCCGCCCTAGCTGGGTCTCCTACTTGCCCAAGTATCCTATCTGCCAGTAATATCTTTCAGCTTTTACTCTTTCTTCCTTTTATACGTACGGCTTTATTGATTTTGAGAAGTAAGGATAATTACATGACACAGCAATAATTCGTTTTAAAATGATAAAATTATGATTTTAGAATGTTACTAAAAATATCTTAACTAGAGGGACCAATACACTATCTCCTATTGCATTAGAGTAAAGGGTTTCTTTTTAATATACAAAAAAGTGGCTAAAAAATGAATCACTTAGAAATACTTATATACATTTTATGAAAATTAGCGACCTCTATATAATGGTAATGTGAAAAATAATTGATTGAAATTTTCTAAAAAAGATGTAAATTTATTCAGATACACAGCTTTTATCAATATTTGGTGTGTCCTCTTTTGGTACGTATTTAAGCAGCTCTACAGTCATAGTTTTTTTCATGGCTTCTTGTGAGATGCTAGACCCAAACATTTCAATTTTTTGTCGATATTTTGGATATCACTTGGCTGTGGAGATTGCCAAATTTCCTCCCCATCATATCCCATACATGCTCAATTTGGAAAAGTTCTGGGGAACATGAGGGCCAGGGAAGGATGCCAACATTTTGAAGAAAGGATGGTGAGTGGTTGGCTGTAATGTGGTCGGACATGATCTTGTTGGAAAATGGCCTTAGTCTGCTCAAGAAATGGTAACACAACAGACAATAACCCAAACAATCGTTTTTCTGCAGGTGTTCAGCTAACCGCAACGATGGCTCATATATAGTAGATAATATAATTTTTTTAGCATATATATGCAGGAGAAAATTATAAATTTGCATATTTTACATATTTGTTCTGAATTAGCAATACAAGTGAGTGGTAGGAATTGATAAATAAGATAAAGTTAATATTGTAGCAGAATATTTATTACTCTCTATGAAAACTTTTTAATTTCGATATTCGTATTTTGATACCTTGTAAAATTTTCTCATTGTCTCTCTGCTATTTTATTAGTTTTTTTTTAAATAACTGTTTCACTAAGGCTACCAAGACAGACTCCTAAACCGCAGGACAGCCCGGGTAGTTCTATGGATACGCTCAAGGAACCTGGGTTACCTTTATGTTACTACTGCTACTAGTTTTAATTTGGTTTTGCCTTTAATATATTGCTGCGTCAGTCTGAAGTTTGTCTTTCCTAATTTTCTACGTTACAATCTGAGGTTATATGTGTACTGAGAATAAAACGGGAATCTACGGTATAAGGGGCAAACATCACATTTATAGGAATGTATTTAAGTTAAGTGTGTGATTCTTAAGTCCACCATCACCACCAAGAAATGTGGGAGTGCAGGACGTCTTGAACCACGGTAAATAGAAGAAACTGTGTGTTTAGAGAGTTGTTGGTTCTTTCGCTCGTAAACCTTTTACGCCGTTTTATATTTAGCCGGCTTCCAACATGGTTGGTTGGTTGCTAGCGCCTCCTGGTACAAGTTGGTTTATCCTCCAAACTTTTGGCTTTGAGCTACACGTATTGCACGCTCAAAAAGTTGAAATCTCAAGTGTGTGGTCTTTTTTATGTACTGGGAAAGGAAGCGACTGTTGGCTTCTCTTTTAAATAATGGAAATACACACACAAAAAAAATCGACGCACCAAGGAGGAATTGTCCTAATCATATGAAAAAAGGTATACAAAGACGTTTTAACCAAACATGCAAATGAATGAAATTTGGTCGCTGATTTATTCCAACAAGAGCTCAAACAAATCTGAACTGTGCATCCAGCACGAGTATTCTAGACTCAATGTTCGGTGCGCATTAGCTGATTTTCAAAATTTCCGTTTAATTTTCTTGCAATAAGTTTATTTTACTGTATCAATACCTCGCCGAAAGATTCGTGCTCATTACGAACATAAGCGATGCTTTTATTAAATAAATAAAGCTTCCAGGGCTAAGTTTCTTGTTCAACTTTTTATTTTCAAGATTTCGGACTAATATGCGATGCTTACCCCATACACCGACTAGTCTGGCTACAGTGGTGTTGGGAACGATCAACTTGGAACTGTGCTGACTGGGGACGTATAGTCTTTAACGACGAGTCCAGTTTCTTACTGTGTCCTGACGACCGTCGCAAACGTGTCTGGAGATGTCCTGGGCAGTGTGTGGATCCTGGCCTTACTTTCGAAAACCACGCAGGTCCACAACAGGGCGTTATGGTCTGGGGTGCCATTTCATTTGATGGCAGAACCCCATTGGTAGTCATTCCTGACAGCATAACAGTACGTATATGATATTCTACGACCTGTTTTGTTGCCGTTTCTCTCACATCACCCCGGGCTTACTTTTCAACAAGATAATGCCCGGCCACACACAGCACTTGTTGCTATGGATTGTCTTCAATCTTTCCGGATTATTCCGTGGCCAGCAAGGTTACCTGATTTCTTACCTATAGAACACATCTGGGACGTGATGGGAAGGCGATTGCAACCATCCCGGAATGTTGACTATTTAGCCCGACAGTTGGAGACAATGTGGCAAGAAATCCTGCAGCACACTATCCGGTATCAGTCCATGACACGCCGGGTGACAGCCTACATCCAGGCCTGTGGGAGTCCAACGACATATCGACTTTCTCAATTTGTGACGAGAAAACTCTGGAATAAAACAATTAATTGTTCTGACTACTTTTAATATTTTTTCTCCTATACATGTTCTTCACATACACCCATTTTTGTTCCAATCGGTCAACTCTTTCTTGTGCGTCAATTATTATTTTAGAGTGTAGATACCCCCGCCATATGGAGGTCTGTCTCACAATCTCCAGAACTTCCTTCCTCTTTGACATCTTTCCCCCTTCCAGCCAGCTGGGCCCGTGCTGTCGGCGGCAGAAAGTTGGACAAAAAGAGGCTCAGCGAGGAGTCAGTCCTGCGGGATTCTTAATTAACGGACGCGGCGACACAAACGGAATAATTAATTCGCACCGCCATCTTGGCTCCTTTCTGCTCTATTCCCCAATTTCTTCAGCTCTCGCTTGGGAAGATGTGCAGACATTTGGATCAGAGCTGGTGCCATATAAGTGCCCGAGTTTGGCACTCCATGGTGATGGATGGATCAAGAATAGAGAACCATTGAAGCAATTTATGAATTTTAACAGCAAAAAACGGCTCAAAGTTTGTACGTAGGAACCACCAGCCAGGAATGCTGCTGCCAGCTATCTCTAATGGCCCAAATATAACGTGTGCCCCCCGCCTCTCGTTTTATAATAACCTTCCTAGTGAGAGAATTGAAATTATCTTAACAAAAATGAGCTATAGCAGTCACACACACATACAGACCACCGCTTTTATACAGATTCGCCACAGGAAGGAAGCATAGATGGAGCTCCTATACTCCAGGCAGCACAGAACCCAACAACAGCCTCCAGGTCTGACGCATGTCGAGTGGCCACAGATTCCACCGTGCATAGGTTAGCATATCACTGAAAAGACGGGTGTGGAATCATCCGCGTTTTAGTCTTCACTTTCTTCATTCAAATGGACCACGTCATTCGGCGATTCTAATAATCTCCGGAGCTTTAGTAGTCTCTGATTTGAGAGAAACATCGATATCTGCTGAAAGTTTTTAAAAATCACGAGTGATTTTCGAGGCGATATATTCTCGAAGTAGTATAACGAAGTGGAACAACGAGAAATATGTTCGTACCTGGTCAGTAGGCAATATTGGTGAGGTAAGGGAAAGAAGTTGATAGACGGTTCCCACAAGATAGACAATCTTCCAGTGTTGTCATGGATGATGGAATGATGGGCGTCTGCAGCTGGTGTCGGAGAGGGCAACGATGGCATTCATGTCCATGACGTCACAGATAGACCATGGCTACCCACATCACCATGTATTCTGAATCTTTTAAAATTCCTGCCTGCCCCATGGACGTCGTACAAAGTGAAGCAGAGGGATGAGCCAGCCACATTGGCGCCCTGGATTCTAGACATTTGAGTCGACGTTATACATATTATAAGAAATATTCGCTGCAGCTAAGAATTGCTGCTAGCACAAAAAGATCGAATTGACAATCCCATCCCTCCAGGATGACTTTCTTTCGATAAATTTCAATTTTCCATTCGATTTTTTTTTTTGGGTCTTTATGTTAAGTTGTATGTGCAAATATACTAACGCGATGTGTAAGCAAATCAATGCCGCCGCCATGTACTGAACGAGAGAGTGGAAGGAGGAAAACCAATTTGGCGTTTGAAGGAGCGGCGGATTTGTCCGCTCCTAATTATGATTTCTCGCAGAGCTCCACACTTTATCTCAATCGGCGGGACGACGTGTTGTCTCCCGGGCCGGATTCAATCCCAGGCTTATGTGCCTCTCGCCCCCGCATTAATTTTTATCGGCTTCCTTGGAGGAGCTTTGTGGCACTTTGTCTCTCCCCTATATCCTCCGTACCCAAGTCTTACATAATGCAGGTGGTTACGGTGCGTTACTCCCCTCGTGTTGTATTTCAACTCTGTATTAAATACCATCCTTCAAACCTGATATTTTCTCGAGGAATCGATAGCAGACTTTGCCTCCGACCGCCCGGTTTGTTCTTTATAGATTTTTACAGGCAGCTAGGTTGTCATGCTCTTCCGACGACAACATGGACACCAAATATTGTTCTGTTTTAGGCCCGCCTACAGTTCTACAAGGTTGTCACAAAAGTTCGTAAACACTTGCGAAAAATTGAAATACCAATGTTATTCGCCATAATATTATTCGCCGTTATGTATTTAAAGAATATAAACACTTTACCGTATAACAACAAAAACCGTCATGGAACAAAGGGATACAAAAACCGAACGAACTTTCTTACAACCCAATATAATGTCTATGTATTAAGTAATTGTATTATGTATTTACCGTAATAATATTATTCGCCAAGTAATCAGAAAAACGTTTTAAGAAAAACACCCAACTTTTGTGACAACCTTATATCATAAATTTGGTTTTAGAAAACGTCCACATCGCACTTATCTGGAATTGCATCCTGAAGCTCGGCTGAGTGCACCCAGGCTTCCTATCGCCCCGACCTGAACAGAGTTGGTTGCATTCGGCTGGTCAGTTCTATCTGCTCCTTTCTATCCGGCCGTCGTCCATCTGGGTCATCCTCCGACCAACCTTCGTGATAACCATCCGCAATATCAGCGCTATATATATACACACACACACGTACACACAAAGCCTTTATTAAGACCATTGGTCTTACACAGATTCTCCAGAGTGTAGACAACAATGATCAGGATGAGTAGGTTTTTTTTATGTACAATATTACATGGAATGCAGTAAAAAAGCATGGTCTAACAAAAGAAGAAAAAGTTTTGAAGATTAATTATCATTATTATAATGGAAAGACTAATTTATCAGATCCTTCATAACTCTTCTGAATATCACACTATACAAATTTACATATTAGTTAGTAAAAAGGCATTATTCGATTGAATAAAATATTTATTTGTCTATATTTCAGTTGGCTGAATGCCAGCCTTTATCGAGGCATTACATTTTTTTCAATCTTTTATTCAATCCAATATATGTCTTTTTACTATCTAATGATTTAAATATGGATTGGTCTATTTTCGGAACAAATTTACATATATGTCCCGTCCCTGATGATCTTTCATGGAAAATGTGTTCGTAGTTTCCGCATCAACAAGGTAGTTCGGAACGCGGTGGTCGTGTGAGAGAGAGACCGAGTGAGCGTGACCTGATTGGCCACCTTTATGGCCCCCGTTAGAATATTAGTATGGAGAGGGAGGTGCCGACATTTATGGCCCAGGTCTTTATTGATCTCTTCCACTGTCGGAAGGTGAACCATTTGAGACCTATTTAGTCCTTCTATGGATATAGGCAAATTGGAGGCATTCAAACCATTTATATTAACCCATATGCTCTATTGGCCCCCCGATTCTTGCAAAAGTTCAACCCCCACCAGCGAGTTCAAGTAACCAAACGGGGCTCTAGCACATTTGTAAGTGCAAAGACGAACTGCTTTTCACATGTGTAGACATGTGGTGCACTTACAGTAAAGCAGTCGCCAACTTCTATCCACCATGATAATCATGGCCTGTACCATTTATATTAACCCATACAAGTAATTCAAGTTTACAAAGACGTATCTTAACAACATACCCTACAGAGTTCCATGCATACAAACTCTACACAGAAAGATGAAAGACATTCTGGGAAGCTCCCTCTGCGATGAAAAGGCCTCCTCAAAATAAACAAAGGGTCTTCGATATCTTCATTTCCAAAGTTAGGAAGAGGAGATCCGCCATGTTGAGGAAGCGGTGATTGCTCGTCCAGTCCCCGATTATCCAGGACTGGAGATGTGGCTCCCAGAACGACAGGCCGGTGTCAAGCGAAGTGGAGGGAGATGGTGGTCCAACGCTAGCAGCTTGAAATATTCTAAATTGATATAATAAGGAGATATTACTAAATACATCATATACAACTAATGAAAAATTGTTAATTTTAATAACGAATATGATGCAGAAAAAGAGCTCGACTCAATTTTATCGACTCAAATATAATGTACAACTCTGTACTCATTCTCTCTGGCATGATTATAATTTTATGTAACTAATTATACAATGTGTAACGTCTAAATAAAGCTTGTTTTATTCTTATGGGCGTAAAAAAAGAGAGACATTCTAAATTGCCTGCTGATCTTCTCATTGGTTCATTCACCACAAGTTGGTTGACAAGAGCCTTCAAACGTTAAGCTGCTCTTTGAGAATCTGTTCACCATTTAGGACGGAGTGAACCTAGTGGTTGGGGAGGTTGCATAGTTACTTCCTACCTTAATAGTACTTATGGATGATTGTGCACCACACCAGATGGGCTGGTTTCAAGTAACACTCTATTCCAATCTATATTGGCATTCTTCAATCTCACTCTTGTTACGGTGAATTTTGATAATTTTGTAAGACAGAAAAAAAAATTCCCGCATATCATTTTTCCATTTACGTAAAACAAAATTGTAAATTCTGGAAGTTTCTTCGTAGTTTGTTAGAAAGATCGAACTGTCTTTTCAACTTTCAAGTTTTATTCTAACTCCTCCCATGACCAGCAAGGCCACAGCATTTATCTAATACATTTGAATCTTCAATAGGGGAACATAGCCTATAACATTGTTAAACCAGGTATTTTGGGAGGTGGTCTCTTATTGGAGATTCTATCACATCAGGCCAAGTCATTTATCCGAAGTCTTTCACCCCAAACAGAGTCTCCAGGAGAGACGGTCTAGCCATGTTTTAAGGGGTCTCTTATGGGAGACTCTACGGTGTCAATGTAATTCTCTTATAGGAGTGTTAGGAGCTCGAGGTAAGCTACCCCCATGTATTCCGCCGGACTAGCAGGAAGTATTGCTCTGTGGATTCAGCGGGTTGCTGAATGTCTGTCCTCGCAGTCTGCTGGGAGATTGCACAAGGAGTAAGTAATCTGTGTTAAATCTATCTATCCGATCCTCCCTTGCAGTCAATTTCACTGAGGACAGCCTTGGCTTTCTGTCTAAGGCAAAGTTATTGCAAACATTTCTCAACCCCCACAGCGGAATCTATCAAAATGTCCAGCGCTGCCGTGTAGCACACCCATGTTTTTGCCCAAGTCGTCCACGCCCTCCATCTATTCTGGACAAATGATGTTGGGCGGATGTCTTGGACGGAAATCCTCACTTTGTTACAAGACTCTCCCAGTTTGTTGGATTTCACCAAATGTTGGCGTTGTTTTTCCCAGCACAACTCTATGTTAATTCCTCCAGTCCAATTACAGTCCGCCGCTGTCACGCTGGGTTCCGTGCCGAGGTTGATAAACCCGCAGGCCATGTAACACGCTAAAACCCTTTCGTTTCCCCACTGGGCCTCATTAGCATTACGGCGTGGCGTGATGTCTCAATCGTGTTGGGACAAGTGAGGAACGTCCCAGCTGTGGGTGGGGTGGGCGCCTGCCCCTCCCTGCCTAATCACGTCCCGACCTCTGGGGGTGGGGCAGCCACTTGGGGATGTTGCCAAGGCCAAGGGTTTTATTCAATTGGTAATTCACAGATCATCGTTTTGACTCTCTATAGATTCAACAACCAGTAAAATTGTTAGTATAAGGCTACATCCATTGCTCTTATATTTTGATTCCCAACTTCTCAAGTGATTTAGCTCAAAAACGAGAGTAAAGTCTGATTCGTCTCTTTTGGGAACGGTAACCGCGAGTCATCAAATGTTTGAAGAATACCAAAGAGCAGAGAATTGTTGGTCTGAAATTATAGCTACTTCCAACCAGCAAACAGAAGCCAGAATGCTGTTCCAACATGTCTGAACCTATGGTTAGACTGGACGGATGGTGTCCTCCTATAAGATCGTTCCAAACACTCACTAAGGATATATTCGGTAGAGTTTAAGGAAGAGCTCTCGGCTCGACAGCCTGCCAACTGAGTATACTAAATGGATTCTTGGTTCAAACTTGTCTTGCGATTTATTCCAATAAAATTAAGGCTGTCGTTTGATTCCTTTCACCTTGGTGGCCATCTCGTCAGCTGACTTCTCGGCGGTGGGGCCATATGGGCGGATGCCAGGCCGGCCAAACGGCCTCTTCTAATCAAAACCCAGCCGGATAATCACCGTGTGACCAACACACAGATAATAGTCGACTGAAATTCCAGCTATTAGAGTATTGGCTCTGGGCGTGGCTCGGTCCCTCCCAGGGTAATTGCCCGGGGTAATAGAGCGTCGTTTATATGGTCGGTGGGTCCTGGTTACTCTCTCTACATGGAGCTTCGTGTTTGCCGAGTTGTTTTCCTATTGGAACTTCTTTAAAAGGTCGATCTTGTTAGACGAAATTACAAGTTCGGTCAACGAGATTGTCTCACCTCACTCTGCTGCGCGACAAAGTTCGGTCGAGGTAACAGAAGTCTTTCTCTTTTTTTGTTTTTTTGTTTTTCACAAACGAATCTCGTTAAACGAATCGAATAATGGATGGAAAGTTGGGTTCGCATCCTCCCTTGCAGAGAAGTTTTCCCATCCCACTTAGGTTCTACTTGGGAACACCCACATTGAACTGCGCCATTAGGTTTTAATTTTTATCTTTTGGTTCATAATTTCTTACTTCTACAGTGGAATGTTTCGTTAACGACTCAGGTCAAAACTGGTTGTTAACAGGATAGCGGTGCAATTGTCTCATTAGAGACCTGGTCGCTGTGCATCTTGTCAATGGCGACATCTTATCAATGTGGCCGTTAACAACTATTCGTTATAAAGGATTTTTTTTCTACGTGGAATACACGTTGTTCTTAGATCCTCGACGTCAATAGAACTGCTACGATAAAGAGATGATTAACATGGCCTTTTTCGAAGCATGTTCGACGTTACAACCGCTAGGAATATTAACCCATACACTACACCAAATCCTCAGGTGTTTCTATGACTTGCTTCATTTATAAAAGCATAGGGCGCCTCTCCTGTCAAAATAAACTAGACGCCATCTATTGACCGTCGCCACAAACTAGCGGCCTCGGATCGGTGACAAAGCCACAACACCAGCTTTGATAAACTAAGAAGAAGCGTCCACCTAGAGACCTGCTTCATTTTAGTCATAGCTATAGATCTATATTTTGTATCTTCATAAGCTTATTTCTTTTTTGTCTCTATACCTTCTTTAAAAAATGATGCTTTGTTGAATTTTCTCTAAAAAAAAAACTCATCGGCAAACTGAGAAAAAGCGTCCACCTAGAGACCTGCTTCATTTTAGTCATAGCTATAAATCTATATTTTGTATCTTCATAAGCTTATTTCTTTTTTTGTCGCTATATCTTCTTTAAAAAATGATGCTTTGTAAAATTTTCTATAAAAAACTCATCGTGTCCTATAATGTAGCAGTTATAAACAGTGATGGGGCAACGATAGTTGACTGCAGAGGCCAGGATGATGATCTATGGTCTCTAGTTCTTCTTACCTCTGGGAAATCATTCCGTTCCACACACGCTCTTCTAAATGTAAAAACACTTTTCCTCTTCTAAATCATCCCTCTCTCTTCTATTCTTTCAAATTTAATTTCGCGGTCTTTAATAACTTTTTCAAAATGAATTTTTCTTCCCAAAAAGTTTAATTACTCAAATTGTTAATGTACGCAAAAGGAATAAAAAAAAATCTTCTTATTTAAAAACTGTATATTAATTAAATTTAAACTCTTCATAATTTCTGAGAAAAATGTTTTAACACAGTTATGTCGATATTTTATCCCCTCCGCTCTCAACGGCAATTTCACCACTTTTTATTTCAACGATATTTCTGGGTAGCTTTTTATGGCGCCATTGGAAGCGCACACTGTTCTTATTAATTTTTAGTTAAGGACTTCCACTGGGAGTGATTCGAAGGGATTTATCTTTGGGAGAAAAACTGTTAAATCTCAACTGCTATATAATTTAGCTTTTCTAGAAGCTCTTTTGTTTCCGCGCAGTTTCATTATCGCCTCGTTCGATCATCTGGTTGTCTTTCTTTATAGAATTTTATAGAAGGAGACACCATTTATTCACCTCTCATGTTACCCCATCGACTCTTCTTATCAGTTTTAAGGATAAATATATTGTAGAAAGAAAGGATGCTACTTCTTTCGTCCAACTAGACGCAAAACTGTGCGTCATCTTTTTGCCGTCTCGGATCATCGACACAGCTTTGGTAAAGTCAGAATGTCCACCTGAAGACCGTGATCGGGTCTTCTTATCAGTTTTAAGGATAAATATATTGCCGAAAGAAAATATGCTACCTCTTTCGTCCAACACAAAACGGTGCGTCATCTTTTTGCCGTCTAGGGTCAGCGACATAGCATCTTTTGTGAATTCAGAACGCCTACCTGAAGACCATGATCGGGTCTTCTTATCAGTTTTAAGGATAATATATCTTGTCGAAAGAAAGAATGCTACTTCTTTCGTCCACCTAGACACAAAACTGTGCGTCATCTTTTTGCCGTTTCGGGTCAGCGTAACAAGAGCTTTGGTAAATTCAGAATGCCCTCTTGATGACCATGGTTTCAGGCTAATGGCTTTCGTCTAGCAGGCTTTTGAACTGAAGATAGCCTGATGAGCATAACCAGAGCTGGGATTGTGGCTTTGGCATCGACCCGAGTCTTCCCAAGTTGTAGAGATTATCAATAGATAATACCTAGTTTTTTCGTCTATTTGACGGGAGAGGTGGCCCTTCTTGTTATAGAACAGCTTAGGTTTGTTTCGTTTTGCCCTCATAAGTTTGAGCATTCTCGCTACCATTACCACACCAGACTTCAATTCGGAAAATTATAATCCCTTATATATTCTATCATTGGGGGGAAGGTATAAATAATGTTTCTGGTATGAATCGGTTATTAGATCAAATTCTCTCTCTTTCGGGCCTTAGAGCTTATCTACAGGAGTACTACTGACTAACTGTAGTTGTAGAAGGACGTCTAGGCCAAGGAGTTAATAATAGATTCCTACAAGATAGCCCCTATTCCCGGATGATTTTATCTAAATGAATGTTCAGGCTTGATGTCTCCATATATTTTAATTAGTTAAATTAAAATATATATCAACACAAAGCAATAACGCGCCATCTATATATGACGAATGAAAACATTAAGACGCGAATGATTCTTTTCAAAAATAAATCAAACTTCTACTGTCCTTACTGTGATGAAAAAATATTGGAAGGGCTTGGTTTTTCAGTGGTGAACTCTCACAAAGCGATTTCGCCAATTTTATCTACCAGACCGCTTCTTTAGAGCTCCAATACTGTACTTTTTTCATCGCAGTAAGGACAAAAGTTTGATTTATTTGTGAAAAGAAACATTCGCGTCTTAATTTCTTCATTCATTAAACTATATATCACTCAGCAAAGAGACGCCATCATTTCCTCCGGTTTATCTTTCTTGTTAACAATATCTTTATTGCTGACCCAACAAGTCCTGTACTGACGATAGCCTCCTCCACATGGCTTGGCAGGCCGGACAGCGCGCACGGTTACACAGATCAATAAACTCCGCCTTTATTTGAACAAAAGAATGCCTTTGATTTCTTCGCACTCTCTTTGTTTAAAATACCATTCTTGGTTTTTCTGTTGTTGTTTAAATGACTTTTCACCCTTCCTCTTTTGTGTCGGTTATAGATCCCTTTCTATTTACAACAACCAACATATGGCCTACATGTGGTAGTATGCTATTGAAAAATGAAGGGTTCTAAGTGTAGACAGCCTTCCAGACACGAAGGTGCCTTTACTTCAGCGCTTTGTTCTTAGATCCAATGTAGATGTTTAAAGCTCCGCTCTCTCTCCCCCACTGGGCTTTCACCCTGTAACAGCGCATGCTTCCAACACCGTCCCACCTCAATTAAACCTACGTATTTGCATCATCCCTAATTATTCTTTCATTTCAAGCCGTCCGGGTTCTCACCTTTGTCGCTCTAAAATTCCAATGCCATTAAAACCTTACGTGTGTTCGAGTTCGACAACAATCTGTTGGCTTTGAGAGAAATCTCTGTCACCAAACATCCCTTCTCTCTAGCCGGAAAATGACTTATTTGATATGCATTTGAGTCACAGTAAAAATGTGTCATTTCATTCTATTTAGAGACCTACTTAACTCTGCGCCATTTTGTTCAACTTATTTACATATAACACCAAACTTACATATCCATAATATTGACTTAAAACACCAATCTTACGTATCCAAATCTGGCCGACTCCAAGAATTGTCGTTATTTGAGGATAACTCTGTGACAATTTACTGTCATCTAAATCATATGCTACCATAGTGCTGCTGGGTATAGCTTCATGGATCAGAGATTTTGAGGGTTGATCGCTCCTATTTGTTGACCATTCCAAAATTCCTTTCTTTAAATATATCGGACGCATCCTGTTGAATGTGTTATGTGGTCTAACAATTGCTAGACTGACTACACGAAGCTGCTTGATGTGAGAATACTTGGCTTCCGAGTGTATAGGTAATGTAGTGTGTGTATAGGTAGTGTATATGTTGGTCCCAGCCAAACAAAGATATTTCCAGCGTTTGACTTCGATGTCTAACCGGCTGCCCCTGTGTGTCCAGAATATGTGCGGGAGTTCAGCTGCGGCAAGCTCTACTACCGGCTCTTCCAGCTGGACGCCAGGCAGGATGTCCTCTACGTGGGAGCCATGTAAGTCCAGTGATCTACCTGCTCCACTGAATCCTCACCACCAACTTTGTAATGATGGTCAAACACAACCTCCAATGAGAGACCACCTCCAGAAGTATCTATGGCATAGGAAGTACAACTGGACTTGCCTTTGACTGCTTTGTAATTTTACTAACAAGATTCTTCCCTGATTTTACACTTGCACAAAATCAATAAGGAATCCAGGGCTTGGTTTCTTTTTACTTCTTGAGATTTCGGTCTAACATGCCCTTCAACACGGAGACCCAGAAATACTACTTCTGATATTATATTTTCGAGCCCAATGTTCAAGTTTTTTTGTTATGCTTCTTCTCTATTGTAGATTTCAAACTAGATATTCTTATGTTTATTTTAATAGTTAATTCATTCAAAGATAGAGGCAGCCTGGCTGGCATTCAAAGTTCTTCAAATTAAAGATACCTCGGCCAGTAAATCTTTTTATTATCTCAACGTTTCAACAAAAAAATTTTTGTCCTCGTCATGAACTGGAACTATAATTTTTAACCCTTTGCCAAATGTTTTAATTTTTGTTCGCTCCTGACAAGGACAAAAGATTTCGAAACGTAGAGATAATAAAAAGATTTACTGGCCGAGGTATCTTTAATTTGAAGAGCTTTCATTCGAAAACAACATTCTAACCCAATATATGGATTGTGGAAGGGTTCATTGACCTGCCATGATGCTTTGATTTGAGCAGTTTGAACCAAGGCACAGAGCCGTCGTCCAGAGTCCTAGCTACCAACGTTTATAGGGTCACGCAACTCACAATATCGATCGCATTTAACTGCACTGATTACCAAAGATTTATTACAAACGAAATAAGCAGCGAGAATAAGTCTCCGGGAAACAAAAATAACCTTGACACCGCGAAACACGCTCTTTCTCTGATTGGTTGGCTTTCCCAGACGCGCGTCCCACGACGTTCTTTGCAGCTTTTCCAAATATTTATAGAATGTTCTCTCCACATTTCCTGGTAGATCCCATGGCAAAATGGTGAAGTTTCAACTCTAGGGTTGTAATGGCTCAACTCCCAACGTACATCCAAGAACGAATGCCACGTGGTAGCCAGATTAGTTTATTCCTGGAGACCTGACGACGACCACCCTGCCTGCTAGATGGCGATAAGGAACAAAGGGGATGTGTTGCGTCATCTCACTTACTTAACGAGGAAATTTGGAAGAAGAAAAAAACACCTTTATAGAAAAAGAGAGAAGAGATTATGTGGTTACTAGCCCCCATTGTGCGATCTTTAATTAGCCGGTATTGTTGGCTCGGCGCTATATGTTGCCATTGTGGGGTTGGTTCTCTTGCTGGTGTCAAGTTAACAGCTGTAACAACACCGATGTTGGGACCAACGTGTACCAGCGTTATTAAGAAGAGGCACCTCATGCAATCGCAGCCGCCCTGTTAACACCAAGCTTGCCAGACTTGGCGAGGCGACATATATAGACGGTCGGAGATGGCGCTCATCATCTATATCCCGCTTGATGCGTCCATTGGGGCTCAAAAATCATCCATTCTGGTTATCATCCCCGTAAATAAAGATATTTCCGCTCATCATTTTACATCTTTCGGTTTGACGGGTCATTTTATAGGTTAAGATTGTTTGGATTGTAGCGATGTCGTCATCTTCTATTGCTATTACATGTCGCTTCATGCCATCATCAAAGGTACTATCCCAACTTGGATTATGTCACAACGACACGTCCGTCGTCTGTATTTCTACTCTACCGTAGTACATGGTCATTAAACTGGCGTCTGCACATACCGACGTCTGCTACCCTAATGCCGAGTTCGAAGTTCTTACCCCGGTTTCCTTCTCGAACTGAGAACATTGCTTTTGCTTCAGGTTCACAAGACCTAGTCTTCGTTAAAAAAAAAAATCTAATCAAACTATAATAAAAAGCACACCCTAGAAGCAGATGGCCTTCCAGACCTTTCGGTCCATAAGCCGGCAATAAAAAGCACAGGAAATTTCAGAAAATTCCTAATGATGAATTGTGTTGGAGTGTGTTTGGAAATGTGCCTTTGTTATATACTGTGTCTGTAATGCCCATCGTTCAAGCAGTCTGAAGAAAGGGCGGGTGGGGGAGACGCCATTGTTCCTGGCGTCAGGGAAATGACCGGCCATTTCCATCCCTCCAGTCGATCTAATGGGACAATGCGGGAAATATACTCGAGGCTCTGAGTACGATAGCAGTCAGAACATGGGCAGAGATTTTATTGCAAATGCCTAGTACCTTGAAGGTCATCTCTGAGGGTTTGAGAATCCATTGTAAGCAACATGCTGTAGTCCAGGCCGTCCGTAATTGTTTCGAGGCCGCCACCATGTATCATATATATGAGGAACTCTCAGCGCCAGGCTGTGCTGTAGGCATGGCTGGCAGAACTGTGTCTAGCGGGTTGACAGTCAAATGTCTCCCAAAGAAACTGGGGCTGACTAGCATCCTTAAGTCGGGTTGTCAATTAACCAACATGTATATGCTATTACTTGAGAGTAGAAAGTCATCGAGGTAAAAGTTTATATATCTAAAGATCCTGGATGGTTCTTCTACCAAGTAATATCATCAAAAATTTGTCGAGAAATTAAATGATATTAAAAGAATTTTTTCGAACTAACCAGAGACAATAGAATTTGAAATTTCATCCCTCAAGTTTACCGAGGACAGAACAAATCTCCCCAGGACAAGAGTTCCTCAGTCATCCTCGAGGTAATGGATTCTAGGATGCTCAAACACAGATGTCACATTGGGACTGAAACTTGGTTTTTCTTGCATTTCATATTTGTATCCGTAAACTAAAGGTTTAATAATAACACAATACGGGTATCTGGATCTTCGTCGTTTACGTGAAGAGATTAAACTCAAAACACCTGATTTATGGGAGAAAGAAAATTGGATCCTGTTACACGATAATGCCCAACCTCACAAGGCCTTTTCGGTTGCTCAATATATATCGAATAACGGAACCCACGAATTTCTTCACACCCTCCCTATTCTCCTGAACCATTTCCCCCCCGACTTTTTTTCTCTCTTCCCTATTATAAAATATTTATTGAAGGGTAAACGTTTTGATGATGTAAGTGCAATTATAGAAAAATCGAAGAACATTTTAAAAGCCATTCCGAAAAAAGAATTTGCTCTGTTTTGAGCAGCTGAAAAAAAGATGGGAACGTTGTTGTGTAGCTCAAATATCATACTTTGAAGAATACTTAGTTGTTATATTTGTATCTACTATAATAAAATTTAAACAACCTTGTTTCCCTTCTTAATGATCACATCTTGTAAATAATTTATCTTCAACTATTAGACCTATACGAGTCAAAATAAAAGCGTTAGGGGACGATCATAAAAAAATTCGAACTTAATGTGATTTAATATATAGCAACTGATTATAAAGTTTTTATGCTTCACTGAATATTTTACCTCTTCACTCAATTATCTTCCCCCGCCGTTTTTTTATTTTGACTCATATAGATCTAATTGTGAAAAAATAGTACAAATGTGATATTGTACTGGGATAAGATGCATAAATTATGAAAAAAAGGCATCTCCTTATCGTGCAACTGAAAGTTTCTGATGGCTTGCGCCATCTATCGGAATAAATATCAACTATTATCTTTGATTTTTAATTATTCCCCAGAATTGGCCAAATACCTATTCTTGATTAATCAAGAAAAGCTAACCACGAACGCGTTTCAGGCTGTTGGCCCTCATCATAGATCTAATTGTTCAATGGGTGGAAACAGAAATATTTATTTTCTCTTTATTAATTCATTATAAAAAGCTTTAAAAACTATTTTTAAATAATTGATTAGAGATAGAGAGATAATTACATAGAAACGTTAGTTATATGGTTCACTATATACACAGAGCCATTCTCGCCATTGTCCATTATCAAAGTTACCATCCAACATTGGATCATCAGCAGCCAGGATGTCCATCTGAGTCGACCAGATCCATTTTAATTAAGGTATTGCTCCGACATATAATTTTGTTAATGTTCTGGGCTCCCTCCCATTTTGCTTTTTTGCACTCAGCGATAAGTGATCCAATTTTTACCTCGAGCGGATCATCAATTCTGCTGTTGTTGGCATTGATCGCATTTGGTCTTCTCTGTCCAATAACTCAGCCATCCTCTTCCGTCCGTGAATTGTCGTTATCCGGCATGTCGCCAGCCAGACTTACTGATCCAGCGATCTTTATTTTCTCTTCGACTATGAGCAGTGACAGATTGCCACGTATATGTTTTAATAGAACACGGGAACTCTCTAATGCTTCGGGCACACCCATCGGTTTCATTAAAAAGCTCACTAATCTGCTTAACGATAATGGATCCCCTGCACTTGTTTCCTGTGATGACCCTGAAACGCTGAGGAGCGCGATTACAGGGCTCTTAAAAACAGCGGCAGACCAATCTATACAAAACGACCTTACAAGAATGGATAAATCTAAGCTATACTCTCACTACAAAGACATTCACATATCTTTCATGACGGAGGGATACCTTTTAGGGGATTTTCCTTTCCCGGTTGTAAGACTACTCGCACAAGTTAGAATACTTTCAAGTTTTTTTAGAGAAAACCACACCAAGATGCTCTGCGGTGAGGACCCGACTTGTACCTTCTGTAATTCAAAACTACAAAATGAAATCACTCACTATATTTTTGATTGCTCTGCTCTGAAAGAAGAAAGAAGAACCCTTATGCTCAAAACTGGGCAACTCTGTGCTTCACTTCCATCAATAATTGACAATATGACCCAGAATAAGTATATTGCTACGGCGTTTTATGGTTTCCACAAGTCCATATCTCAGAAGAAGGCCAAGTGATACTCACTCCTCACTTTCTTACTGCTACTCTTTTTGTGTTGATTTCTTGCTTCCCTCTTTCTTATTATTATTTTTTTTTTTCCTTTTCTTGTTTTTTTTTTTTTTCTTTCTCTTTTTACTCTGTATATATCGCTATTTCCGTTGTCTCACTGCTTTGTTCTTATGCATACCTCTGGTGAATCCTGTATAGGGTCAGTGACCCTAAATAAAGGCTTTTTTGTTGTTGTTGTTGTTGTTATTTTCTCTTCGACAGCTTTTTAAAATGCGACACTTCGACATCTTTTTGATGCCAGCAGTTTAAATCAATTCCAAGCATCGTTTCTCCAGTAAAGAGATCTTACCTAGACACGGCAGACAGTTACTTTATCTTTGACAGCTTTTTAAAATGCGAAACTTCAATAACTTTTTGATGCCAGCAGTTTAAATCAATTCCAAGCATCGTTTCTTCAGTAAAGAGATCTCACGTAGACACGGCAGGCAAGTTTCCAGAAGCTGATGTTGTGCGGTTTCCAAATACAAGAATCCTTCTTCACTCGTGCTTGATCTATTAATATAGAAATTATTCTTGGTTAGTGTTGCATATTGTAATATTGGATAATTTCAATATCGCAGTATTTTCCAATTCTTTTCAAGTGCGCAGATAATATTTATCTTTTTCTACAATATGAGAAATAGAAAAATACACTAATTTCCTTGATTGTTATTCTTTGAAGGTCTTTTGATAGTGATATCAGACAAAACACAACAAGATATCTTAATATACTGGAGTTTGCCACGACGGCGAAATTCAAGTATCAAACAAATGCCACAGGAATTTCTGGAGATAGAAGAAACTCATCTCCTGAAACCTGTGGAATTTGTTTGATCAATATCCAGTAGATTTAAATCAATATTGAAATTGGAGTATGTCTAAACAGAAACTATTTATAAATTTGTTTATAGCTTCAGCTTAAAAATTGATGAGATTTGTTGACGACACTTTGCTGCAATTTGGATTATAAACACTCAGCGAATTCTCTCTCGCAATAGAGTTGTGAATCTACTATTATTGTTGACATACACTAAGTAGACACGAAGTTCCACCAAGAAGGAAAAGTTGTCTGAGGCAGGTAGTGACTGTCTCCTAGCAACAGCAGGTTTGCCATTGTTAGCTGGGAGTGATGCCAGCCAGGCATTGTTCTCAGATTGGAGCGAAGCGTAAACCCGATAACTCCCTTCGCCCTCTTTATTGGAGGGTCGATTCCCGCCGCGGCATTTCTCACATTTCTAATAAACCACTTTAAATAGCCTGTTATCTATCTAATGCCCTGTACAAGTTCGACAACGTTCGCATCGAATCCCTCTGGAACAGGGACCGGTATTGAAACATACCACAATTTGGCTTTTAACAGAGGTTTTGATGCTTGAGGTGATGAATTCACCAGTAAATTGTGTAGCATTGACGCACAGTGTTCGTTTTGTATTCTTTATAAATAAAGGATAAATTTTGTGTATTTTTGTGTTTTTTTATACTTACCATTCTTCAATATTTGACCCATCCCGATGTAACGCCATTTGGAATTTGGTCTGGAAAGAGCCATTATTCCGATAACGGTCTAATTTGCATATTCCGTTTGCAATGCCAACTCAGACGAAATAAATAATTTAGACAGACTTTTATCTCCTTCCAGCCGAACGATAGTCTGGGGTGACTTTAATCCAGTTGGTCCATTGAAGAGTCTCATAGGAAAAATAATGCGGTCGTTTTCCCATTTGCCTACTGCATCCATCTGCTGTTGACCCAATAGTAGGTTCACCCACCTTTAGAAGCCCGTTTCCAACCTCAAGGACAAGTGAGCGCCCCTTTCCTGGCTTAGCCGCTCTAGGGCATTGTCCTTCCTCGCCACGTGAAGACGCCAGGATGGGATTTTCCCTTCTTAGGAAATCCGACAGTACTTCAATGATTCTGTTTTAGAGGAAACTTCTGACAGATTGGGGGAAGAGATGCTAAGGGGGAATTTCTAAGAAACTCGATATTGAAACTGAGACGTCTAAAGGCGCAGTTGGGAGGTTGTTGTTGTTGTTGTCGTGTCCAATTAAGAGCCTCAGATGTCACCATACATCTCTATCACAGCAGCAGCAATGTCCACTATCTTAGGTGTGTAAAGCTGCTGCTCTGGGTCCATGTCAGTTTTCTGTTTTTGTTGTCGTGTCCAATTAAGAGTCTCAGATGTCACCATACATCTCTATCACAGCAGCGGCAATGTCCACTATCTTAGGTGTGTAAAGCTGCTGCTCTGGGTCAATTTTCTGCAAGGCTGCGGCCATTGCTTGGCATGAGAATATGTGGGTAGGTGTTAGTTCCACACCAGGACAGTTGTTGCATGTCCTGTAGGTTCTTGTGCCATCTTGTCACAGTTGGGAGATGTGTTTATTGTAAGCCAGTTTAGTCGACACTACCTAGGCACTCACTCCATGTCCCTCGGAAAGGACAAAAGGTCAAAGCGCCGCTATAATGTGAAATTCCTAACAATATTGCCACATAGAAAATTAGGAAAGACAAACTTCAGGATGACACAGCAATTTAATTAGGGCAAATACAAATTATAAATGATAAAAAAAATAATATTAATAAAATAAAAGTAATGAGGAAAGTTTATAGAGTAGCAAAATATAAACATAAAAAATGATACTCTTTTAACAAAATAATGAATACTTTGCTACAATATGTATAGCTCCTCACACCGACACATAAATTTAAAATGATATAATCACCGCGATAAATGAACAAAACACTACAAAGGAATGACAATACATCCAGATGGCACAAGAACCTACAGGACATGCAACAACTGTCCTGGTGTGGAACTAACACCCACTCACATATTCTCATTCCCAACAATGGCCGCAGCCTTGCAGAAAATTGGCATGGACCCAGAGCAGCAGCTTTACACACCCAAGATAGTGGACATTGCAACTGCTGTGAATGCATGGAGACATCTGAGGCTTTTCATTGGACACGACAACAACAACAACAGAAAATTGACATGGACCCAGAGCAGCAGCTTTACACACCCAAGATAGAGGACATTGCGACTGTTGTGATAGAGATGTATGGAGACATCTGAGGCTCTTCATTGGACACAACAACAACAACCGCGATAAATAACAGCATCTCCATTCAAGGAAAAAACGCAAATATAGAGGGATTTTTCTTCCTCTCATCTCAATGACTTGCTAAAACCGTGCCCGATTATTGGATGCAATTCTCATGCCATGTTGGTCAGTGAGATACCAGCCCGTTGTATAGAAGGTCTGGCATGAAGCTATCATTGATCCAAGTGGATTGTAGCTCCCCACACGGAATATTGGAGTGTTGATAACGTCAACTCAGGAATTTGGCAGCCACCAGAACTGCTTGATTCATCTATACCACCACATCCTTGGAGCTGGTTCTCCAATTAGTCTGTATCGTATGATTGAACAACTTGCAGCCACCTTGTTATGAATTAAATATGGTTGGCGTTTTTTCAGGACTTTTTTGTTCGATATGTGAAAAAAAAAAAAAAGAGGCGCGGGCGGGATGGATGAAGGAAGAGCATTGTTTGATCGCAGCAATCATTATCATAATGACCAGCTGCTTTTATCACCCCGCGGTGATTTATCATAGAGTTGTTGTTACTGCCTCCAGTGGCTGGCGGCTACCTCGTAATGAGCTGGTTGTCCAGTAGGTAGGTAGCATTGACCATTGTATTGGGCCTTGCTCCTCACTGAGAGAATCCTTGAAAGTATAAATAAGCCCCACTAAGAAGACATGAAAACGTGTGATGCTTTGAAGTAATCTTTATATATAATTCAATAAAAATTAAGGGATTTGTGGAAGATTGGCATAAACCGTTGATTTTCAACAGTCCTGACCCGGGATCGATTCCCACTTTGGGCTTATTTTTTTCCCCCTAAAGAGAGAAAAAAAAAAGTTTTATTCAATGATTCCCGATTCTTGCAAAAGGCCAACCCTGCCAGTGAGTGCAAGTAACCAAATGCAACTTTGACACACTTGTAAGTGCAAAGTCTGCTCACTTGTTAGTATAGTCGAACTGTGCATGTACGTGTAGACATATAGTGTGTCCTTGCAGTAAAAGCAACGTTAATTACTACCCACCATGACTATCATGGCCTGAAACACGTATAGAAAGTCCAACCTCTCCTCTACGTGGGGAGAAACAGCACAAGTAAGGGACTGCCCTGTAGGGCGAAGTACGGTGTCGTGAGCCTCGAGCCGCAACGGTAACCGTGAACAGGGAACTCTTAAATGTGGCTGACTAACGGGACAATTGCACTCCCCTTTGCATGGAGCAACCAAATTAGAAGTTAACGATACATGCTACTGCGTCCGAGGATGCCGACATGCTGGGGCTGCAGTCCGGGGAACCAGTGGGAAATATACCCTGAACATCTTACAATTAAATATAAATGGAACACAGAAGGAGAGCTGAGTAGACTGATATATGAACATATTTTTTGGAAAAGACACGACCATCACCACGTATAAAAAACAATAAACAGGTTGATTCACTTTGTTGTTTAACTGTTGTCCATCGGTGTATTATGAGCTGCGATGTGCAAACAGACGAACAAGGGAATTCTTACGTCACACCCCGTTGGTATTTGTACAGCCGGCGGGTAAACAAGAGCAGGAAGTAAGGCTGCTCCCTGGAGACTTACCCTCAGGAATCCACCCCCTCCCCTCCCGACCCCTAACTGCATATTGTCTTTAATAACATATCTACACCCCGTGTGTGTTCTACGATTCACCGTTTCCTTACACATCTTAGCGAGAGCTACGCCAAGTCATCTATTCCCCCCTTTATTTCTGTATTTCTAAAATATGAATTTAACCTTACACACACACAAAACCTTTATTAAGATACCAGTCTTATACAGATTCACCTCTCTCATTGCCGGCTTGCATTTATCCTTATATAAACGTTGGGCCTTCTTATAACAGAAGCCAAGTTTCCCCCATTGAAGATAAAAGCTTTATTATTATTTAAACCTTATATCTAACCTCTTATACTCTGAACGAAACACTATAAAGGAATGACAATACATCCAGATGGCACAAGAACTTACAGGACAGGCAACAGCTATCCTGGTGTAGAACTAACACCAGTGTTGGGCATTAAAAAAATATTTTTCAATTAAATTGAAGTACAATTAACAATTAATCAATTGTTAATCTTTAATAAATCATTTTAATTAATATTTGCCCAACACTGCCTGAGATAAAAAGTGTTTTTTTTAAATACAACACACCTCTACCATCGTCAGCTGCAGTTGAACGCCTTTTTTCTTTTGCGACAATGACAAATCTGCCAAAGAGTCACAAATTGTCGGTCAGCATGTTCGAGAAGAGAGTGGTACTGAAATGCAGTGTTGGGCATTAAAAAATTATTTTTCAATTAAATTGAAGTGCAATTAACAATTAATTAATTGTTAATTAGAAAAGTGCAATTAACAATTAATTAATTGTTAATTGTATGAATACAATTAACAATTAATCAATTGTTAATCTTCAATAAATCATTTTAATTAATATTTGCCCAACACTGACTAACACCTACCCACATGTTCTCATGTCCAGCAATGGCTGCAGCCTTGCAGAAAATTGACATGGACTCAGAACAGCAGCTTTACACACCCAAGATAAAGGATATTGCGACTTCTGTGATAGAGATGTATGGATACATTTGAGGCACTTCATTGGACACAACAACAACAGAAAATTGACATGAACCCAGAACAGCAGCTTTACACACACAAGATAGAGGACATTACGACTGCTGTGATAGAGTTGTATGGAGACATCTGAGGCTCTTCATCAGACTCGACAACAATAAATCTTATATCGAATTCAAGTTTTTTGTGTGTTTTCACCCGAGATTTTAGTTTATAATTTAAATATATATTGCATGGCGCTTTCTATATAGTCCTCCCAACCAAATCACGAATATAAATTCAATTCTTTGTCTTCTCTTCCTTAAACGTAAAATTATAAAAAAGGCAACCCCACCAATCTAGAGGTAAAATTGATTTACCTTTAAGAGTAATTATGATAGATTTTACATCGCAAGAGGAGAAAATTGCACGTTTTGGTTTAAAAATAGTTTTCTAATCAATTGAGCTAATTCTCTCTCCAAACACAGACGCACTAATCACTGTTAATTACCCGCCCTAACTATTCCCGTTATTTAGCAACCCATCAATCACCCGTTGGTGGCTCCCTGCTCTCTACACCTACTTTGGTGGGTGAGGACGGTTTTTATACATATAGGGGGGAACACAAAATTCTATAGACTAAATTAAACTCTTCGAATTAAAATAGAAAAATATAACGACGATTGAAGAACAGTGTCTTATACCAACTTTATTCGCAAGTTTTCGAACGTCCTTCTACAAGCCTTTTGTCATTGCAAAGCCTGTAGAAGGACGTCCGAAAGCTTGCGAATAAAGTTGGTATAAGACACTACTCTTCAATCGTCGTTATATTTTGCTACAAAATTCTTTATTTATTCAACCAACCAATACAACAAATACCTGAGGGAGATAGAGAAGGAATTAGATAGGGAGGATAGGAATAGAATATCCAGTTATATGAGAAATATAGATTCTAGGGCTTAGTTTGATATCCCTTGCAGCCTTAGAATAATTTTTATCCAAAGTTATATAAGAAATATAGAAATCTATGGCTATAATTAGTTTTATATCCCTTGCAGCCTTAGAATAATTTTTAACGCCTTGCCAAATGTTTTAATTTTTGTTTGCTCCTGACCTTTGAGATAATACAAATATTGTATACATGTGTACCCTACATTTCTGCTCGGAGAATCTGTATAAGACCAAAAGGTTTTAATAAAGCTTTTTGTTGTTGTTGTTGTAATAAAAATATTTACTGGCCGAAGTATCTTTCATTTTAAGAATTAAATATACGGAGTTTTATTTAATTAAAAAGACATATATTTGACCAAAAAATAATTTATTAACCAATATTTCAGTTGGCTGAACGCCAACCTTTTTCAAAGTTTTACAACATATTCATGTCAACAACAAACTCAGCGCTACATAACGTAAATAGAATTAAATTACAGTTAAACCTGTCTATAGCGCCCCCTCTTGGGACTCACCAAAATAGGGTGCTATAGAGAGGGGGTGCTATAGACAGGTCACTTTTAATGTAAAATGTTTAAAATCGGGCGCTATAGAGAGGAAGGCGCTATTTAGAGGGGGCACTATAGCCAATACTTTCTTAAGCTTTTTCCCCAAGAAATCCCTAAATACTTTCGTCCACATTTTTATAATACTCAATTTGTTACAAACCACGGAAATTTCAAAAGTTTTTTAAATAGAATAAAGGCAGTGGAGGATTCAAGTTGCTTTTGTGGTATGGAGGAACAAACCTCAAGACATCTACTGATCGATTGCCCAGCATTTCAAGATTATTGAATGAAGAATGAACTAGTTGTTTGTGAACTTAAGGATTTGATTTCCGATAAAAAATCATATTCAAAGTTCAATTCATTTTGTAAATACATTCTAAACTTTCTACAAAATCTGGATCTCTAATGTTTTCATGCGTTGAATAATGTAAATAACTTATGTAAATAAACTTCTCTCCTTGTTTAGCGCAAGTATCCCTTGCGGGATATAGCGCTTTGGAAATAAAATAATTGTAATTGTAATAGACATGTTTAACTCTATATATTTTAATTATATATTTGCCCCTGAGACATCACCTATCACGCCTACAGAGAACATTTGGTAGAAATCGTTAGAGCCAAGAATTGCTCGCTTAATGGTATAGAACAGGGGTCGGCAAACTTTTGAGTCGGAAGACCCAAAAAATTACAATTTACAAAATTTCAAAGTTTTTAAAGAGCCGCAATTTTTTTCTTGCCAACAATAAATAGTACTCGTATAAATAATATTTACGTATGGAACTATATAAAGAGCCGCAGCTTCATATCCAAAGAGCCGCATGTGACTGGCGAGCTGCAGTTTGCCGACCCTTGGTCTAGGATTCCGTTTTAAAATGTAACAAGAAAACCCCAATGTTTTCTACTCTCGTTTATTTCACACTCTGAACAAATAAACATTGAGGCTGTTTGAACACGTTTTGCTATTGATTTATATTTATTTGACATATCGGACGCGATATCCTAGCTTGGGATACTTGCGCCTAAATGCATTTTATCAACCTATATACAATACAATAACCGGATAAAAACAAAATTAAAACTGAAAGGTTGGTTTTCTCAAAAAAAAAAAAAAAAGAAAATCTAAAATTAATTTACAAAAATTATTGAATTTTACATATAGTCTTTGGTTCGCTTTCTTGATTAATCAAGAATGGGTATTTGGCCAATTCTGGAATAATTAAAAATCAACGAGAATAGTTTATATTTATTCTGATAGATGGCGCAAGCCATCAGCAACTTTCAGTTTCACGATAAGGAGATGCCTTTTTCATAATAAGTGTCTTTGTTATATACAAATACGCAATTGATTCGCAAATTCTCAATTATTGATTATGAGATAGAAAACTTCTTGTCGGTATACTGAAACCAACTAGAATTTGAGGATTGTATCTGAGGATAGATAGGGCGGCGCTGATTGCTGAAAATCCCCGATTCCCCACCCTGCCTGCCTTCCTATGGAATAAAATAATCCATTATATACGATACATCCCATAAACCACGCAATATGGATAGATGTGAATAATAAATGTAAAAAAGACGGTCCCATAAAACGGTGAGTGGGTTCTTCACATGCAGGCAAAATACCCGAAGGAAAAATCAGAATGTAAAGTGGCATGTAACCAACCCTCTATACGCCCTCGTATTACAACTTTGTTGTTTACGGGCGTATTACGAGACGTATACCAATCCCCAAACTAATAAAATAGGAATTGCCTAAGTAATAAATACAGCGTAGGAGATAAGCTTGCTTATCAAATCCAACACAACTCTCTCTTCTCTATTTTGATTCCAAATATTGTCGGCAGTTTTTATGAGGATTTACATTTCTCTCAGAAACAAGCTGTTAACCTCCCCAGTCGGAAATGAAGCTTGATTTGATCGTTTAAGAATGTCCTCCATATCGGCAGGAATTCCTAACACGTGGAGTTGGCCAACAGCTTTATGAGTTTATCTTAGAAATTTATTGCCGACTGCATTGAATGTTATCAGAAAATCCTGCTTCTAATGATTCTAAATCTTTTTTTTTTTTTTCTTCTATCCTTCCTTTACTCCCTCTTTGAGACGTTGGATTTATCTCCGGCTTTAAAACAATTTTCTTTTTATTAGCATTTTTTTTTAACTGCAATATTTCAAAAAAACATTTTAAAAGCTGTTTCTACACTTTTTTTTAGAAACTTGTTTTTTTTTTTCCAATTTGCTGTGATATATATTTTATTAAATAATTGCCTTTTTTCCCCCTTAGCAGTGTTCTGCCCGCGTTACGTAGGTTTTTGATGTCAAAAATAGAGGTTTCTCAGCTTTCTAAGAAGTTTCAAGGTGCTTTCTCACCAGGATTTTATAGCCACCTTTATTTTCCTCGTTAACTTTCTTTATTTAAATACTGAAAGAACACCTATAGTCTAGCTCATTTAAAATTTATTTAATCAAAAGTTTCCAAATATGGTGAAAAGATTTGAAAATAAATGCGATACCTTTCCATCAATAATTTTATCATCTCCACCAAAGATCCAAGAAGGATTTTATCAAACGCCTCTTTTAACTGATGGATTTCTTATTCTTTCTTATCTCCACTCAATCACATTAAGGTATCAAGCTTGTAAAGCTTGAGACTTTTGATGGTGTCTGTCGGGGATGAGTAGAGCTCATCAATGGGTGAGTCAATACAGTCAATAATGTGTTTTGGGGTTGCAGGTTGAGAATTGCACTTAATACATAGTGGGAAAAACCGGCAACCATTCTGGAAAGTCATTGTCCGTAGATGACCAGACTTAAGTCTGGAAATCAAAGACTTTTGTTCTCTTGGGAGGACAGAACCGGTGCTTGTTTCTCCTGCTCTGTACCAGTCATGTGCAGCATTAGATTTCCATTCCTGCAGGCATTGAGTTTTGATGGTACGGAGGAGGTGTCTTTCACTGATGGATACTGATGGATTTAAAAGAAAGGAATTGGTCTTCTGTCTTCCCCGGTTAGAATTGTCGGGCTGGTGTGAAAGAAAACAGGAAATCCAACCAATAATTTGATATACTTTTAGATAGTTCAGGTAACACCATCAAAATAATATATTTTTTAAAGTTTTACCATTCGAATTTTTAAAATTATTAACTTTTAACCATTAATTAATACAATTATTATTTTTTCGGTGTATTTATAATTATTTAAATAAGAACTTTTTCTAAAATAATTTTCATTTAATTTCTACTTTAGTAAGTTATAGGTTTCAGATTTTGAAAACTATCTCGATGTTGATTTTGTTGGAATATTACACAGAGTAATAATGGCTATAGATGAGCTCGTGTTTGAAAAGGAACTTGCATGTACACTGCGTGACATTGAAAATGGAACACCAAGAAATAGTGGCCAGAAAGTGATGAAACTCGGCAGACAGAGATAGACAGGGACGAACAATAAGTGATCTTTATTTCAAAATGATAGTCATAATACAGAGCGAGAACGGCGTCGGCTTAGTAGCAAGTAGGACCACCGCGGACGGCGATGCACGCAGCAACACGTCTAGGTAGAGAGTCAATCAGAGTACGGATGGCGTCCTGAGGGATGGCTCTCCATTCCCTCTCAACCATTTGCCACAGTTCGTCTTCTGAACGCGGCTGTGGCAAGGCATGCAAACGGCGTCCAATGATGTCCCAGACGTGCTCGATTGGTGAGAGATCAGGAGAGTACGGTGGCCAGGGAAGCATCTGTACATCTTGCAGAGCTTGTTGGCTAATGCGAGCAGTGTGCGGTCGGGCGTTATCCTGCTGATAAAGGGCATTGGGTACCCCCTGAAGGTAGGGGAGTGTCACCGGTCGCAGCACATCATCAACGTATCGTTGGGCCGTCATAGTGCCCTGAATACGAAGTAAAGGTGACCTGGAATCATACGCGATTGCGCCCCAAACCATGATTCCACGTTGTCGCACGGTGGGGCGTTCCACAATTGCTGCTGGATTAGACCTTTCTCCACGTCGACGCCACACGCGTACACGCCGACTATCACTGGACAAGCAGAAACGCGACTCATCTGAGAACACGACCCTGTGCCATTCCGTCATCCACGTCGATCTAGCCCGGCACCATTCCAAACGTTGGCGCCTATTCGGTGGGGTCAATGACAGTCTTCTTAGCGGACGGCATGAGTGCAAGCCATTAGCAACCAATCGACGGGAAATGGTTCTGGTCGAGATGGAATGATCTAGGGTGTCTTGCACATGTTGCAGGATGGCGGTACAAGTGGCTTGTGGGGCCGCCACTGCTTGTCGAAGGATACGCCGATCCACACGTGCTGACGTCACTATGGTGGCACCGGCATTCCTATAAATTGCCACATTTCCTTGTTCCAACCATCTTCTCCACAGTCGGTGCACCGTGGACGCACCAAGGTGTGTATCAGCTGCGATTTGACGTATGGACCAACCTGCCCTTTTCAGTCCGATCACCATGCCCCTCGTAAAAGCGTCTGTCTGATTGAACTGCCTCCGTTTACGATGACCTGGCATTCTCTGTTATTACACGTGTCTTTTGACACAAGAAAAAAAATTCTACAATGATTTTCCTTGAAGAAATAACGACACGAATACTGTCCTTTCTGCAAGTTCCTTCCCTTATATCTTACTCCATGTGCGTACGAGAGCTGCGCATTTTACATCATTTGCATAACTCGGTTAGGCGCGTCTACCCTGAAAATTGCATAATTTTCTGGCCACTACTTCTTGGTGTTCCATTTTCAATGTCACGCAGTGTATATATTCATTTTTTTTGTTTGTTTTCACGTATAAACATATATACCAAGATTTGTTTTGTATAATTGCTATTAATAATAAATAATATGTAAAGTTAAATTGGTTACGTCCTTCTTACTTACTTTAATTACATAACAGTTATTTCTCTATCGTGGTTGTTTTACTGAAGTTCAGGATGGGGTTGTACCTACAGTCAACATTTGAATAATCTTTTTCCAACACCTACTGGACATTCTGCCCGGGGGTGTATATCACTGAGTGATGCAATTTTAGGATTGTCGGGTTCCTTGCACCGACCACATATCAGCGGTGGGTAAAGTCGGTCAAACAAGCAATGGCGGATTACAATGGTTAAACTGCTTGGATAGTTCACTAATGAGCCATACCTTCCCTCTTCCAATTTTTAATCATCGCATGATAAAGGCTGTAAAAATAATTTTAATTATATATACAGTAGAACCTCCGTTTAGCTGACATCTCTCTACAAAGGACAGTTTTCATCACCAAAATTACCATTCTTACAATCCAGAACATCTTGGACCAGAGAGTGTATTTAAAATATATATACAGTAGAACCTCCCTTTAGTGGACACCCTGCTAGCGGACACTTCTCCACAAAGGACAGTTTTCATCACCAAAATTACCATTTTTACAATTTAGCAACTCTCTGGTAAGAGGACACCTTTCCCTAAAGGACACTTTGGCTCTGCAATTAGGTGTTGTCCTTTACAGGGAGGTTCTACTCTATATATTTAGATAATAAAAAGGCATATATTGGATTGAATAAAATATTTATTTGCCAATATTTTGGTTGGCTGAACGCCAACCTTTATCAAGGCATTACATTTTTGTATAAGCAAACTCATGTAATCACTGCCGAAATATTGGCACATAAATATTTTATTCAATCCAATATATGCCTTTTTTATTACCTACTGCCCTTATTGCAATGGAAACGGCCCTTCCACTCATTTTTCTATTGCAGTAAGGGCAGTAGAAATTGTTTATTCGAAAAATATATATATGTTTAAAATTTTCAAGAAATCGTGAATTCGAATCTTGAGAGAGTCTTTTTTTTCTGGCCGCGAACAGACCGTTCTGACTCGCCCGCTATCTATCTGGTCTGGAAAATGTACCAATAACATCGGTGAACCCAGGTTTGTCCACTTAGTGTTGGACTGCTTCACTTGGCTTCGTCAATTTGCTTTACGATGACAATCGCGACATACTGCTTCCCTCGAGGAATTGCCACGGTCTGGCATTAGAGGTTTGTTAGGTGGTCTCTCATTAGTGGTGTGTCTGGTGGTCAAATCATTCTTGATTTTACAATGTTTAGTTAGGTGGTCGTTCTTGAGAAGTTTTGATTTCTCACCAGGATTTTGTATCCACCTTTATATACCAAGTTAACTTTTTTTTAAATTTAATTTTAATATTGGAAGTAGCTAGTGCAGCTCGATATCTGTTGATTTTTTTTCCTCCAAGTTTTAAATGAGGGGAAGAGAAAAGATAGGATTTGAGAAGAAAAGGAAAGAAGAAAAAAAAAATATCGAAGCAGAAACCTTTTCCTCCTAATTGGTTAATGGCACCAAGTTTAGGAAACAATTCTTTGCCGCTGATGGTAATTACGTTTGGGATTGAAATGGAATGCTAATGCATCTGCTGCCGTTTGTATGATGAATGCCGCCGCCGCCGCGCTAAATGTAATTAGGACCCTCTTTAGAACGTGTGGACCCCAATTAATTGATCCCCCAGCACGTGGGTGGACTTTTGGATTTCTGCTTCCTGGTGGCGCAAGTAGTGGGTGTGTAGTCAACGCCCGGGGTAAAGACGTTGAAAAAGCATGTCACATCGAAATAATATTGATCAAAGAGTAGTTAGTGTTAACCACACACACAAAAAAAGCTTTATTAAGACCACCGTTCTTATACAGATTCACCACAGGAACAAAGGAAGCATAGATTGAGCTCCTGTACTCCAAGGCAGCGCAGCACCCAACAACAGCCTCCAGGTCCGACGCATGTCTAGTGGCCGAGTTAGTGTTAACCTCTTGTTTCAGTTAAAACTTGCGCTGTCCTTGAGAGAGGAGGAGATATCAAAGTCGTATTTTGTTTCGGTTCAAATCCGTGTTCTTGTAAACTGTTCTTTCAGAAACAAAAGTCGGCTTGGGCTCATGTTTCGGTTCAAATCCGTATTCTTGTAAACTGTTCTTTCAGATACCAAAGTCGACTTGGGCTCATGTTTCGGTTCAAATCCGTATTCTTGTAAACTGTTCTTTTAGAAACAAAAGTCGGCTTGGGCTCATGTTTCGGTTCAAATCCGTGTTATTGTAAATTGTTCTTTCATATACCACAGTCTATACCCCACTTCCAACATATGTGATGTTTGTTTGTAATGTTGGTCCCACCCCTGATGTCACTTCTGTGCTGCTGCAGGGACAAGATCTTCAAACTTCCCCTAAGCAACATCAACAAGACAAGATGTGACGTAAGTTTTTCCTTTCAACGTCGTCGGCGATACACTTTCTTTAACACACTAAATGGAAACCTACAAAATCAACCAAGTACTTGAGTTTATTTAACTCACTCACATTGTTGAGTGTTTATGTATAAAATATCTCATTATCCCCAATGTCTAAACTATGTTCCATTGAATCATCACGGAGGATTAAAAATATATGAAACTGTTCAGCACACAATAATGGAAATAATTTTGCTCCAGGCAACCTTATGTAATCCATCTATTTAAAACATCAAAATGTTTGCTATATAACAGTGGTATAAAATACTTACCACACGAGGTTTTTAAATCTATATATTTTATTGGAAGTCCTCGGGTCTAATCTTTCTAAACCTATAGGTAAAATAAATTTAAAATATTATATATTTTTATAATACCATACATCTAATAATTTTTTTTTCACTTTGAACTACATGTTGAAAGAATAGAAAAGGCCTGGAAGCATAAAAAAATATATATTTTAAAAACCTTGCGGTAAGTTGGTAAATTCTACTTACCCATCACATAGTATATACCCTGCCTGGAAAGGCCAAGATTTTCAAATCATTGCTATTGTTAAAATCACTTTTGTAACATCCGGGAAAATAACTATTTAAAAATTTCATAGGGTATTTTTTTTTTTTAATCTGAACAACTAAAGTTTTGTTTGGTGTATTAGAGCTATATCTGTTTTAAAAAATGTATACTATATTTTCGCGCGGATGTTTTATTTTTTTTTAATCTGGTATGTTTTTAAAAAGTAGAATTTTCGCTACAGTAGTATCTAAAGGTTTCTATGTTGGGTTGAGATTGCTCGTTGCTGTCTCGATGGAGCAACTCTTGCTTCCTTGCACCGTCTCCACATTTCTTGGTGTCCATATCGACCGACCACTTACATCGTCACTTACTTCTAATCTAATTTACAAAGTTCGCCACAAATCAGCGAGTTTATCCTCTCATCGTCAAACGCCAAGCCTAACATTGCTCTTCTTGCCAAGTAGCCAGATAGATAGACTTCCAACCCAGCCTTCATTTGGATTCTACGTTCTGACACCGTTTCACGATTTAAACCTTTTTCATAACACCCCACATTGGATCGGTCGACCTCAGCCGAGAGAAGAGGGGCTGGTGGTAGATCTGTTCGACAGGGATCGAGACCCGTACTGATCTTTTTTTTTTTTTTTTTTAATTCCATAAATTGCTCCCGACAAAGTAGATTAACCTACTGTTTCTAGATAGGTAGTGAGTAGTAGACTATCAGCGGTTGCACTCACTCTACACGATCTCAGGTACTCGGGGTAAATACACCAAGTAACGTGATGCCGTGACGGCTCTATTAGCGACAATTGATCCGCCGCCGCCCGAGTCCAATTGCCATCGACCCGCCCACCGCACTGGGAATAATTAAAATCCGGGTTATGTTTCTACCCTACTTCTCGCACTGGTGTGGTGTGTAATCTACATTCTGACATACACAGCCACTACTGTATAATTCTCTACCCGCTACCCCACACAAGTTACTGTTTATACAATACTTATACCACACAGCTAGCTACTTGTACAATACTTCTACCACACCGCTAGCTACTTGTACAATACTTCTACCACGCAGCTAGCTACTTGTACAATACTTCTACCACGCAGCTAGCTACTTGTACAATACTTCTACCACGCAGCTAGCTACTTGTACAATATTATACTTCTACCACACAGCTAACTACTTGTACAATATTATACTTCTACCACACAGCTAGCTACTTGTACATTACTTCTACCACACAGCTAGCTACTTGTACGATACTTCTACCACACAGCTAACTACTTGTACAATATTATACTTCTACCACACCGCTAGCTACTTGTACATTACTTCTACCACACAGCTAGCTACTTGTACGATACTTCTACCACACAGCTAACTACTTGTACAATATTATACTTCTACCACACCGCTAGCTACTTGTACAATACTTCTACCACACAGCTAGCTACTTATACAATACTTCTACCACACAGCTAGCTACTCGTACAATACTTCTACCACACAGCTAGCTACTTGTACAATACTTCTACCACACAGCTAGCTACTCGTACAATACTTCTACTACACAGCTAACTACTTGTACAATACTTCTACCACACAGCTAGCTACTCGTACAATACTTCTACTACACAGCTAACTACTTGTACAATACTTCTACTCTCAGCCGCAGGAACTCTGTGAGCTAAACACTGTACTGTGGACTAAACGGTGTAGAAGTTCCACAAAGTGAGATGTTGTTGTCGCGAGAGAGCCGCGACCTGCTGTGCTGACGCTAGTGACTCTACTTTGGTGTCACTTCTGTTTATCATTTCTTCGGACATATCAGCCAACCGTGTTTTGAATCAACAGAGCAATGTGTGCTGTTGGGAAACGTCTGTCACTTCCAGACAACATATCGCAGTAGGAGTTGGCTGTACTGAGGCAAATATCCTTGATATGGATTTTGAAACCCACTCTAAATGTGTAACTCGAATAAATACAACATTCTCTTTGTCATTTTCACTTTGCTAACAATGGGGTGATTGTGTGCACAGCCCACTAGCAACATGTCGTATAGGGACCCGTCCAATGCCAGCCGTCTCTTTACTAACTATATATAATCCGAGACAAACTAAATGGTCGTTTAATGGAACTACCAATAGGAGTGTTGGCTAAGATTTGTGTTTGTAGTGGAGGTGCCTCATGTTGCTAGATGTAGCCCACCCAACCACCCAGTGTTGTACCGAATAATTGGCTTCCTACAGCGGGTTGAAGATATTTCTCGGCTGCAAAGTGATGCCGCCACATTTTCTAAAAAAGGTCGTGTCCTCCTCGACCAAATGGGTTATGTCAACAACACCAATTCTACCACAAATTCACCTTGCGCAGAGGTGATATCGTAACTCATGAGGATCTTACGAGGCGCGATTATTGCTGGTTGAAAACTTTACCCCCAATTCTAGTGGTAATTTGAGCATTGTTTGAAATGATTGTCCAGGGCCGGGTAGAAATGCCGCGTGTGAATCAATATTGTGTCAACCCACTCGGGTGACATTCCCCTGCTGTGACGTCAAGCCATTTTTAATTAGGACAGCTGATGATGTTCTCCGTGGTCCGTGAAACGGCATTTTCCACCTCCGCGCCTCCAGCCTCCTCCTCATTCCGAATGCGATGATTCTACTTGGTATTCCGCTCTCTGTTCTCCCCTCTCTCTCATCCTAATACAATTGCCGGCTCTTTGTGTATCGATGCTGCCATTTTTGTTGCCTCCCTCTGTCGGAATATTTAATGCGATTTTTTATTCCTTTAGAGAAACTTTAACTTCAGCCATTTGGGGGGCACACGTTTAATTTTCTCTCCTTTGTGAAATATCCACGATTATGTATATCTGAAGTGAAGTCCGCGTAACCTAAAACTGGCCTTAAACTCGATTTTTGAACCTCATTTTTTTCACAATGGCTGAGCACACTAGGAGGCTCCAAGATAGGAAGTGGAAGGTGGAGGAGAGCTATCAGTACGATGATACGGCTGGTTGGCGCACAATCTCTAATGGAGACCTTACAACGGCCACGGGCGATCGCTTCATTATCGATGAGAGGCGCCCAGAAGCAAATAAATCGATATCGGGGCCTTTTTTAGGGAATGAAATTTTATTAGCATGCCCTCTCTCTCTCTCGCGTTTAAAATATTCGTCAATTAGATTAGAGCGCATCGACCGGGGGTTGATTCCTTCCTTTTGTGCTGCCTCAGTACTTGTCGCTAGCTTGCCACTGGTCTCTTGTTCAGTCAGTTCAGGACTCGGACCTCGCTGCAGTATTTATTGTTGTCGCTAGCCTGCCACTGATCTCTCTTGTTCAGGCTTCGGACCTCGCTGCAGTATTTCTTGTTGTCGCTAGCCTGCCACTGGTCTCTCTTGTTCAGGACTCGGACCTCGCTGCAGTATTTCTTGTTGTCGCTAGCCTGCCACTGGTCTCTCTTGTTCAGGACTCAGACCTCACTGCAGTATTTCTTGTTGTCGCGAGCCTGCCACTGATCTCTCTTGTTCAGGACTCGGACCTCGCTGCAGTATTTCTTGTTGTCGCTAGCCTGCCACTGGTCTCTCTTGTTCAGGACTCGGACCTCGCTGCAGTATTTCTTGTTGTCGCTAGCCTGCCACTGGTCTCTCTTGTTCAGGACTCAGACCTCACTGCAGTATTTCTTGTTGTCGCTAGCCTGCCACTGGTCTCTCTTGTTCAGGACTCGGACCTCGCTGCAGTATTTCTTGTTGTCGCTAGCCTGCCACTGGTCTCTCTTGTTCAGATAGTATTTACGTCCTAGCTGTTTGAAACCACCAAACCCGGATGACACCGTGTATTTACGTCCTAGCTGTTTGAGCTCAAAACCCGGAGGACACCGTGTATTTACGTCTTACTTGTTCGAGCCCAAATCCCGGAGGACACCGTGTATTTACGTACTAGCTGTTTGACACCACCAAACCCGGAGGACACGGTGTATTTAGGTCCAAGCTGTTTGAAACCACCAAACCCGTAGGACACCGGGTATTCACGTCCTAGCTGTTTGAAACCCCCAAACCCGGAGGACACGGGGTATTTAAGTCCAAGCTGTTTGAAACCACCAAACCCGGAGGACACCGTGTATTTAAGTCCAAGCTGTTTGAAACCACCAAACCCGGAGGACACCGTGTATTTAAGTCCGAGCTGTTTGACACCACCAAACCCAGAGGACACGGTGTATTGAGGTCCAAGCTGTTTGAAACCACCAAACCCGGTGGACACCGGGTATTCACGTCCTAGCTGTTTGAAACCACCAAACCCGGAGGACACCGGGTATTTAAGTCCAAGCTGTTTGAAACCACCAGCTAGCTGTTTGAGCTCAAAACCCGGGGGATACCGTGTATTTTCGTACTAGCTGTTTGAACCCAAAACCCGGAGAACGTCTATTTACGTCAAATTCAAACTTCTGCCATCAATGGCCTTGGCATTAAGAAAGTGACTGACCACTCCCAGGGGACCAGACCTAGGTCACGTGGTGTCCTCACCTCTTGTTACCTCCAATTTGATTACTTGTTTCTCATCTACTCCCTCTAAATGAATGTCAGCCCACTACGTCAGGATTGATGCCAATGGTCCACTCAGATGAACACCCCCTCTATACACCAGAAAGTAAAACAGTAAAAGTCAGTGTTGCTACTGGCAAAGTTTCCACAAGTTTGCTCCATGAACTGGTAGAAGGAAGATACCATTTACTTGCTCTAGACTTGTCTGATTCAACACTTACCTTCCTCAGCATTCCCTATTCTTCTTATAAACCCTGCGACGTATTGCTGACACTTTACAATTAAAAAACAAACAAATGCGTTTTTGATTAATGTTTCTGTTGGGGTAATGGATCAATCCCAAGGTTGATTATTGGTTGCTATAGTGAGGCCATAGAAATTTTGATGGGAAAGAATTAGGTTTGATGGTCACTTCTTAACTCACGTGCACATGGCGGGTTGCCCTTACTGGATGGAAGTGTACCACGTGGCCAGGTAGACACGGATCAATACTGAAAGAAGCCAGCGAGCTCTTTCTCATCCACTGATGGGATTGGACTTAACGCCACGGACTTGAAGCCACATAAATACTTCTCAACATATATCTTCATCCACAAATTTTTGTTATATGGCAGAATTGAAAATTCCCTTTTTCTAGCGCTCTAATATGTTAAAGCAAAAATTGTTAACAATTAAAAAATAGCTCATCACTAATGAGCCCTTCTTATATCTTCAATGGGCAATATTTGAGAAAACTTAATTCTTAAATTCAATCAAAGCAAAAGTTTTATCTAAAATTTGTAAATAAACATTCATTCACCATATCCTCTTGTACTGGCACAATACGTTACTTATGAATCTAACTCCTTCCAATGATGAAAAATAATAATAATAAAGAACTAAGTAAACGAGAAGTCTGTTGTAAGTATAGAGGAAGCAGACGACTGACTTGTCTGTTCTCCACTGGGTATAGCTCCTATTCCAAAGAGCCTTCAGGGTTTAAAACAATTCAGTGATCCCAGTTTTTAATTAGAAAAATTCCGTATAAAAGACTTTTAGAAAACTAACGATAAGAAGCCATTAGATAAGAATATGGGACCGAAAAAAAACTCGCTTTTTTGTTACTTCTTTTCCTGTCCCGAAGGCTATCGATTGACTAACGAAAATTGATTTTGGTTCTCTCGGACAAATTAAAAAAAAAAACTTTACCAAAGCGGCGAGACCGTCGCCGTTAAAAAAAAATATTGTTTTCGAGCCTCTTCATGGAGGATGTTTGTTCTTCTTTACAAGAGAGCTGAGAGTTCTTTACTTTTATTATCCTTCAAATAGGCCGTTAATGGCTCTCTCTGTCTACAACTGGAGGGACATAGCCCGGACTTCCCTTTTTGTCAACTTATGTACGGCCTTTCCAGGTAGCATTGATTCCATAGTTCATCAATTTTCTGTACGGCCTGTGTCCCAGATAGCATTGATTCCATAGTTCATCAATTTACCGTACGGCCTGTCCCAGATAGCATTGATTCCATAGTTCATCAATTTTCCATATGGCCTGTTTCAGGTAGCATTGATCCCATAGTTCATCAATTTGACGTACGGCCTGTCCCAGGTAGCATTGATCCCATAGTTCATCAATTTGACGTATGGCCTGTCCCAGGTAGCATTGATTCCATAGTTAATCAATTTTCCATATGGCCTGTCCCACGTAGCATTGATTCCATAGTTCATCAATTTACCGTACGGCCTGTCCCAGATAGCATTGATTCCATATTTCATCAATTTACCGTACGGCCTGTCCCAGGTAGCATTGATCCCATAGTGTATTAATTTGCCGTACGGCCTGTTCCAGGTAACAGTGATACCACAGTGATCAATTTGCTGTAGGCCTATCCCAGGTAGAATTGATTCCATAGTGCATCAATTTTCCGTACGGCCTGTCTCAGGTAGCAGTGATACCATAGTGCATCAAATTGCCGTACGGCTTGCACAGACTCATGTTCAAGCAGCCGTATCATTCAAGAATGCAGAGAAGGTACAGAGAAGATTGGCCCCTGCGTAAGGATGACACGCAAACGTACTTTTACTGGAAAAAAAAAAAGTCACTAATGTTTCTTGGTATTTCCATGGCCCGTCGTAATTGAGGGCCATGTGTGTGCCAGGTGGGAGTTGGCCTTGAAATGGGCCGAGGAATGGCCAACAATGAGAGAGCGGGCGACAGCTTGCACATTGGGCCGGCTATTACGTTGACCAATAAATCCAATTTACCGTCGGGTCTTTTTGTCGGCCACTTCTCTAGCTAGCACATCGGGAACTCTTCCTTCTCACTTCCTTCTAATGAGCAGTCTTATGCTGATTTATACGATGCCACACAGTATTCTGCTATTTTTTTCGATGCCGCCCAGTCTTTTGCTGTTTTATTCGATGCCACACAGTCTTTTGCTATTTTTTTTCGATGCCACACAGTCTTTTGCTGGTTTTTTTTCGATGCCACACAGTCTTCTGCTGTTTTATTCAATGCCACATAGTCTTCTGCTGTTTTATTCAATGCCACCCAGTCTTCTGCTGGTTTATTCGATGTCACCCAGACTTCTGCTATTTTATTCGATGCCACCATTTATTCTGCTGTTTTGTGCCACCCATTATTCTGCTGCTTAATATAAAAATATAATTTTCTGAAATCACCTTATTGTTATTATTGGCAAAGAAGACTCTGGAAGAGAGAAAGAGGCTCAACAGCAGCCATCTATGTAAAAAAAAGAAAGAAGTTTGTAGGCATTGTTTGTTCCCAAATATTTTATCTTTCTGGATGAAACTTAGGTCTGGATGGAGTCACTTTCGTAGGTTTAACTCCCTTATATGCAAATTAATCCAATAACTGCCAAATATACATATGCCGTTTTTTAAGCCTACATTGTTGACCTATCCATAGATGAAGCTTTACCAACAGTGTTTTACAGATGTTTAGTGTGGGATCAAATGGACTCCAGTGTAAGGCTTCACTTAAAATTTTGAAGAATTACAGACTTTGTTTGAGACGTCGTAAAAGATCAGCCCTGAAATGTCCCATCGTACCTAACCTGACGGCGTAGGTCCTAAAGAAAAACATCGATTTGTAAAGATCCATTTTGAGCCTCAAATAGCTACAGCCACTTCGCCTCACACCTAAAATACTTCTTTGGAAGAATCTGTCGATTTATTCTCCCTTTTAGAGCTTGTGGAAGTTGCCGGCGGCCCATGTATAGATTCTGCCAAAGAAATATTTTAGGTGGCGAAATGGCAAGTAGCTCTATTTGAGGCTGTAAATCGATGTTTTTCTTTAGAATCAACCGAGTTAGGTACGTTTATAAATAGGACATTTCAGGAATAGGATTCCACGACGTTTCAAACACAATCTGTAATTCTTCAAAATTTCAGGGAAGCCTTACATTGAATTTGTCGAATGTTTACTTATCAGCGTGATCGTGTTGTATATATATTAATTATTTGTTACCACAGAATTTGTGTAAGCTCACAAGTAAATAGGCGCTAACAGAAACAAAAAAAGTTCCTTTGTTTAATATTAGTTTCCCTTTTATATTTTGTTCTCTCTCTTGTAAATCAATAAATATAATGTTTAATTAATAATTATTGGAATCAGTTTCATTAATAATTCTAAGCAAAGTCAACAGATCGTTTAGTATGAATATATATTTAAATTATTCATTAAATGTGGGGCAGAAGATTTCCCACTTGGAATGACACATGTGTATATGTATTTCTTGGAATCTCCCAAGTCCCTAACCATCGCCTGCTGTGTTCCCCACAGGTCGACGCCATCACCCTAGCAGCTACCAATGTTGCCAGTTGTGTCTCCAAAGGAAAATCAGAGGTAATTCAAATTTCTTTTTTAATTATTCACTGAGGGCTTCGCCGACCAAGCAATTAATTAGAAATTACGAAATTTAAACCTTTTAAAATCCCCTCGCTTTAATTTCTTTAGTTAAAAAAAAATCCTCTCCTAGGACTTATATTAAAAAGAAATCAAACCAAGTTTAACGGCCACCAATTGATCCAAACGAAATCAATAGTTTAAAGGCGTTTTTTCCCCTAGACCAACTTCTTTAATTATCAATTTTTGCCTCCTCTAAATATTTTAACTTACTTAATTTAATATGGAACTTTTTTTGGGAGGGGGTCTTGTGGGTGGGTGGGTGGATGGGAGTGTAATAATGAAGAGAGGGTGGTGCCAGTACTGTAAGTGGATTGATTACATCCGGGACAGTAGCTTGTAATTCCTGCTCTTCCATGAATACACATAAGTACAAAATATCTTTGACAAGATTACTAGTTTAGCCATCTTTTTTTTTAATTTGTTAACTACATTTTTGAATAACCTCTCTTGAAAAATACAAATACTTTTAATAATAACCATTTATTAATACAGTAGAACCTCCCTGTAAAGGACACCTAATTACAGAGCCAAAGTGTCTTTTAGGGAGAGATGTCCTCCTTCCAGAGAGTTGCTAAATAGTAAAAACGGTATTTTTGGTAATGAAAACTGACCTTTGTTGAGAGGTGTCCTCTTGCGGGAGTGTTTTCTCATGGAAGTTTTACTGTATAATATTTTTGCTCTTATATAAAAAAAAATCGAATATCTAAAGTATTATTTATTTAGTTAACCTAGGTTCCTAGAGCATACAAATGCCGTCAACTACCCATACTAATCTTGAAAATAATGGTTGCTTGGCTGGGATTCAGAGTTCTTAAAAATAAGAGACTTCTCAACCAGAAAAAAAGGCCGAATAAAACCTTTTTTGGCAGAACTGTTTCTTATTTTAAAAAACTATCCATGCTAATATCTAATAGTTGTTTTTGGAAATTTGTGTATGCAACAAAATACAAAATGCCACCCCTCTATGATCAAATATATTTGGATGTGTGAAAGAGAGAGAGGGCAACCCGCCCCTTTAACTATAATAATAACTATTATCTAAAATTATCGTAAACATTATCGTTTAAAAAAAAAGATTTACTGGCCGAAGTATCTTTAATTTAAAGAACTATTTATCTAACAGTCCTACACTGGAATGAAAATATAGTTTAAAACATGGTTTAAAAAGTTCAAAATAGTCAATTTTTCTTATGTCTATTAACACAAGGATATGACTAATCAATGTTTTGTTTGGAGTTTTCAAGAACAAAACTAATGCCTCAACTCTATTGTATTAACCACATTGAAAATTTGAAAAATAGTTGAAAAGTGAAATCATACATGGTTAGCTTTTCTTAATTAATCAAGAAATGGTATTTGGCCAATTCAGGAATAATTAGATATAAATGATTGGTTGATATTTATTCTGACAGATGGTGCTAGCCACCAGCAACTTCTAGTTTCACAATAGGGCAGATGTCCTACATTGAAGAATTGTTACCTTTTACAGAGATCCCTTTTTCCTACTTGGGGAATCTTTGGACAGATTCATCCATAGAGAAAACTTCTGGACTTATTACTCCTAATGAATCCATCCTGATGCCTTCTCAATCCTTCTTCTGCAAGATGATCAATCCATAGACCTTGGTCCATTCATTTGGATTTTCTTTAGGAAATATAATACAGTGGTTTCCCCTTGCCTTCTACATTACAAAAGAGGTGACATGAAGAGATTTTACTTCTAAACTCCTCCTTAATTTGATAAGGTAGAATTTAGATGATAGATTAGAACACAAGGTAATAAGACCAAATCCAAATAAATAAATAGTGTGTGATGTTTCTATAACAGTGTTGTTAATGAAATGTCACACATTATTTATTTGGATTTAATCTTATTTTCTTTTATTCCTCCCTAATTATTTCTCATGTCACATGGTGACATATCTATGGGGCCTTGTTCTACACACATGCTCTGCTTTCTCTGAAACCACAGAATTTTAAACTATTTTCTTCCATTGATATATAAATGGAGTTTTCAAATTAAGTTAGTTTTAGATCACTTCTTGAATCTCTCTCTCTCATGTACCACAGTATTAATAATGATCTCTTTTAAACGTAGTATAGGCCATGATAATCATGATAGGTAGTTAGTGACTGTTTTTACTGTAAATTCACTCTATGTCTGTACATATTGAAGGCTGTTTGACTTCGAATTCACAAGTTCACCTGATCTCCGTTCAGTTACCCACACTAGTCAGTTCGGATTTTTGCAAGAATTGGGGGCATTTGAAGCAATTTTTTTTATCAGAATAAAATGCCCAATGAGAGATTTTATGCCAGTTCTTGTCTATCGAACATCAATGGTTTATATAATTCCTCCATTGTACCACGGCTGGACTGGCTATTCCAGCTGTTTGTGACAACTCCTCACCTTTCCAATCAGGCCATCTCAACTAGGTGTAGGAGTTTTTTTTTTTTTTGTGAGAAAAAATTGTCGTTTTTAAACTCATTTCACAATTTTATCTTGGATTTTTTTTAGGCCTGTAGGTAAGAGGGAGCCAAGGAGACCCAATCACTGTCAGGGAGAGAACTTTTTATTGTTTAGAGAACCTCCAAGGTGTGGGAGTTGTATCAAGTGTGACTGCCCCCTCTCTGTACTTCCACCTCTTTAGTCTGTGGATGAGTGGTTAAAACCCTTGATTCCCGACAACCATGAACCAGGATCTAATCACGCGTTGGACCCTTTGTTTTAATATGTAAATAACCTTCATATATTATTAATTGTTGTAAATATCATAAACTAGATGGTTCTTTTTGAGTGGTACCTAAAAAAGTGATTTTGGAACAAGGAACAAGTTCCACTTCAACTCTAAGCTACCTACTAGCCAGTGCCTTGTATTTGATCATTGCAATAAGGACACAATAAAAGAAACATTCAAGCATAAGTAGTTTATAAGTTTTCATACTATTTATCTGTGCAAATGTTTCTCTTTTGAACAATTCCCTACTACCCTTACTGCGATACTTAAATACTGGAATGCAATAAGAACATTAAAAGAATGATAAAGCACAAATTGGATTATAGATTATAGCTACAAGAAAATAAGACCTAATCCAAATAAATTATTAGTATGTGACGTTTCAGTAACAGTGTTGTTTTGTCTGATGATGGTAACAAGGCTATTACTGAAACATCACACTATTAATTTATTTTAATTAGGTCTTATTTTCTTGTAGACGTTAAAATAAACATCCATGTATAAGTAGTTTATAATTTTTCACCCCGTAATAGTCAGACTTATTGAACTGGCTGCTTAAATCCCCTCTTAACATTGGTCTGAATTCCAGCTTAGGTAAGCCTCGCATTGTTGGTGAGTGGAGATTTTCCTATATTCTCTTTGTGTACACCTGTGTTCTTATATATATTTTTATGGGGTTATTGTCTGTGTGTGTGCCCTAGGTAGAGTTGTTGTAACTCTTATTGTTGATCAGCCAGACTAACAAATGGGTTCATCCTATCCGTAGGACTGCAACTGTCATTTTATGAGATAACCAATTTATAGGTGTCCTACTTGATCTAAATACTCTATCTTCTACTCTAGTCTTAAATATAGGAGAAACTGTGTTGCTGATATATTTAAAGGCATTATTAGAGTGAGAGCAAAACACTAATAGTTATATCTATGTAATAGTTTGTTATATACTGTAGATGTTTATCATAAATAGTGTTGTAGTGTACAATAGAACCTCCCATGAGAGACAGCTTAAAAACCTCCTGGTCACTCATTGGAGGTTGAATTAGACTATTGTGTTGGTGGCCATGTTATTCGGAGAAGTTTGACCAATTACTTTGTGACAGCACTACGACTGCAGGAACCACATCCGGGTCATCCAGCCGTTGCGAGCCACCAACCGGCTCTATGTCTGCGGCACCAATGCTCACCACCCAATGGACTTGGTGATCAACGCTAACCTCACCCGCAGCATGTACGACCGCTTTCCTGGAGTAGGAGATGGGATTGCCAAGTGTCCATTTGACCCTGAGGACAACTCCACGGCTGTGTGGGTGGAACATGGCAACCCCTCGGACCTACCCGGACTTTACAGCGGCACAGTAGCGGAGTTCACCAAGGCGGACACCGTCATCTTCCGCACCAATCTCTATAACCTCACCACGGGCTTCAAGGCCCATCCTTTCAAGAGGACCATCAAGTATGACTCCAAGTGGCTGGACAAACCTCACTTTGTGGGATCCTACGACATCGGGGAGTTTGTCTACTTCTTCTTCAGGGAGAGTGCTGTGGAGTACATCAACTGTGGGAAGAGCGTCTACTCCAGGGTGGCCCGGGTGTGTAAGAAAGACACTGGAGGCAAAAACATCCTCAACAAGAACTGGGCTTCCTTCCTGAAGGCTCGGCTCAACTGCTCCATCCCTGGGGAGTTTCCATTCTACTTCAATGAGATCCGTAAGTTCACCGCCGGCCCACTCTGCCTTCATCAACCAACCATCTGTGTGCAGAGAGCATCTACAGGCATCCAGACGATGAGAGGACGTTCTACGGAGTCTTCACAACCTCCATGTACGTTCAATACTGTAGATATCTTACTCTTGCACATGTTTGGTTGTTCAATACTGTAGACATTTAGTTTTTGCACATGTTTGATGATTTCACATTGATAAGTTCCTGATTGAATTGAACCTCGCTATAACAACATCACTTGGAACCAAGATTTTATGTTATAACCATGCTGTTGTTATATCCACAGTTAAAACAATTGAGACTTGAAACTAGGGACCTTAGAACTGTGATGCTCCGAGGGTGAGTAGAAAAGTAAGGTCTCCTATTTTATTTTTCATAGAAAAACACATTTAATCACAACTTTTTATACATCATTGGAAAGGTTGGACACTTTGCTATTTTTCTACATAGTCGCCTTGATGCTCAATCACTTTTTTCATCCTGTCAACCAACTTTGTAATTCCAGTGTTGTACCACTCTCCCACCGCGTGCGAGTTGCGCTCAGTTATACGCTTTTTAAATGCGAAAAATAATTCTCTGGTCGAAAATCACTGTCAGTTAGTAGAAGTGTATGGTGAGAAGTGCATGGACATCAAAAATGTGCGGAAATGGTGCCGGGAGTTTAACGAGGGACGGATAAACGTCCACGATGAACAGCGGTCTGGGCGGCCGAGTTTGCCGGAATCAACCGTGGCTCGAATCGACGAAATGGTGCGCGCAAACCGGCGGATAACCCTTGAAGAGATCGAGGATGGCCTGAATGAAGATTGCAGCCACTTCTCCGTGCACAAGATTGTGTCTGAGACCCTCGGCTACAGAAAGGTGTCCGCCAGGTGGGTTGACAAGTGGCTCAAAGAGGCGGCGGGAGAGTGGTACAACACCGGAATTACAAAGTTGGTTGACAGGATGAAAAAAGTGATTGAGCATCAAGGCGACTATGTAGAAAGATAGCAAAGTGTCCAACCTTTCCAATGATGTATAAAAAGTTGTGATTAAATGTGTTTTTCTATGAAAAAAAAATAGGAAACCTTACTTTTCTACTCACCCTCGTATAACCAAGTTGCTGCCATAAAAGAGGCTCTTACACTCATTGACAAAACTTAAGGAATTTGTACCTTTTAGCATGTTTATCGGGATTCAGACAATAACTTTGAAATATATTACAGTCACCTTTATTGAAGACATACGAGATAACCAAGTGTGAACAAAATTGTCTATGTCTTAAAAAAAAAAGACAACCGGCAACATCAAAGATTCTTTCTTAAGGTTGATAAGTTGATTACGTATTTGGATTTGGTCTGATTACCTTGTGATTCTTCCTTAAGTTTTGACTATGAGTGTGTAATGAGATTCCATTGTATTTAGAAATTGTGGATGCTGGGCATTTAATGCAAGACCCTCTTCAAAATACACTTATTTTCAAAATTATGTTGATAAGCCACAATTTAGATTATAGATTTGGTCTTATTACCTTGTGTTAAAAAATATGTTCTTATATTTATAAAAATGTATTATCTCTCCTATTTATACTAAACATATGTAATCTCTGTTCCCAGCACTGCTGTTTTATAGTTAGATATTGAAATCTCTCAGGGTAAGAATGATAATATTATTAAGAAAAACATCTCCTTATCTTGAAACTGAAAGTTGCTGATGGCTTGCACCATCTGTCGAAATAAATATCAACTATTTGTTGATTTTTAATTATTTCTGTAGGAATAGTTGATATTTATTCAGACAGATGGCGCAAGCAATCAGAAATTTTCAGTTGCACGATAAGGAGATGTCTTTTTCTTAATTTATCCACCTTATCCCAAAAAAAATTCACATTTGTACATTTTTTCACAATGATAATGTTGTGAGAGTGAAAAGTTACAGAGCAGGTTATATAACTCAGTCTGGTGATGGCAGGAATGGACTCATGGGCTCAGCCATCTGTACCTACACCCTGGATGCCATCGAGGAGGTGTTTGCCGGCAAGTTCAAGGAGCAGTTGGCCTCCAGCAGTGCATGGTTGCCAGTACTGAGCAGCAAGGTGCCTGAGCCGCGGCCCGGCTTGTGTGTCAATGATACCCAGACACTACCGGACTCAGTACTAAACTTCATACGCAGTCACCCACTGATGGACTCAGCTGTGGCGCACGCGGGCGACCGGCCTGTGTTCTACATCCGTGATGTGACTCTGTCCCGCCTGGCTGTGGACAGGTTGGAGGTAGATGGGGTTCCCTACACAGTGTTCTACGCCGGCACCAACACCGGCCTTGTCTACAAGCTGGTGCAGTGGCGCCATCACCGCTCCAACCTGGTAGACATCTTCCAGGCTACGGCACCCGAGCCTATCCGAGCCATGGAGATCTCCAGCAAGGTTGGTTGGCCTACTTCTTGTTGAAATTATTGTTCCACTTTTACATACCTTTCTTTTTCCCTCCTTTCTATTTCCTAATTTCAAAATACACTCCAGCCTCTCTAATACAACTTTACTCCAAGTTAAAGATGTTTCCTGTTGAATTAAACTTGGTGTTGAATAATAGCCTATTGAATTAAAGAGCTTCTACTGCATTTTTGAAATTTCACATGATGAAGCTAGGTTTTTGGAAATGGAAAAAAAAAAGAACACGAATTGGAATTCGTGTAATCTTTACACAAGGGGATAAGAAACAACAACAGGTTTTTAATTGAATTTACTCTCTGAACTTGTGTAAAATAATATTTGTATCTAACTCTAGTTTTTATCCAAAGTTCACATGGTATTGACCATGGTGGGAAATTAGCAACTACTTTTACCTTAATTGTTAACAGCTATACATTTAAAAAACAGAAAAACTTGAAGAGTGTGTCCTCTATGATTACTTGCAATCACTAATGGAGGTAGGAATTTTGCAAGAATTGGAAGCCATTAAACCCATGTGAGATTTGATCCCTGGTTTTGGCTTCAGAAAATCAACAGTTTATTCCACTCCAAGCTTCAGTGAATAATATAGGTGACACATATTGTACATACAGGATTCTTCTCTGTGCCATGTCCAAGTAGATTTCACTTATTGAGATTTACAGGAAGATAGAGTAATGATTGTATTTGATAAAAAAGACAAATGTCTGTGGTGGCAGTTTTATAACACCAAAACATACAATTGCAAACATCTTTTATTTCAAATTGCTAAACATAACAGTTATAGCTCTTTAATATGGATTTATTCTATATGGCAATATTCTGTGTTTGCAACAAGTATTGTGTTATAGTGGCCATGTGTAGTCATAACATATGTGCAATATTCTGTGTTTTCAACAAGTGTTGTGTTGTAGTGGCCACGCAAGGCTCTCTACGTGTCTTCAGACTCTGGCATCAAGCAGGTGGACCTGGTGATGTGCCATGGCCGGTACGACAGCTGCCTGCGCTGCATCCAGGACCCGTACTGTGGCTGGGACAAGGATCGGGGGGAGTGCAAGCCTTACGTCACTGGGTACGTCAATGGTAGCTTCGTACAGCTATCTTTGATGTAACACTGTGTATGTGTGACACCAGGCTGCTTCAAGATGTCACCAACGCCACCCCCGGTATTTGTGATAAATGTAAGTGCAGATCTCTACTAACTCAGGGTCATCTCCTACTAATTACTGGTTTACACAACAAAAGTAAAAGTAGCCTAACCCCCACCAAAACAAGTTCACACAAAAGCTACCAAAAAAAAAAGATAGAGGTTGCCTGGCCGGCATCAATCGTCTTGAAATATGAAACACTTCGGCCATATTTTTAACGCCTTTCCATAAACTTTATTTTTTCTTGACAAGGCCAAATGATTTTTGTAGAAATGTTGAAAAAAAGAAAACTCTACTGGTCAAAGTGTCTCATACTTCAAGAACAACAACAAAAAAATATATTAAAAAAAAAACCACAATAAGTTATACCAAAACCAGAACTTATCTTTTATCTCAGCATTGATGGAAGGAGACACACAGGTATACAAGATCAAACATGAACCAAACATGGGGAAACTTTTAAAACATCTTCACATAACTCTCCGGGAAGAGTCCACTCTATGTACAAACATGGTCAAATTCGTCCAAGGAGAAAGAGATAAGTTCACATAGTGAGAGATCACATGTTTAAATTTGGGATTCTGATCTACCCTCCAGCCAAAGTTGTATTGGATTCTGATGTACCATCCAGCCAAAGTTGTATTGGATTCTGATCTACCATCCAGCCAAAGTGGTATTGGATTCTGATCTACCATCCAGCCAAAGTGGTATTGGATTCTGCTCTACCATCCAGCCAGAGTGGTATTGGATTCTGATCTACCATCCAGCCAGAGTGGTATTGGATTCTGATCTACCATCCAGCCAAAGTTGTATTGGATTCTGATCTACCATCCAGCCAAAGTGGTATTGGATTCTGATCTACCATCCAGCCAGAGTGGTATTGGATTCTGATCTACCATCCAGCCAGAGTGGTATTGGATTCTGATCTACCATCCAGCCAGAGTGGTATTGGATTCTGATCTACCATCCAGCCAGAGTGGTATTGGATTCTGATCTACCATCCAGCCAGAGTGGTATTGGATTCTGATCTACCATCCAGCCAAAGTGGTATTAATTTCTGATCTACCATCCAGCCAAAGTGGTATTGGATTCTGTTCTACCATCCAGCCAAAGTGGTATTGGATTCTGATCTACCATCCAGCCAAAGTGGTATTGGATTCTGATCTACCATCCAGCCAGAGTGGTATTGGATTCTGATCTACCATCCAGCCAGAGTGGTATTGGATTCTGATCTACCATCCAGCCAGAGTGGTATTGGATTCTGATCTACCATCCAGCCAGAGTGGTATTGGATTCTGATCTACCATCCAGCCAGAGTGGTATTGGATTCTGATCTACCATCCAGCCAAAGTGGTATTAATTTCTGATCTACCATCCAGCCAAAGTGGTATTGGATTCTGTTCTACCATCCAGCCAAAGTGGTATTGGATTCTGATCTACCATCCAGCCAAAGTGGTATTGGATTCTGATCTACCATCCAGCCAAAGTGGTATTGGATTCTGATCTACCATCCAGCCAGAGTGGTATTGGATTCTGATCTACCATCCAGCCAAAGTGGTATTGGATTCGGATCTGCCATCCAGCCAAAGTGAACCAACAATCCTCTCACTTCTTTAAGTTGTTGTTCTTTAACTTATTTGTCTTGTTACCTCTAAGCTCCAAATAGTATTGTGTGCTAACTGTGCTATCTGGGGTGCAGCTATCCGCAGCCGGCCCATGCGGGTGTACTGGGGACAGAGCGTCCACCTGGCATGCCCCGTGCAGCTACCCGCACAGTCCAGCTCTCCCCAGTGGTTTCACTACAGCCGTGAAGGCCAGACCTTGCTTACCTCAGCCGGAGGGAAGTTCATCCCCACAGCTGACCACGGCCTTGTGGTGGTGTCTGTGACAGAGAGGGAGGCCGGGCGGTACATCTGCCGGCTGGGCGGGGCCGTGCTGTGCAGCTACAACCTCACTGTGGACACCAGTGAGTCACACTCTTCACTGTTGATGAAAATAGCACAGATGTGAAATTTTACTGTAATTTTCACATTGTTTCGCGGTCTCACACACTTCTGGCCTTAACTACCCATTTCATGATTTTTCAGGATACCTGAATGATCAGTTTTTTGATCATTGAAGTACAGCTTACACCATGCTGATAAGGGCCGACAGCCAGAAACGCATACATGTTTAGCTTCTCTTGATTAATCAAGAATGGGTATTTGGCCAATTCTGGAATAATTTTAAAAAATCAATGAATAGTTGATATTTATTCCGATAGAGGGCACAAGCCATCAGCAACTTTCAGTTGCACAATAAGGAGAAGCCTTTTTCTTTACACTTTTCACTTATATCCCCAATGATTAAAATAGGAAGCATCAAGAGAAAATTGTTTTTAATAAGATTTCACAAAATTTCAGACATGTTTGTCCTTCAACAGGTGCCTCAGTTTCTTTAGTTTGTAAAAACAAGAGTTGTGTTGTTGGTTTACTGACATTTCATCTTAACCCCTGGGAGTTGAAAGCTCTCCATCCTACAACCTCACTGCACACAGTTTGTCTTCAGATAATTCCTCTGAAATCAGTGCTGATAATTATCAAACTATGGACATAAGCTTTTAGGACAATAGAATCACATATAAATATTTGCATCGAACAATGCTCTTCCTCAAAAGAAACATTCATGTTTTGGTGTTTTAATTTGTATAAAAAACAGGATTGTTAACAACACACAATATTATGATGCACTTGCGCGCCATTTCTTATCAAAATTCGAAACTATTTTAAAGGCGTAAGATTCTTTTTGAAATTAAACAATTTCTACTGCCTTTACTGCAATGGAAAAATTTCACCACTGATGAGCCAGGCCCTCCCTTTAATTTTTCCATTGCAGTAAGGGCAGTATAAATTGTTTAATTTCAAAAAGAATCTTACGCCTTTAAAATAGTTTCGAATTTTGAACACACAATATTGTTGACAGCAAACAGGATTGTTATCAACACAGGATTTTAACAACACATAGGATTGTTAACAATAGTTGGGATTGTTGACAACACATAGAATTGTTGATAACAAGAAATCAGAAGGAGGGAGGTGGGAGAAGAAAATAGGTTGGTCAAATATCATTAAACAAATCATGGTTTAGTTAATTTTTTTTTTTCTAGAAGTTGCTCTATTATTTAAAAATGTTCGTTTGAGAGGTCAGGATATGTCACTTTTGTTTTTAAGACAATATCAGTTAACGTTAAAAATGGAACAACACAAACCTCTTACAGGGAATCTGCTATTATAATTAACTAGGTGGTGATCTCAAGTCATCCTGTCCCCAGTAGTATGTCTGGCTTGGAGACTCTCTGCTAGCCCAACTATTGGTCTTGTGTGATGTTATTATTGCAAGGAGTTGGTGTGATGGCAGATTCCCTGTAAGAGGTTTGTTTTTAACATTAACTAATATTGTCTTAAAAACCAAAATGACATATCCTGACCTCTCACATGAGCATTTTTAGATGGTAGAGTGCCATCTAGTGAAAAAAAAATCAACTAAACCTATTTTCTTCTCCCACCTCCCTCCTTCTGACCTTTTTTTGTCAACAATCCTGTGTGTTGTCAATAATCCTGTGTGTTGTCAACAATTCTATCTGTTGTTAACACTCCTGTGTGTTGTCAACAATCCTGTGTGTTGTCAACAATCCTGTGTGTTGTCAACAATCCTGTTTGCTGTCTACAATTCTATCTGTTGTTAACACTCCTGTGTGTTGTCAACAATCCTGTTTGCTGTCTACAATTCTATCTGTTGTTAACACTCCTGTGTGTTGTCAACAATCCTGTTTGCTGTCTACAATTCTATCTGTTGTTAACACTCCTGTGTGTTGTCAACAATCCTGTGTATTGTCAACAATCCTGTGTGTTGTCAACAATCCTGTTTGCTGTCTACAATTCTATCTGTTTTTAACACTCCTGTGTGTTGTCAACAATCCTGTGTGTTGTCAACAATCCTGTTTGCTGTCTACAATTCTATCTGTTGTTAACACTCCTGTGTGTTTTCCCGTATGTTGCCAACAACCCTGTATGTTGTCTCATGTGTTGCTAACAATCCTGTGTATTGCTAACAATTCTGTGTATTGCAATAATCCTGTGTGTTGCTAACAATCCTGTGTATTGCTAACAATTCTGTGTATTGCAATAATCCTGTGTGTTTGCAGAGAGTTGTACCACCCCCTCTGAGACAGACTACCGTAAGGTTTACTCGGAGTGGTGCCATGAATTTGAGAAGTACAAGAGTGCCATGAAGAGCTGGCAAAACAAACAAGCCGTAAGTCCACCACCTACCCACATATCTCCATTCATTAACTGACCTCCGTGGTGACAGAAATGCCAGCTGACCCACCCCAATGACGTGGCCTACCAAGGAACCATGTAGCCAAGTTTCTCTCTTTGAATCTTCTCTTTTTTCCTCTCTCTTTCTCTCTTTGAAGATCTCCCCCCATGTATATAGACAACTGCCACCACGTTGTGATATAGCCGCTCATATCATCAAATCTGCCCATATCCTCCTCCTTCTCCTCCTCCATATCATCATGGACCTAGTGTCGTGCCAATGACCAATATAGTCGGGACTTGGTTACCTCCATGTACATAGTGGTTCCTTCGTTTTGTGCCTTCTTGGGTTTTCTCATGTTTTGTTCCTCCTTCACATTCTACCCCCCCCCCCATGTGTATAAATAATATTTTACAACTTTATTATAAATATTTATATATATATTTTTGTTGCGATAGTTGTAAACCTATCTAGGACTCTCTTTTTATTTTAATTTATTAATTTTTCTTTTTTTTTTCTTTATTGGTATATATATATGTGTTTGTTATTTTTTTATTTAAGTACTCCTATTTTAATTATATTTGTGATTACACATACAACACCCTGTATTTTTCACTCCCTTCTTTACCAATCCTCTTTTTCTTCTATTTATATATTTTAAAAACTCTTTTGTTAATGCAATTTTTTTTTTACTCAAAAGTTTTTTTTTTTTTATATATAGAATTTTATTTTATCATCTCATCTTTTTTCAAATTTTTAGATTTTTTTAGTACTTTTTTTTTAATAGATCCCTTTCCAACCAAACACCTATCTAAAAACTATTTTTCTAAACTTGAACTTTAATGTGTTTTTTTTTTCCTTGTTATTTTGTGTCTATTGTTTGTTTCCGACCTAGTGCACTGCACTTTACTTGTTCAAACTCTATAGCTCTCTCTCTATCTCTATATCTCTATCTGTCTCTCTTGTTATTGTTACTACTAACTTTGCACCACTAGTGAGAATGTTATCAAAGACTCTGTGTAAATTATAATTGATTCATTTGCTCAATTTTTCCACTTCTTGGAAAAAAAACAAAAAAGATTTTTGACTTTAAACCCCTAAATGTCCCTCCAATAAAACCAAATCTCCCTATTTCACTTTCACCCAAAATTCCCTTTCCCATCCTAAAATTGAAAAAAAAAATAATAATAAAGAAAATTGCTCTTTCTCAATTATTTTTTTACTAGATGTCTAAAAAATATTTAAAAAATGACAAAAAAAAAAACATTCAAAAAAATATATATATACATTTTTTAAAAGTATTTTTTTTTTTTTTTGTCGTGTGTTTATTCTTTTTCCCCAGAAATTGTCGATATGTAGACAATTGTATTTATTTATTATTCAATGACATAATGGTTTAAAAAAAAAAAAAAAGATTTTTGACCAATATATTCACCATGAATGAAAGGTATGTCAACTTTCTTATTTCTCCATATATAAAAATATTTTTAAATGTTACCAAAAAAAAAAGGACATTTTTCGAAGCTATAAACGAGTTTTAGAATTTTTTTCTAAAAAAAAATATAAATAAATAACCTAAAGTTTTTCTAACTACTCTACTACTAAGAAATCTAGTACTTGTTTAGATATTTTTTAGAAACTCTAGTTCTTTAGCGTAAATAAATATAAAAACTTTCTCACTTTAGCTAAAAAAGCAAACTTTTTCCTCCCATTTCTCAGCAAAGCATTTTTCAAGTTGACATGCCTCCTTGTAAGATAGTTTTAAACTTTGTACCATACCATGTTTCATTTTTTCCAACATTTTCTCTCTTCTTGTCTATCTTTTTTATGGTCCATATATATATATACGATGGAATATTTACATATATACGCATTGAGAATAAATCTTTCTCTCTCTCTATTGACAACAAATTGACAAAAAGACGATGATGTACTAGTGAGGCCTTTGAAGAAGAGAACTTGGTTGAAAGAGGCCAGCCATATTTTACTGTAAACTTCACCTACCACTTGCTCATCTTTTCTTTGGCCTTAAATCTTTTTCCTCCACTGTGCACCTCTCCCTTTCTCTTGGAATACTGCGCTGTAATTACAGTTTTAATTAAAAGGTTTAGAACATCCTTGATTTTTGGTGTCATATCTCTTCTCACAACATACACTGATAAGGCACATAATTTGGATTATAAACACAAGGTAATAAAACCAAATCTAAATAAATAAATAGTGTGTGAAGTTTCGTGTGATGTTAGTGTGTAATATGTCTTATTACCTTGTCTTTATATCTATAGCTGTTACGTCACACATTAATTTTTTAGATTTGGTCTTATTACCTTGTATTTATAATATACTCGCCGAATGACCCAGGCAATGCTCGGGTTTTACCTGATTAAATGTTTTTATTCAAATACTATTCATTACAATTATAAATTGGCGCTGTGGCCTTGTGAAACGTCCCGCTCCAAACTTTGTGTCTTCTGCTCGAATGAATATTTTTCTGTTGAATTTTGTTCCTGCACACTAAAAATGAACTGGCTTCACCCGTGGTGTCTGCTTTTTGGAATTTTTCCCGATTTAATTTTGTATCTGATAATCAAACATGATACAGCAATATTGTCATAATAATTTTCTGACTAAAAAACAACTATTTTTGCCCAGAACCTGTCAATTTCAATTTTTCTTGGCTAAAAATACGATAAATATCTCTTTCAGATTTTTCTCTATGTCCTGTTAAAACTAATTTTACATGTACATTAGGTCAACTCATATTACCTCCTATTTTCAGAGGCACTGCTTGTGAGCGATAGGGAAAATTTGCAATGCAATTTGCAAATAACTCCGAATATTCGGCGGGATAGAGACCTGAAATTTTCAATATAAGTTTTTCCAGATTCTACTCTATATACTGTTAAAATTTCAGTCAGATTAGTTACGTATTGTGGACGTGTATAGCCGACAAACATACAAACATGCATACACTGACTTTTATATATATAGGGATAGTTGATAAAGCACAATTTGGATTATAGATTATAAACACAATGTAATAAGACCAAATCCAAATAAATTGTGTGTGATGTTTCGGTAACAACGCTGTTACTGAAACGTCGCACATTATTTATTTATTTAGATTTGGTCTTATTACCTTGTGTTAATAATATATAGTTGTTACATCACACTATTTTTTGGATTTGGTCTTATTACCTGGTGTTTACACTGATAAAGATGGAGTCTTTATTTACCATGGTATTTGTAGGGAAAGAAATGATATCATTTGGCTATGAAATAAATGTTTTATTTTCCTAAGAACATCTTTACTAAGGCGTATAAACGACAAAGATGTATGCACCAGCCACATCTAGGTCCCAGTAAAATTGTCTAAATACCTGTCCTTATGTTATTGTACTTTACGAGGCAGACATTATGCCCTTGAAGGATAGAAGAAACTACATTCTGCCAAAATATATAAATAAAATCAAGAGTTATGGAAACAAACACAGAACTTCCAATTACATACTTAATTGGATATCTAATCTAAGACTCAAAAAAGAAGGCCCTCTCTACCTGGCCAAAAGAAAGGGATTTTTTAAATTATAAAGTAGAAAAAAATTATTCATCAGAAAAAATTTTTCCATGCGAACCACTACAAAATGTTATTTTTAATGCCACTTTAAATTAAACCCACCAACAAACAATACCAAAATCCAAAATACTTAAAACAATTATCATTAGAAATTATTAATAACATTCCTAAAAATACAATAACTATCTATACCGATGGTAGCAGAGACGAGTTGGGACACACTGGCAGTGGCTGTCTCATCAAAACCACAAATGGCATTTAGAAAATGAACAGAAGAAACCCAGATTTTTGCTCAGTCTTCAGATCAGAACTTATAGCCATTTATGAAGCCTTAAAATCCATCAGAAATACTAATTATCAAGATATCTGGATTCTCACTGATAGTAGAAGTGCCATACAACACACAGGGAAACAATGTAAGCAGGAACATATTTGGCTATCTCCAAAAACTTGCAAAAACTTCAAAAATTCACCTTCACTGGATATCCTCACAGGTTGGCATTAAAGGCGATGAAGCTGTTGATGTGCTAACAAAAAAAAAGGCACAAAAGAACCCTTGCAAAGGAAAAATACTTTCATAGAAATAGACACAGTAGCCAAAATAAATAAGATCATGAGGAGTTGAACTCCTTTTCACATGTGTAGACATGTGGTGTACTTACAGTAAAAGCAGTCGCCTACTTCTACCCACCATGATTATCATGGTCTGTACCACGTGTACTAGGGATAAGCAAAAAAAAAAAAGAAAGAGCAGGAGGATCCCACCTAAGCACAGTTGGTACAGTGGAGTGGACCCAGGAGGAGCTCTGAACCTCAGACAACATCAAACAACACTAACAAGAACAGGCCATCTCAAGCCATTGAAGATAGAAAACAACAATGAAATCTACCCCACTTGCCCAGAATGTAGCTGGGCACCTGCAGCTCCGGAACACATTTTGACTTGCATTAGATGCACTAACAGGACCTTTGGGAGAGGCTGCTGCTTATCATTAAACAGTTCGAGGAGCATGAACTCATGAAATTAATTTAATCTTTGCACAAGGGAATAAGAAACAACAAAATTGTGTCATGACAATTTTTTTTTTTACAGGAGATAGATCTGAAATGCAGGATATGACCAAATAAATCAATGGTGTGTGATGTTTTGATAACAGCATGTTATGGTATCATTGTTTGGTCTTATTATCTTGTGTTTCTAATCTCTAATCTAAATTGTACCTGGTTAGGAGATAGCTGTACAATTATTTAAAAAGATAAACCTGCCAGGATTTGAACCTGGAATTTTCTATTCTATAACCAGGCACTGTTGTACCAGTAAACCTTAATTGGTCCCACTATTGGTTCACTATTGACACGCGGTCTGGCTATTTTATTATTATTTTTTTTATTTTATTTAAAATTTTCAGATCGTGTAATTAAAAAAGGCAAGTTATACAAACAGAAAAAGGTTGCCTCTTAATAATGGTATTTTTTTTTTTAATTCCCTAAATTGACCATTTCAATATTTTAATGCTGGGTTTCAAAATAGCCATGAAATATTTTGCGAAAATAAGTCTTTTGATGATGATTATTTTTATCTTTGTTGTTGTTAGCATCCATCAAGTCGAGTTCGACATAGGGTGACACTATGGACAAATATTCTCCAATTTGATCTGCTAGTGACCATCACTCACATCTCATCTAGTGACCTTTAGGTAGTTTTCTTGATCCCTTTCAGCCAGCTCATTGCGGGTCTTCCTCTCTTCTTTCTTCAATTTTCCCAACAACATCTTTTCCAACCCATTTTCTCTAATTATTTATCTGAAGTAGGTCGTTCTCTTTGTTTGCATATTTGTATTCTAGGGATATAAAATAATTCGTTTCATTTAAGATTAAAACCTTTGACTTTTTATCTGTCCATGGCACTCTGAGTAGCTTTCTACATGTCCACATTTCAAACACTTTAATTCTTTCTTCTTTTGTGACCACAGGGAATACCAATGACTATTCAATTCTCTTCTTTGTCGTGTGTGAATGAAATGCCATTATCTTTTAAAAACTTATCCAAATTCTTTATTGCGTTTTTTCCTAGTGCTATATTCTTCTTTTTACTTCTTTTAAGCAACCCCGCTTCTTATCAATCTTGGGGATCCTACGAATAATGTTGTGTTTACGTTTTGAGGGCTGAAAGGAAACATGGAGACAGAAAAGGTTTCATTCTGTCAGGTAACAACTGTCCACTGGACAAGTAGAAGACTAAACTACCATGATTATGAAATAAATCATTTTATTCGCGATAGAACGTTGTGGCCCACTGTACATATTACATCCCAAACACGATGTAACGCCAGCCATCTCTGTCTTGAGTTCGATGTACCATCTCGGCGACCGTTAAGCCAGTGAGTTCCTTTGATTGGTCCACGAAGCGTGTCGGCGGGCGTCCAGGTATTTGTTGCCCAGTCAGTTTTTCCGGTCAGTATGGTGTACTCCATTCCCCTGCGTCGCGCGATGTGACCGAAGAATCTCAAACAATTCCGTTGTACAGAAGTCGGTCATCTTCCGAAATCGATAGTTGTCATAGTATCGTTGCATTCGTTCTAATTTTAATATGAAGATAGTATTTATAATGATAAATGAGATGACATTTATGTGTAAAAAGGTAACACAAATAATCAAACCCTTAAAAATGCAAATAAAAACAATCAAATTAGAAATGAATAAATCCCCTCCACTAGTCCTCAAGTCTGGTTTTGAGTACAGTTCATTCTTGATACATGTACAATTGTATTTCCCGTGACTTCTTATTAATTTACTGGTGATATTTTCCTTGGTCCGAATGTATTTTTTTTTGTAGCTTGTCCACTCTTCCAACTTTTTTTATCGGCATCTAAATCAGTATTAGGTCGTCTGGTGAAAATTAACTTCTCTGTGGTATTTATCGTATGCTTGTTTTGCTTTATTTTGCCGTGTCATTGTTCTAACCATTGATACTTTATAGATTCTTCAACTATAGGTAGAAATTTGATACATAGTCATCAAAGTCTTCAGGTTTAGACGGATCTTCTGGTAAGTCAAATGTCGAGTCCAGAAATGTCAACTTCCGTGAATCAGAAAGTATGGAGAATACCCGGTCGTCTCCTGTACCGAGGAATTGGTGGCGAAAGTCACAAACGGGAGAATCTTGTTCTAATTTTTGTGTTTCTCATCAATGTGTTGAATATATGAATTCAATTTTAGACTTTAATATTTTATAAAATATTGTCACTGAATAATTATTTTAAATATTCTGTGGTAAATCATCATTAATATTTGCATAGTTATCACTCCTCACTATTCTTATATATTATTACTGTAAATAAATGGACAGATATAGTTTTGCATTTTCACAATAAACTATTTTCAATTACTAAAATGGTATGTATTAATTTCTAAAATAATATAAAACCCTAAAACCATTCTAACAGTGGCAGCATAAAGCGTGGTTATAACTTAAAATCTAAAATCGTAAAAATAAAAATGGCTGCTGTTATGGAAGATATTTCGATTATAGATAAATTAAAAGACTCTGAAAATTTTGATATTTGGAAATTTCAAATTAACATTATTTTTAAAGCTAATAATTTAATTGAAACAATAAATGGCAAATTGTGTTTTAAAGATCAAAAGGATGAAAAAGAAAAAAACGCATGGATAATAAAAGATGCTAAAGCCCAAAAATATATTATTTCGAGCATCGATAAAACGATATTAACACACATAATACATTGTGAAAATGCCAAATCAATGTATGACACCATATGCAGAATATTTGAAAGAGATGATGAACAATTAAAATGTAAGCTGCTACAAGAATTTCACACTTATAAATTTGATAAAAATGTAGACCTTGTAGCCAACATAAGTAATTTAAGAAATTTGGCTTTTAAACTCAATAATCTAAAACAGAACTTTGATGACAATATTGTTATTTCAAAGATTTTAACAATTTTGCCAGAAGAATATGATTATTTTTGTACTGCTTGGGAGTCAACTGGAAAAGGTGAAAAAACTATTGAAAATCTAATATCAAGACTGACCACTGAAGAAATAAGAAGAAATAGACGGAGCCAACCAGAAGACCGAGTGGCTATGAATGCAACAAAACAAAAGGTATGTTTTACTTGTAATAAACCAGGACATATATCTAAAAATTGCACCCAAAGAAAATTCTGCAAATTTTGTAAAAAAACTAACCATGAAGAAAAGGACTGTTTCTTTAAGAACAACAGTAAACCTGCTGCTAAAGTAAACAAAGAACAATGCAGAATATGTAAAAAGTTTAATCATAAAGAAAAAGACTGCTATTTCAGGAACAAAGAAAAGCAACCTCCCATTGCTTTCATTGCTGAACAAAGAGAAGAATATGATAAAAGATCATCAGTCACTTTCATTGTTGATAGCGGATCCACCTGTCACATGATTAATGAAGAAAAGTTGCTTGATCATCAAAAAAAGTGTGATGTGAACATCAATGTTGCCAAAAAAGAAGAAGTTATGAGAGCAAAAACTTCAGGACAATTTAAGGGGAGACAATGTAACCTAAATGAAGTAATATTTGTGCCTGAATTATCAAAAAACCTTTTGTCAGTGACCTCAATTGTTAACAACGGAGGAGAAGTAAATTTTAAAGGTGATAAAGTGACAATTTTGAAAGATGGAAAAAAAGTTCTAGAAGGAGATCAACTTGAAAATGACTTTATGCTGTAAATATTGAACGACATTTTTCAAAGCAAAATGACTCAAACCTTACCTTACCAAGTGAAAACAAAACCCAAGAATGGCACAGAAAATTGGGACACATTGGAATGCAGAATCTAAGAAAACTTGAAAGTTTGGTTGATGGTATGGAGCTTAACAAATTGGAAAAACAGGAAAATGATGTGTGCGAAATTTGCATCATGGCAAAGCAAACTAGGAAGTCATTTGGAAATGAAAGATCTAGAGCTACCCGACCTTTGGAAATTGTTCATACTGATTTGTGCGGCCCAATAGAACCCTTAACACATGATAATAAGAAATATATAATGACATTTTTGGATGATTATACACATTTCTGTTATGTGTATTTGCTCAGCAATAAATATGAAGCAAAAGAATATATTAAAGAATATGTAAATGAAGTAGAAAGATTTTTAAATGCGAAAGTGTCAAAATTAAGGTGTGATAATGGCGGTGAATATGCCAATACGCAAGTTAAAGAATGGTGCAAAATGAAAGGAATAATACTTGATTTTACAGTTCCATATACTCCACAATTGAATGGAAAAGCAGAAAGGTTGAATCGAACTCTGATTGAAAAAACCAGAGCACTTTTGCTGGATTCCAAATTAAATAAGGAAATGTGGGGAGAGGCCACAAGAGTCACTGCCTATTTAATCAACAGAAGCCCTTCAAATACAGTACAAACAACACCAGCACAGATGTGGTTTGGAAGAAAGCCTAATCTTTCTAATGTAAAATTATTCGGGAGTGAAGTGTATGTAAAAAAATTGGGAAACCTAAAAAAATTGGATAGTAAAAGTGAAAAATATTCACTTATCGGATACAGTGGAAATGGATACAGATTGTGGGACATGCAGAAAAGAAGGATTATAATTGCAAGAGATGTGGTGTTTACAGGAAAACTAACAAATGAAATGACCAGTGTCATTCAGCCAAGATACAGAGAAGATTTGGATTCTGAAATAGAGGAAAGTCAAGACACTAAAATGGAATTGGATACCCATGATAAACCACAGAACTCGACCAATTCAAAATATATGTTAAGGAATAGAGAAAATATCAATAGACCTGAAAGACTAAAAGATTATGAAGTGTTGAATTCTGTTTCTGAAGAAATAGGATTGTTAACATACAATGAAGCTGTAACCGGAGTAGACAAAGAAAACTGGGTAAAAGCAATACAGGAATTTTGTAAATGCTGAAGAAGTTAAAGGAAAGAAGATACTCAGTTCTAGATGGATATTCAAGATAAAGGATGGTGGACATTATAAAGCAAGACTTGTTGCTAGAGGAAATGAACAAAAAGAACTTACAAATGAAACCATACTTGCTAAACTAAATATTGACAACCAAAGTGCAATGACTTTAATGAAGACAGGACAAATGAACAGAACGACAAAACATATAGATGTTCGATATCATTTTTTGAAAGATCAGATAAGAGAAAATGTTGATGTTCAGTTTTGCCCAACCCAAGACCAAGTTGCTGATATCCTAACCAAGCCTCTGCCAAAGGAAACTTTTGAAAAACACAGATCTTCACTGCTACAGATGTTTTGATGGAGTAATTAAAACTCTAAAACATGAATTCAAGAAGGAGTGTTGAATATATGAATTCAATTTTAGACTTTAATATTTTATAAAATATTGTCACTGAATAATTATTTTAAATATTCTGTGGTAAATCATCATTAATATTTGCATAGTTATCACTCCTCACTATTCTTATATATTATTACTGTAAATAAATGGACAGATATAGTTTTGCATAAATAAACTATTTTCAATTACTAAAATCGTATGTATTAATTTATAAAATAATATAAAACCCTAAAACCTTTCTAACACAATGTACATTGATATCATAGCTGTAAGTGAATGATTCATTCTTGACCATTTGTCTGTGATTGGTAACTTGTTATATTGTAAATTGTAAAGTATATTGACAAAACTTGTTTGAGTAGTTGGCTCATGAAGGAACTCCCTCAGTCAGAAATGATACCTTTAGGTGCCTAATATCTCAATAATATCAATATCAAGAAAGAAATCGGTAATTTCCGCGGCATTTCCTCGAGGTAGCGCCGCTCTTTCAACATCTCTGAAGTTCGTGCAAACAACGATCCAGCTATTTCCATTGATGGACTTGGGGAATCTACCCAAAAGGTCTATTCCTATTCGTTCGAACGGTCCATACCCTGGTAGGATCAGTTGCAATTGGCTCGTTGGTTGTTGGGATGGTGTTTTACAAAACCAAAATTCAGGGCAACTGGAGACATTTATCCACTGTTATGAACATTGAAGTCCAAAAACATTCATTTTTTTATGCAGCTGTATGTTTTTTTCCCCATGTAGTCTGATGTAGGATGATCATGCACTTGTTCCAAGAGTTCTAGTTGTTTGCTTTTAGGTATAACAACTACGGGCTGCCTTTTGGGGTTGGATTATTTTTCTAAACTTTTTCGCTATGTCTGGTGAAGTTTTCTCGGTAGCTGTTCGGCTGTTAGTCGATCATGATGATTTTCTTAATGTGTAAGCGTCGTAGTCTTCAGTATTATAATTAATATTTGTGAAATTTTAATTTTATCTGTAATAGGGCACCGCGACAATTCATCTAAATGTAGCCATCAATATGATCCATTACTAAGTTTATTCGTCCACCGGAGACCTTAATCAGTTGGGTTAGTTGTTTGACGCATCTCCCAAAGTAGGAAAATATTATTCGCTATTTACATCAAAGTCCGGTTCCTGTTGCCTCGGATTACAGATTACTTTAGTTTTATTCTTTAAATTGCTCTCATTTACAGAGTTGGTATCATCTATGGAGAACTGCCGCTGTCTTCTCCTTCTTCTTCTTTTTTTATCTTCACTCAATCATATTAGGGTATCGAGCTTGTTTGACAACCACTGTGTACTGCCGCTGTAATGGCGTGATTTTGTAAGTCGGTCGTTCAGTGTTACAAGAGCCTCGATATGTGTTCCTATGCGGAGCATTTCTAACATATTATTTTATTCTGGTAATGTGGCCTTTGTCAACGGCTGTCATTTAAGGGCATCGTGTACTTCTGCCTCCTGGGATACTGCTCGAAAGTTCGGTTGATACTGAGTTCTTATAATTGTTTATAATTCCGTTCTCATTAGTTCTACCCCTCTCGAGTCTAACTGGGGACGAAAGTTGGTCTTCTATCATTTTCAATTGGTTCTTTTTTTAAACCAAGGTTTCATATTAAGACTCTGGTCGATATGACTTTGGTAGCTCTTTCTAGGAAGGAATGGCCTGGTCGGGCGGGTATTCTGATCGAAGCTTCTCTGTTCACTAGATGTTGATCGCCTCGCCAGTTCTAAAAAGTCTTTGACCGAGCTGCAAGGTGTCACCATCACGATGTCAATAGGAATCTGTTGAGCCCGTTCTTATTGTAATAGAGCTCATCTTCAGTTGACATTTTAGGGTTAACCTTGTTACAGAGGTTAGGACATCCTCAGCGTATCGCAGAGTTGATTCTTGGATTCCTGAAATCTATTCTGCAAGTCTATGATTAGTTTGTATTCGGCAGTATCTGCCCTTCCGAAATCTCTCAGGAATGCTTTTTTGAATGTACTCCAGGCCGAAAATATGTGAGAGCTGTTAAGCTTTGTCAATTTCTTTGCAGGTTCGTCCATGTAGCTCCGGGCATATGACATCATCAGGCCACCGTTGTTGTTTTACTAGCAACTCTTTGTCTTCCAGCCATTCTGCAGGATCTTTGTCTGAATACCTGACAAATACTTCCAGACTTGGCGGCTGGCAGAATAAAACGTTGTTGTTCTATGGTGTAGCATTATTTGGATTGGTCATGGCGTGTCTTGTTGGAGAGGCCCTGAAGGAACATATGTTCAGTGTGGACTTTAATAGATATATGGTGATAGTATAGAGCCTTGCCTCACTCCTTTTTGTGGTTTGAGCCAATCAGTGTTCTCCCATATTGTTTTCTTACCATTATCATATATCAATTCAGGCTGAAGACCAAACATCAGGACAATAAACTTTTACAAAAGGTTGCTGGAGTCTTGAATTGATCAAAACCCACACATAAAACCCCTACAATTATGATATATAAAATAAATGTAACTGTAGGATGGTTGTTGCGTGATGTTGGTGTGGCTTGTGGAAAGGCTGCTGATAAAATTAAAATTAATTTATTTAAAGCAAGAGAAATTATAGAGAGAAAAGAAACAACGGTTGAAGTAACGGCCGTTGGAGTTTAGCCCTAGATGTTTACCGCTGAGCGCCAGATCAAGTGTGTCGGAAGAAGCCAGCCGCTAGAAAGTTCTGGATGACGCCCGCGCATGCGTAGTGAAGTGTTCTCCCAACACGTGCTCGCCAAGCTTCTGCCCGTATGTGTTTTGAAGCTTTGTCCCAGTTCGCTGAAGCAAAGTGCGGTCGCCACACTACTCCCCCTCCAGTAGGATCTTTAAAGATCCTATGTAGTCGTAGAGGGAACTCTTGGTAGGGTGCCTTGTTGGGTTGGGATCTGGTCTTGGGGGCTAGAGGGAGGCACCTGTCCTTTTCAAATGTTGTCCGGATGTAATGGGTGGCGACCATCTTGTTAGCTTGCAGGGACACGATGGGTTGCTCAGCGATGGGTGTAGTCGCCGCGAGTACCGGTGAAGCTATTGGTATTGGGGAAGTAGTGACTCTTGATTCAATGGGAGGTAATGACTGTTGGAGAGAGTTTTGAGGTTGGAGAGGTTGTGTTACCGAAGTTTGGGCGGGCTGCAAGTGGAGAGGAGTCGTTGCAGCAGCGTTATTGGTTTCTTTTAGGAAGAGTGGATGTTTCTGCTCGCAGGATGGAGGCAAGGGCTCTTCGTGAGACGGCGGCTGCTGGGACAAGGGCTCTTCATGAGATGGCGGCTGTTGGGGCAAGGGATTGTCGCTGTGCACTGGGGTGGAGAAAACAGTCTCAGGGGGGCGCGAGATGGTGTTTGAAGGAGGGTTGGAGCAGAACGATGAGGAGTCCAGGGATGAAGAGTTACTCAGAGAGCTGTTGGGAGAAGTCAAGGTGGAGCTTGAGTTGTTGTCTTCAACGTTATGGACTGTAGTCACCGGGGCAGTTGTTGTGACATTCATGTCACGGGGTAAATCCGTCTGCTCCAGGTGTTGGAGGCGGCTATTGGAGGTGGGAGTACAGGGATCACAGTGCTGAGATGGAGGTGGCTTAGACAATTCGACCAGGATAATCGAGGGTCTCTGATCAGCAATGGGCTTAGTTTCTGAGACTTGAGCTGTTCTTACCTGGCGTGACCGGCCAAATCGCAGGAGAAGTCGTTCTTTGAGCGCCGCATATTTTCCTGAAACTGGTGGGTTCTCTACAATGTCGAAGACGCAGATGAGAGCCAGTCTATCCAAATTAACGATAATTGTGTTATACTTGAAATCGTCGTCGCTGGCGAGGTTTGCAAAATTAAAGGCAGCTTCCAGTTGGTTGAGCCACAATGGAATGTCTTTGGGCAAGAAGGGTGGAGCTCGAAAAATCAATTTTGATATTTGAGATGGGGTGAGTTCCATCGTGAATGTTTGAGCTTCCAGGATTTTCCCTTGACGTTGGCCGTTAATTCTTCATTCGAGTCGTCCGGCTCACCAATTTGTAGGATGGTTGTTGCGTGATGTTGGTGTGGCTTGTGGAAAGGCTGCTGATAAAATTAAAATTAATTTATTTAAAGCAAGAAATTATAGACAGAAAAGAAACAACGGTTGAAGTAACGGCCGTTGGAGTTTAGCCCTAGATGTTTACCTCTGAGCGCCAGATCAAGTGTGTCGGAAGAAGCCAGCCGCTAGAAAGTTCTGGATGACGCCCGCGCATGCGTAGTGAAGTGTTCTCCCAACACGTGCTCGCCAAGCTTCTGCCCGTATGTGTTTTGAAGCTTTGTCCCAGTTCGCTGAAGCAAAGTGCGGTCGCCACAGAACTATAAAGCAGGAATGTCTCTTTTTAAATCAAATAAAACAAACTTTTTACTGTCCTTACTGTGATGAAAAATATTTAGAGTGCTTGGCTTATCAGTGTGAACTTTCCCAGAGTTTTCACCAATTCAATACACACACACAAAGCCTTTGTTAAGACGTTAGTCTGTAGCGGCTCCCAAATATTAACTTTTCCTATTTTCATTATAAGTTTTAATTTGTCTAATAACTATTCAATTCAAATATTAAAATTATTCATCTTATAAATATATAATGCTTATAAAATAATTATACATCATTCTAAATATAAATCATAAATAATATGAAATGTAAATATTTATCTATAATATATCAAGCACATATGTCTAACATTATATAATCTAGAATTGATATTTGACCACACACACATATAAACAAAAATAACTTCAACATGTAGTATACACCAATTTAACCCTTCTGATAATTTGTATAAATAAATGTAATTAAAAGTTGATTTTACAATAAATAATTTGTTATCTGACTCCGCCTAGAATTCCATGCCACCCACAAAATGGTGAGCCGTATTATATAAATAAAAATAAAAATACATAAATAAAATGCAAGCAATCAAACAAGAATTTCAATTCGATCAAAAGTGAAAAATAAAAATACTCATAATATCAAATTATAAATATTTAAGAAATACATATTAAATATTTATATTTAAAACAAAAATTATAACATATTTCGCAATATTTAAAAACTACGAAAACGTACATCGTTTGGTATTTAATTCAAGGCAAATTTTCAACTTAAAAACAAATCAGATATCAAATATAATTTTAAGAAATAAATATATATATATATTAAATAAATTCAAATACACATTAAATTGGCAATTAAAAAAATAATATATAACTTACAATTTAAAAATTATAACTTGATAATATATTCAAATATTTTTTCTTATCAAATAAAAAAATCAAATTTAAAATATTAATTCTGAATTTTAATAATTATAATAATCAGAATTTTAATATCTCTTAAGGACTTATAATTTTTTAAATACAATATATTCTCAAAATGGATTCAATTAAAGCACCCGAATTTTGGCCAAACGATCCAGAATTGTGGTTCATAACATTGGAATCACAATTTTTATTGAACAAGCCAAGTCCAATTACAAATGATGACACCAAATTTTCTTATCTAATTTCACTTTTACCTCCATCAACTGCCATAGAGGTACGTGAATTCATTATATCACCTCCACCAGACAATAAATACGACGCGCTAAAGAAGGCCATAATTAAATGTACCGCTGACAGCGAATTTAAAAAACTACAGCAATTGTTGACTCAAGAAGAACTTGGAGACAGACTGCCTAGCCAATTATTACGCCACTTAAGACAATTGATTGGAGAAAGCAAAGCCGTCAGTGACACAACATTAAAAATGCTCTGGATGCAACGTTTACCTAAAAACATCCAAATAATTCTGACAACGCAAGAGCAAGCATCACTAAACTCTCTAGCAGATTTAGCTGATAGAGTGACGGAGATTACTTCTTCACCATCTTCAAGTACTTCGACTTTAGAAAAGGAACTGGCATCTTTGCGTGCGGAAATTTCAGCATTGAAAATTGACCTTAACAAGAAGGAAGAAAGAATATCTCGTTCAAGATCCAGAAGCTCATCTTCATCTCGAAAATCTTCCCCAAACAGTTATAGAAAGTACAATCCAAATGGCTCTTGGTGCTGGTATCATTTTCGATTCAAGCACCATGCAAGAAAATGCATCTCACCTTGTACTTTCAACAAAAAAGCAAAGAACCAGCAGGAAAACTCCAACAACAATCAGTAAGCCCGGTGGTTACTGATTGTAGCAATAATAAAAGCCACCGTCTATTTATCACTGACTACCGCAACAAAATTAGTTTTCTCCTTGACACAGGTGCAGAGATCAGTGTCCTGCCTCCTCGTCCTGAAGATAGACGGCGTGGTCCAACAAAATTTACTCTCACAGCAGCAAACAATTCACCTATCAAGACTTATGGCGAAAGATTCCTTAATCTTGATCTAGGTCTTCGTAGAGATTTCAAATGGAGATTCATAATAGCAGACACAAACAAAGCCATTCTAGGAGCTGATTTTATGGAACACTTTGGAATAATTCCAGATATCAAAGGAAAGTTTATAATTGATTCTTTAACGAAGCTACGCAAGCGTGCATCAATTACAAATTTCAACTCACTTTCTCCAAAGTGCTCAATAAACAGCTATGAAGACAAATTTTTGAACATTCTCTCTCATTATCCCTCTCTAACTAAGCCTCCATCATATTCCACACCAGTCAAGCATTCAGTCACTCATCATATTACTACAAAAGGGCAACCAACATTCTCCAAACCAAGACGGCTGAATCCAGAAAAATTTAAAATTGCCAAATCAGAATTTGAGCACATGATGGAACTAGGTTTATGCAAGAGAGGAGACGGAGCATGGGCATCACCTTTACATCTAGTCCCTAAGAAAAATTCTATAGACTGGAGACCATGTGGCGACTACAGAAGACTAAATGCTGTGACACAACCTGATTGTTACCCCATTCCGCACATTCAGGATTTCACCCAAAGCCTTCATGGCTGTACAATTTTCAGCAAAATAGATCTCGTGAAGGCGTACCACCATATTCCAATTAACCAAGAAGACATACCCAAAACGGCAATAACTACGCCATTTGGTCTATTTGAATTCACACGCATGAACTTTGGTTTAAAAAACGCAAGCCAAACATTTCAAAGATTCATGGATGAAGTAACAAAAGGTCTAGATTTTGTCTTCGTTTACATTGATGACGTTTTGATCGCCAGTAAAAATGAAAATGATCACATTCAACATCTACATACAATCTTCAAAAGACTTTCCGATCATGGACTAACAATCAATATATCTAAAAGCGTTTTCGGAAAACCTTCATTAGAATTTCTTGGACACATCATTGACAACAAAGGAATAAAACCTCTTCCTGAGAAAATAAGAATCGTTAAAGATTTTCCTCAACCTAATTCGACCCGTCAACTCCAAAGATTTATTGGTCTTGTAAACTTTTATCACAGGTTCATAAAAAATTCAAGTCATATTTTAGCTCCGCTTTATTCACTTTTAAAAACTAAATCTCCCAATGCATCATTAAATTGGACTTCAGACACATTAGAAGCTTTTCAAAACATCAAAAATGCTCTTGCAGAAAACACACTTTTAAACTACCCTCAACCCAATTCTACATTAAGTGTACTGGTTGATGCCTCCAACGTTGCTGTTGGTGGTGTCCTCCAACAACTGAATGACACTGCATGGGAACCAATTTCATTTTTTTCAAAAAAGCTTTCCCCAGCAGAAACGAAATACTCAGCATTCGACCGGGAACTCCTAGCTGCATTCCTCTCTGTTAAGCATTTCTCATACTTTCTTGATGGAAAAACATTCATGCTTTTTACAGACCACAAGCCTCTAACGTATGCCTTCACATCAAAATCTGAACGTTCACCTCGTCAAGAACGTCATCTCAACTATCTTTCACAATTCTCCATGGACATACGCTATGTTAAGGGAAGTGAAAACATTGTGGCTGATACCCTTTCAAGAATTGAAATCGAAACTTTCGATCACACGAAGGTTAATCTAGATCTTAATGCATTCCCTGAAATTCAAGAAAAGGACAAAGAACTAAAAACTCTCATTGATAATTCAAATTCTTCACAAACAATCAAATTAATAAAACAACAAGTTCCTTTTTGCAATAAATTAATTTACTGCGATATTTCTACGGGGAATCCCAGACCTTTCGTGCCTGAAAATTTCCGACGACAAATTTTTAATTCTCTCCATAATTTGTCTCATCCAGGAATTCGTGCAACAAGAAAACTAATAACTCAAAAATACTTTTGGCCCAAAATGAATCAAACAATAAATCATTGGTCAAAGTCCTGTTTAGAATGTCAGAAAAGCAAAATTCACAGGCATACAATTACAAAACACGGAATTTTTCCTCTCCCATCAACTCGCTTTGAACACGTTCATCTTGATTTAATAGGCCCCTTACCCCATTCTGAAAATTGTACCCACATTTTGACTGCTATAGACAGATATTCAAAATGGCCTGAAGCCTTTCCGATTTCGGACAAAACTGCAATAAGCGTAGCAAAAGCTTTTTTTCGCGGTTGGATTTCTAGATACGGAGTTCCAGCAACAATAACTACTGACCAAGGTCGTGAATTTGAATCACATCTTTTCAAGGATCTCACTTCACTCATTGGCACCAACAGAATACGAACAACGGCATACAACCCTGCAGCAAACGGTCTCGTCGAACGCTTGCATCGTCAAATTAAAGCTGCAATCATGGCAAGCGGAAATACTATTAATTGGATAGATGCTTTGCCTCTAGTACTGCTAGGCATCAGAACATCCTACAAAGAAGACCTGAAATGCACTGCTGCAGAAATGGTTTTCGGGACAACTTTAAATCTTCCAGCTGATTTACTAACCAATTCAGAATTTAAAAACCCCGATCCATCAAATTTTGCCACTCAATTAAAAAATTATATGAGTAGAATTCGACCTCAACCAACAAGACAAACAAAGCAAAATAATATTTTTTCTCATAAAGACTTAGACACCTGCTCACACGTCTTTGTAAGAAAAGATTTTGTAAAAAGAGCATTATCTCCACCATACGAAGGTCCATTTCCAGTGGTATCAAGATCTTCGAAGACATTTACAGTTAAAATCAATGACCAAAAGAAAGTCATTTCTGTCAACAGACTAAAACCTGCATTCATAGAAAACGCCCCTCAAAGTTTCCACGATTCTTCAATTCTGCCACCTATGCCCGACGGTGCTGAGGAAACTACACCGAAGACAAGTAGCTACACCACTCGCTATGGACGCCACGTACGTTTTCGACTTTAAGTCTTCACTGGCGGGGGAGTGATGTAGCGGCTCCCAAATATTAACTTTTCCTATTTTCATTATAAGTTTTAATTTGTCTAATAACTATTCAATTCAAATATTAAAATTATTCATCTTATAAATATATAATGCTTATAAAATAATTATACATCATTCTAAATATAAATCATAAATAATATGAAATGTAAATATTTATCTATAATATATCAAGCACATATGTCTAACATTATATAATCTAGAATTGATATTTGACCACACACACATATAAACAAAAATAACTTCAACATGTAGTATACACCAATTTAACCCTTCTGATAATTTGTATAAATAAATGTAATTAAAAGTTGATTTTACAATAAATAATTTGTTATCTGACTCCGCCTAGAATTCCATGCCACCCACAAGTCTTATACAGATTCTCCGTACAAGGTGCAATAACAGGAAAAGAGCAGCACAGGAAACCATTAGTTCCGCAACTATATACAATTATTAGTAATAAGGAAAAGTAAGATTTAATATGAAAGGTCGACGCCATCGCCCCAAGTCTTCAATTTCATAAGCGCGGAGCAGAAATAGGGACTAAGTTATTTATTTCGCCATAAATATAGCATCCAGACACAAAAAGAAGGTCTACTCCAGCACAGCCATCCATATCACCTGCTCCGCAATCTCATCGTCGACCAACACGATGGCCCCTCGATGTTTCGTCATCATTCTGAGGTGTAAGAACAATAGCTTCCAAGTTCTCTTTTCTCCCTCTTTACACCTACTGCCTTATAAAAATTATATAGGGCCTGAGCAACTAGTCTACTTGTTTGGGCACTGGTTAACATCGTTTGGATTGACCTAAGTTGGCTGGTGTCTACCGTTGAAAAGAATGTCCTTCTCTCCTCGCTAATATCTTGGCATTCATAGATATGATGAGATAGTTCAGTTTCCATATTTTCTTTGCAGAGATCACAAATCTTATCACCCTCCCTGAAAATTTTTGTATGGTTTTCCTTGAAAAACGAATATAGTATTCTCTGTTGTGCGATATAGCGTTTTACTGGGAATGGAAAGTTGCTAAGTAAATAGTTTTCAATTCGGAATGAACTGTGTAGATACTTATAGTGAGGGTAGAATTTAGAATTCTCTATTTTTGCCTGGTCACTTTGAATAGATTGTTCTATTGCAATTTTGGTTATTAATGGTATTTCTTGCCGGATAATCCTTGCATCGTTGCAGTTAATTAACCAAGAAAATCCTGTTGAGTTGAGTATGTTGTCCAAACTTTCCGCAAGTCCAATATATATATTTCTATTTTTTGAAATCTCATATAGTTGAGCTAAGCATATATAGGGGAGTCGGCTGCTGTTCATTTTTAGAATTCTAAGCCAGAACCCGAGTGTAAGTTTCAGCACCATAACTCCCAGTGACGTTCTTCTGCACTCCATACGTAGAATAAAACCAGGAGTATATCTAGGTAAATTTAAAAGTCTCCGTAAAAAATTGTCTTGTACCTTGTCAACCAAGTATTTTTGGTTGTTTGCCCAAATTGGAGCTGCGTAGAGCAAGGTTGACAGAGCCATTGAGTCTAGAAACTTGAGTGAGGATCTGATAGAGTTGATTCTTGTTTTAGTCGATATTGCCCAGACCGCATTAATAGCATTTAGCGCCTTGTTTTTAAAATGCTTTGCCGCCTGTTGAGTTGAGTTTGACGCTGTCAGCTGGTAACCCAGATACGTGTATTTAGATGTTATAGTGAGAGGCAATTGTCCCCAGAACCAAACATCCGATCGGGCATTTCGACCTCCATTTCTAAACACCATAACCTTTGATTTACTCTGGTTCAGCGTTAAAAAATATTATCTTCGAAGTATTTTCTGAGTACATTGATCTTTTTTTGTAAATTTATCTTGGATTCTCCGAGAAGTACGATGTCGTCTGCGAACTGGAGGAGATGTATATTTCCATAATTCGGTAAATAAATACTTGGCAAATCGGCATCATCGTACAGAGAAACCAAGTCGTTTAGAAAAAGGATAAATAGATAAGGTGACAGGGGTTCACCTTGTAGAACACCAGCTTGTATTTTTATAAATTCTGTAAGTGATCCGTTCCATCTTATTGTTGCTGACATTTGATTATAATAGCTTTGTATAAGGCTGATAAATCGGGTACTTAAACCATAAACTGATATATAGCTAGCAATAAATATGTATATATATATATGTTTCTATGAAAATGTTAATCTGCAAGACGCAGGTTATCATCATCCCTTTTTGATTTGTTTTTGTCACTTTTTGGCGTTTCGAAAATAAACAATAAAAGGCTGTATCAGACTTTACTAAGACAATAAAGATTTGCTAAAAATAAATGTGTACGAAGATGTTGCATTTGGCGACGAGGATATAAGAGTAAGTACCCTCGAATTTGGAAGTAAATATTTTTAGAAAATATCTTTGATTTTGCATATAATTGAAAGTAAATTTTAAAAGACACAAATTGCAAAGTTTTAGGATGCAAATTTAAGAAAGAGTGAAAAAAAATGGCTAGTTACCAATTTAAGGAATATAATGAGGAAACTGAAACTTTTGAAACGTTTTATGAACGATTGGAACAGTTTCTCATATTGGAGGAGGCAGGGGATGAGAAGAAAAAGGCTTATCTCCTAACCCTCATGGGAAGTAAAACATATGGTGTTTTGAAGAATTTGTGCAGTCCTATTCTACCTAAAGATAAAACTTTTGATAACCTAATAGATATCTTGAAAAGGCACTTCTCTCCAAAGCGCTCAATTGTAGTAGAGAGGTTCATTTTTTTTAAAAGAATGCAATTAAAGGAAGAAAGCATCTCGGATTACTTGGTGGAAATTAAGCGTTTGGCTTCCTCATGCAACTTTGGAAATTTTCTGGAGGATTCTTTACGTGATAAAATGGTTTGTGGATTATATAATGCCAAAATACAAAATAGAATTTTGTCGGAGGGCGACATTTCTTTGGCTAAGGTAATTGAGATAGCATTATCTATGGAAGCGGCCGAGAAAAATACAAAATTATTTCACTTGGAGCAGGGTGAAGATTGTGTAGATAAGTTGAGGATGGAACGCAAGGTTGAATCAAATTTCCAGAATGGCAAATGTAAACATTGTGGTAAACAGCATAAAGAACTATGTAGATTTAAGGAGGCGATATGCTTTAAGTGTAATAAAAAAGGACACATTGCCTCAATATGTTGGAGCAGTAGAAGAAATCTAAGGCAACATCAGAATCAGCCGGGAAATATACATCAGATAGGAGACCAAGAAGAGGAGGAAGAGTATGTCCAGAAAATTATAAGCGTGACGATACCTGAGTATAAAATTAATTTTGCCTCAAGTGACCCTCCCTATCTGATGGAGTTAAAAGTAGAAGGAAACTTTATTAAATTTGAAATGGATACGGGTAGTGGTCTAACACTGATATCAGAAAAGGATTTTAAAAATAGTCTTCAACACTTGAAATTGGAAAAAGCGAGTATTATTGTAAGAACTTATGATGGTACCGTGGTACCCATTCTGGGTAAAATCAATGTCAAAGTGGAGTGTCAAGATATTACTTACAAACTTAGAGCGTTGGTGGTGAAAGGAGAAAAGAGGGCTTTGATGGGAAGAGAATGGATAAATAGATTGAAATTGGGCTGTTTCGCGGTAAAACATATGCCTGTGGAAATTACCATTGAGGAAATTTTGAAGGAAAATCAAGCCCTATTTGTGGAGACAACCGAACCAATAAAAGGTTTCACATTTTCAGTAAACATGTGTGATGTGAATCCAATTTTCCATAAGGCTCGTCCGGTGCCTTTCGCCATTAGGCCAGCAGTTACTGAAGCATTAGACAAAATGGTGGCTAAGGGTTATCTATGTGAGGTGGCGAGCAGTAAATGGGCCACTCCAGTGGTTGTAGTGCCGAAGAAAAATAAAGAGATCAGAATTTGCTGCGACTTCAAGGTAACTCTAAATAAATATTTGGACACTGCGGCCTATCCCCTTCCCACACAGCAAGATTTATTCTCCACATTGGCCAAAGGAAAATACTTTTCTAAATTGGACTTGAGGAACGCTTATCTGCAATTAGAGGTGGACCCAGGCACCCGACCGTTACTAACGATAAATACTCATAAAGGGCTTTTCAGGTTTAAGAGAATGCCATTTGGATTGGCAAATGCGCCCAGTTATTTTCAATCTGTAATGGCTAGGGTTTTGTCGGGTATAGGAGGCGTAATTTGTTATATTGATGATGTCCTTATAGCCACAGCATCAATTGAAGAACATCTGGCGTTGTTGAAGACTATATTTGCTCGCTTGGCGAAGTATAATATCAAACTAAAGAAAGAAAAATGCCTATTTTTGCAAAAAGAAATTGAATATTTAGGACATCTTGTCACGGAAGAGGGCATCAGACCTTTAGATCATAAGGTACAAGCAATACAGAAGGCCAAAACGCCTACGAATATCTCTGAATTAAGGTCATTTCTTGGTTTGGTAAACTTTTATGGGAAGTTCATACCCAATTTGCCCGAGCTTTTGAAGCCTCTTCATGAGCTTCTTCACAAAAAACGTCCTTGGGTTTGGACAAAGGAATGTGGAGAGGCCATTGACAAGTGCAAGAACAGCATTACCTCTGAGAGGGTGCTAGTCCCGTATGATGCGACTTTGCCATTGTGTTTGGCCACTGATGCATCGCAGATTGGAGTGGGCGCTGTGTTGTCACATATTATAGAAGGCCAGGAGAGACCGATTATGTTTGCCTCACGGACTTTATCGGTAGCAGAACAAAATTATTCTCAGATTGAGAAGGAGGCTCTAGCCATTATTTATGGAGTTACCAAGTTTCATCAATTTATTTATGGAAGAAAATTTATTCTTATTACAGACCATAAGCCATTGGTGACCATTTTGGGCTCAAGATCAGGAATCCCCACCTTATCTACTTCAAGATTGCAGCGTTGGGCGCTTATTTTGTCAGCTTATACTTACGATATTAAATTTCGAAGAACTCAAGACCATGGGAATGCAGATCTTCTGTCACGTTTTCCTGTGGGCTGTGAAGAAATTCCAAGATTAAATAATGTCTATGCTTTATCCTATGTGGAAGAATTGCCGATCACAGCAGAGGAAATTGCCACGGAAACTGAAAAAGACGAAGTGCTCTCATTGGCCAAATTTTATACTCAGCAAGGCTGGCCTGAAAAGGTGGCTGATCACCTCAGACCTTATTTTCAAAGGAAACTTGAGCTAACTGTAGATGGGGAGTGTTTGGTTTGGGGAATGAGAGTTGTCATTCCACCATCTCTCAGAATAAAAATGTTGAACTGTCTTCATGAGACTCATTCCGGTATGAACAAAATGAAGGCTGTAGCAAGATCACATTTTTGGTGGCCAAATCTAGATACCCAAATCGAGTTTTTGGTAAATAAGTGCAGAAGCTGTCAGCAATCCCAGGATGGGCCGAATAAAGGAAAATGGCAACCCTGGAGATGGTCAACCAGACCTTGGCAAAGAATCCACATTGATTTTGCAAATAAGGAAAACATTAATTTATTAATAGTAGTAGATAGTCATTCGAAGTGGATCGAAGCCATCCCAATGAGAGAGACCACCACACGCAAAACCATTGAGCAACTACGGCGACTTTTTTCTTCCTATGGTCTACCGGAGGAACTTGTATCTGATAATGGACCTCAGTTTACTGGTAGTGAAATGAAAGGTTTTCTGGAAGGAAATGGAATTAAACAAACATTGATCCCGGCGTACCACCCGCAAAGTAATGGCTTGGCTGAAAGAGCGGTTAGAACAATTAAGACTGCCCTGGATAAAAATAAAAGGAAAATTGGGGATACCATTCAAGACACCTTATCAAAAGTTCTTCTGGCATATCGAAGCACCCCGCATGTGACAACGGGAAAGACTCCATCAGAGCTCTTTATTGGGCGTGCGCTTCGAACCAGAGTATCGTTGATACATCCCAGCTTGGCATCTAGAGTTAGGGACCAGCAAGCCAGGCAAATGAAGTATGATCGGCGAACCCATTTGGAAGAATTCCAGATAGATGATTTAGTGTGGTGTAAAAACTTTAGAGGTGGTGATAAATGGATCCCAGGAAAAATTGTGGGCAAGAAGGGAACTAGAGTCTACACCATTTTGATCCACGGACAGGTAAAGGCCTATCACAGGGATCAAATTAGAAAAAGGTGGAGGAATGGTGAGGAAGATGAGAGTGGAGATGGAGAGCGTCAACCCGAGCACTCAAGAGGAGCAGGTCCCAGTGCCATAATCTCGGAGGTTGTACGAGACAGAGGTTATATGGAGTCGCTGTCGCCAGGACTAACTAGCCAGCGGTCGGATCAAGATTCAGAGGTTCAGAGTGATACAGACGATGGAAAGTCATTGGAGCCTCTTCGCTCGCTGGACCCCGAGGCCTTGAAAGAGGAGGGTCCTGTCCTAAGGCGGAACCCACCTCGAGCGAGGAGACCGCCTGTGAGATTTCGTGTTTGAAGAGAGAAGATGGTGATATATAGCTAGCAATAAATATGTATATATATATATGTTTCTATGAAAATGTTAATCTGCAAGACGCAGGTTATCATCATCCCTTTTTGATTTGTTTTTGTCACTTTTTGGCGTTTCGAAAATAAACAATAAAAGGCTGTATCAGACTTTACTAAGACAATAAAGATTTGCTAAAAATAAATGTGTACGAAGATGTTGCATAAACTGTCAACTTCCTCCAAAGCAGGGAGTGTGGTACTGTATCAAAGGCCTTTTTGACATCTACGAAGAAGGCATATAACTTCCTCCTTTTGCAGCTCAGCGTCATCTGTATCAGTGAGGTAAGGGTAAAAATATGGTCTTGACAGGAATATCCACTTCTGAAGCCCGCTTGGTTTTCCGCTAAGATTCCCCTTTTTTCAATCCAATTATTCAATCTTGTCTTTAATATGGATGTAAAGAGCTTTGATAAATTGGATAACAATGATATTCCTCTATAGTTTGATGGTATATTTGGGTCGCCATTTTTGAAAATAGGATGAATAATTGTTCTAGTCCACACTGATGGAACCGAGGATGTCGTCAATATTTTGTTATATATATTTGTTAATAGAATCAAATATTCGTCAGGTAAAACTTTGATTGCTTCATTTGGTATGTTATCCAGTCCCGTTGCTTTATCCTTCCCCAGATTGGATATTTCCGTGGTGACCTCCATAAGCGAAATTTCAGCATCCAGATCCGGGTCCATATATGTTAGCGCCGGTGATATATACGCGTCCATTATAGGTGGGGAAGACAGCAGTCTTCGGTAAAAATCCTCCCAATCACATATCGAGATATTGCCTTTAATTGTGGTTCTTTGCTTAAAAGATTTTATTATCTTCCAAAATTGAGAAGCGTTTCTAGCATTACAGAGGACATTCTGTATATCATCAAAGTATTGGTTCTTTTTAAATTTAAGATCAAAGAACTTGCGCATAAAATTAAATCCAAAAGACAAAAAAACCTCTCGCAATTAGTATCTTTTATTACAAATAACGGACGCTAGGTTTCGAACTATTAGTTCTTCAACGGGCGTTCTTACAAAACGAAATCAGATTCTTATTAATATATAGAAGTAATCGAAAAAATATATACAAATATTCGCTCAAAGATATGCTAAAAGGTAAATTAGAGAATTAAAAGATAATCAGATATGCAAATTTTTTTAAAACTGAATTAAGTTTAAAACTAAGGGGGGGACATAGCAGAATTCGTTCTTCAAACTCTTTTAAAAAGGCAGCGGAACTGTTCCGGGACATCTATTCTTCTGTTTATGCTGTCTTTACAACCAGAAACCAAGGATTCCAAAATTAATCTTTCCCCTTTGTATCTGATGTTGTTGTAATGGCAGATGGGGTTATCCAGATCAAAACTATGTCCTGTGTTTAACGTGTGTTGGTACAGAAGGGATCTGGGGTCTTTTGAGCGGATATTGTATTTGTGTTCTTTGATTCGGTTTTCGATTTTTCTGCCCGTTTCTCCTACATAAACGGATTCACAATCGTTGCAGGCAACCGAATAAATCGCGTTGCTTTTATGTTGAACATCATGTTTAACTCCTGGTTTGGTAATGGGGTTCCTCAGTATATGTCCTGTTGTGCTTGTGCTGCGATAGGTGAACTGGATACCATATTTCCTCAAATCATGGGCTATTCGCTGATTGGTAGGGGAGAAATCTATAAAACCCCTGGTTCTATTGACCGCGAGGGTAACCTTCTTGAACGGGATGAATGTATGTTTTCTTATAAAGTCCGGTGGGTATCTAAATGTTCGTAGATTATTGTAAATATTCTCTTTTTCTTTTTCTTTTAAAGCTCGAAGGGAACAATGGGTATGGAGTCTCTTAGTTAGGGTTTTAACAACTGATATTTTGTAAGAGACTGGACTGTAGGAGTTAAACGGGATATATATCTTTTAATTCTCTAATTTACCTTTTAGCATATCTTTGAGCGAATATTTGTATATATTTTTTCGATTACTTCTATATATTAATAAGAATCTGATTTCGTTTTGTAAGAACGCCCGTTGAAGAACTAATAGTTCGAAAGCTAGCGTCCGTTATTTGTAATAAAAGATACTAATTGCGAGAGGTTTTTTGTCTTTTGGATTTAATTTTATGTGCAAGTTCTTTGATCTTAGAATGAACCCGAAAAACCTTGAATATGTTGAATTTTATAAAACGAAATTATATAGAAAGTCACTCAGCCTAGCCAGGTGGAGAAATAACCTACAGTTCAACAAGAAATGTCAAGATGTGAATTTTATCCCCCCTTCCCTCAGAATTAGAGATCCGGTTAGGAATGTTTTTTCTGAACGGAAGATAGAGAATCTTAGCAAAGATCTACTTAAGGCGAGGATCAAAGGGTGTCACTCCATGATAAGATTTCTTAGAAAAACAATTAAAGAATTAATTTCCCTATTATCTAGTACATTATCAAGGAAAGCCATGGCAGAATTACTTATAAATATCACAAGAGCAGTTGATTCACAGAATCTCAGAATATCCAAGAAACATCAAGATAAATTCCGGTTTTGGGAAAAGAAATATAATTTTCCAGCAGATACTTTAGGAAATACATTAGTTAACCTCACCGATCATGTTTTTTCCCCATCAGAAGAGAATTTACTACGAAATGGCCTAAAAAACAGAATACCGACCAAAACTGACCCTTTCAGAACCATTGGTTCAATCGAATCTGTAATCCAAACTTTCAACCATGACCAAAAATCAGAGATAAGGAACATAGTCGCCGCTAAAATTAATAGAAGGGGTACATTTGATATAAAACCTAAGAAACAATTTTTCCAAGCAATTAAAAACATAAAAAACAATAAGGAATTGGTGGTTTGCAAAGCAGACAAGGGAGGTAGTACGGTCATTATGAACAGATTGGATTACCAGAATAAGATGGAGACAATATTGGAAGACAATGAGATTTTTGAACCCATATCTAAAGCCGAAAATTCTAAATCCATAGCTCTTTTTAAGAAAACGTTAGCATCTCTCAAGAAGAACAAAAAGATTACTGATGAACAATACAAGTCATTCATAAATAATAACACAGATATTCCTTACATATATGGCCTTCCGAAGTTACACAAGGAAGATATCCCATTAAGACCAATAGTCGCATACCACCTTTCGCCGGCTATAGTGGTATCTCGTTTTTTGTCTTCACTTCTGTCGCCCCATGTCCGTTCACGGAACATCTATTCAATTAACAACATAGCAGATTTTATCGGTGATATTAGAAGATCTATACCCGACCCTCACAGTAGGATTTGTTCCTTCGATGTGAAATCCCTCTTCCTCTGCCTCCCTCATGATCTCATAATCAGCAACCTACGGGAGATACTTGTGAAGGCAGATCTTGACAATATTGATACAATCTGTACCATGGTCAAGTCTTGCCTCTCCATTAATAATTTTACATATCAGAACCAGATTTACAGGCAGATTAAGGGGTCACCCATGGGTAGCCCCCTTTCCCTTACAGTATCAGAAATTGTTCTACTGACAATAGACGAATGGATTAACAGTCGAGAAAATCTGGGGATTAAGAAATGGCGACGATATATTGATGATATATATTGCGAATATCACCTGGGAGCGGACCAAACCATCCTTGACACCCTTAACAGTTACCACCCAGAAATTAAGTTCACAATAGAAAGAGAAGAAAACCACACCTTACCTTATCTGGATGCCCTCATTTTTAGAAATAGGAATAATTTTCAAACAACTGTCTATTACAAAGACACCGCCAAACCATCATATATCCCGTTTAACTCCTACAGTCCAGTCTCTTACAAAATATCAGTTGTTAAAACCCTAATTAAGAGACTCCATACCCATTGTTCCCTTCGAGCTTTAAAAGAAAAAGAAAAAGAGAATATTTACAATAATCTACGAACATTTGGATACCCACCGGACTTTATAAGAAAACATACATTCATCCCGTTCAAGAAGGTTACCCTCGCGGTCAATAGAACCAGGGGTTTTATAGATTTCTCCCCTACCAATCAGCAAATAGCCCATGATTTGAGGAAATATGGTATCCAGTTCACCTATCGCAGCACAAGCACAACAGGACATATACTGAGGAACCCCATTACCAAACCAGGAGTTAAACATGATGTTCAACATAAAAGCAACGCGATTTATTCGGTTGCCTGCAACGATTGTGAATCCGTTTATGTAGGAGAAACGGGCAGAAAAATCGAAAACCGAATCAAAGAACACAAATACAATATCCGCTCAAAAGACCCCAGATCCCTTCTGTACCAACACACGTTAAACACAGGACATAGTTTTGATCTGGATAACCCCATCTGCCATTACAACAACATCAGATACAAAGGGGAAAGATTAATTTTGGAATCCTTGGTTTCTGGTTGTAAAGACAGCATAAACAGAAGAATAGATGTCCCGGAACAGTTCCGCTGCCTTTTTAAAAGAGTTTGAAGAACGAATTCTGCTATGTCCCCCCCCCCCTTAGTTTTAAACTTAATTCAGTTTTAAAACGAAAATTGAAATTATACCGCGAATGTTTCTTTTATAAAAATCGAAATTTATTTTCAAAGAGAAATAGCGACATTTCTAACTTTGAGTTAGAAATGTCGCTCTTTCTCTTTGAAAATAAATTTCGATTTTTATAAAAGAAACATTCGCGGTATAATTTCAATTTTCGTTTTACAATCATCAGCCGTGTTATATTGTATTTTAATTCAGTTTAAAAAAAAATTGCATATCTGATTATCTTTTAATTCTCTAATTTACCTTTTAGCATATCTTTGAGCGAATATTTGTATATATTTTTTCGATTACTTCTATATATTAATAAGAATCTGATTTCGTTTTGTAAGAACGCCCGTTGAAGAACTAATAGTTCGAAAGCTAGCGTCCGTTATTTGTAATAAAAGATACTAATTGCGAGAGGTTTTTTGTCTTTTGGATTTACTTTTTAAATTTAATTAATGATAAATATTCTTTCTTGCTTGTAATAAACAAATCTTTGTTGACTACATTATTTTGTAATAAATACAGTTTAAGACTTTCTTTCATTTTTTTCTTAGCCGTATAACATTCCTCATCGTACCACGGTTTAGACCTCAAACCGCCAGATCTTATCTCACGACTCATCCCTGCTCTTGACATTGCCGTTTGAATTTCAATTGTAAGCCTTTCGACTTGTGAGTTTAATGTGGAGCCCGTCAATGGTAAAATGGCTAAATCTCTCAAGTTGCCTTTAAAGGATATAGCCTTGTCTGCAACCCAGGAATACTTTGTTCCAGGACAAAACTTCGTAGAATCTTTTGACTTCATGTTATTTAAGCCCTTGAGTTTTAAAACAAGTGGTAGGTGATCCGAATATGGCATGCATTCAACACTTAGATCAACAATGAGTTCCAGTAGTGCCGGTGAGACAACAGCAAGGTCTATAACTGAGGATCCTTGACTTGAGATAAAAGTAAAGTTTCCATTTCTGTCACTGGTAGATCTACCATTCAGTATAGTGAGGGAATTATCATCAAAGAAATCAACAAGAGTTTCTGAAAGAGATGATGAGACCGGATCGCTAGAAGCACGGCTGGCAGAAAGCAGAGTCGGAGTATCTAGCAAGTTATGAAAATCTCCAAGGTCACTGGTACGAACATTTAGATCACCGTATAGAACTATCTCAAAGCCCTCCTGGATTTTATTCTCAATATAACTAAATAGTTTTTAAGATTCTCTAGCTGTGTTTGAATTGGTGGTAAATAGACAAAAATCATACAAACTAGTAGTGAATCTGCAGTTGGAACTAATTTAAAGATTGCTGAAATCCATTGAGATTCCACTTCGACTTTTTCAATTAATGGTTGGATTCTTTTACTGACTCCCATAATAATACCAACTGAACTTCTCTCTCGTTTTAATGTCTTTAAAGCCGGTGAGTGGTAAATTTTGTAGTTCTCAACTGCAAATTTCAGTGGGTTTTGACACCAGGTTTCAGTCAATGCGAAGATGTCGAACTGTTTGAGATAATCAATGAGAGGAAATACGGAAATCATTCTAAAGAATCCATTTATGTTCCAGTGAATAATTCCAGATGGCTTGCCATTTGTTGTTAAAGAACTTTTATTTGAACGAAATAAGTGTTTATGCTGCAGCAATTGGTTGGGCCGTGATTCAGTAAGTTCGCTATCGGTGGGTTGCTATATTACGTCTCCGCTGGCGCTAACAACGTGGCCATTAGAAGCATAATAGTTTATGCCACGGACAATTAACTTATTATCTCTCAACTTGGAGACAATTCCCTTAGAAAAAAGCTCTTTTCGTTTATTAATCAGTATTTTCCTTTGCTCTCTAACAGTGGCAGGGTAATCTTTGTTCAAGAATATCTTTTTATCCCTGAGTTTGAATGCGTTTCTAAGTAACAGAATTCGTTGTTTGTAGTCAGGCACTTCAATAAGGAGCGGTGAATTAGCTTTTCTTGATAATCTTCGGCATTGCTCTAACCCAATCTCCTCGGAAATCTGCATTGAACTCGAAATCAGATTGAGAACACGGGAGCGAGATTCGTCCGGGGTTTCATTTTCAGCTCTTTCGAATTCGTAAAAAATTAGGTTTCTTTCCCGCTGCTTCATCTCACAATGCTCCAGCCGTCCCTCAAGATCAGCTATTCTTTTTGAATTGTCCGACGCAACCTTTGATGTAGTTTCGAGGGAAGTCTCAAGCTGTTGTAGACGCTGATTTATTTTCTCTAATCCCTGTTCCACTGAGGCAAATCTAGTCTCGATTTTTTGTCCCCAGTCATCCATTTTGGCTGAAAGCGCTGTGATTAAACCACCTATATCTTTATCTTTATCCAATTCTAAAGTTGTTTGTTTTGTATATCTTGGGCCTGGATTTGACTCAATACCTGCCATAAGTAATAGCATTATTATAATACATCTACGGTTGCTTTTTCCAGCATAAACAAATATGTTTGCCTTTGAGTACTTTGCATAACAAGTTACAGTTTTGCTGCTTAAATTTACATATTTAGCAATTAGAGAATTTTCTTTGGAAAAAATAAACAAGTTGAATATGGCTATTAATAAAATGAGCTTCATGATTCTCATAGAATATAAATAGTAGATTGCCTATCAGGTATTACTAAGAAAGTGACAAAAGGAGAGAAATATAATTAAATAATAATTTCAAAAATACTTATCGGCAGACGAATAATTCCTATAGCATCAATATCTATTTGATAAGCCTCTTATTTTTATTCTCCATCAAATTAAGATATATCAGGGATCTGTGATTACAATACATTTCCACCTGCTGGCCATTATTGTAGATGTCAAATTACTTAATTGCCACAATAATAATCAGGCATTCCTTTTCTATGATCCTGTAGTTTGACTCGGCACCTCTCAACTTATGACTTTTGAAACTAATGGGCTGTGGAGTGCCGGTTTTCAATTGTGATAACATTCCGCCACATCCTATGTCGTCAGTGAATATCATGAAATTGTTTTTGTAATCAGAATGAGAGAATGAGAAAAAAGAGGGATGAGTGCAGAGATAAGATTTTAGCTTATCGTATTTCCGCTGCGCTGACTTGTTCTACTCATACCAGGTACTTTATTTGTTAACTCATAATTAAGCCGCAATTTCCGAAATCCAGCAAGAAATTCTTGTAAAGACTAACGGCTCCGAGAAATCGTCAAACGCCATATACAGTTTCAGGAGGACTCATGTGAAGTGAAAACATCAATCTTCCAGGGAGAGGTTTCTTTTAAAAAATATAAATATTGCCAGGTGGGAAATTAGGAAAGACAAACTTCGAGATGACACAGCAATTTATTTAAGACAAGAACAAACTATGAATGATAAACAAAAGATAAGCAACAAGGGAAGTTTACAGAGTAGCAAAATATAAGCATAAAAATGATACTCTATTAATAAAATAATAAATACTTTGTTACATAGCTCCTTCCCTATGGGAGCTGTGACCCACAGCTTGCAATTATTGTAGTTACTGTCATGGATATGACGTGCTTCTGCCAAGGATTCCATCGAAGTATTGGAACTTTGTCCCTAGTATCTTTGCGTCCTTTTTCTTGCGTCGTGAAGAGTGGCTTTGTCGTCGTATCGTCGTCTATAAGGACATGGTCATCTTGGAGGAAAGTCTTGGCTTTGACACGGCAGTGGAATCCTGGAGCCAGTCTCTAAAAATGTAGATCACAGCACCCATGGTTTTCTCGGCGATATTTAGTTTGTCTTCCCTAATTTACCCAGCATCTGCACCAAAATGCCACGTGGAAAATTAGGAAAGACAAACTTCGGGATGATACAGCAATTTTTTTAAGGCAAGAACAAACTATGATTGATAAAAAAAAAAAGATAAGCAACAAGGGAAGTTTACAGAGTAGCAAAATATAAACATAAAAATGGTAATCTGTTAAAAAAATAAATACTTTGTAACAATATATACGAGCATATATACGAGTTACAATATAAACCCAGAACTTCATTTTCACCGGACTCTACTTCTTCTTCCCCAGATTGTCCTTCACATCCATAGGCCTATGTCCGATTTAATTTAAATTTTTATTTCTATATTGGCAAAAGTTTTATTTTGTGTTTATTTTTTTCGAATATGTAGATGTCCTATAGTCTTATGAAATATAAATATAATATTTTATAAAATGTTTATGTAATTTTAAATTTGTTTTTTTTTTGTTTGTGTTTTTAAATATATATGTGTCATAATATATGCTCTTCCAGGAATAATAAAGCAAACCTACAGTAAACCCAGAGAGAGGCGGGCGGGTAAGGACCGATCACTTTAGACCTCAGAGACATTCCAAGGGGCGACTACTGGGTCTCGTTACTTGGAATCTCGGGACTTTTAAGACAGTTGGGGATTGTGTGAGACACGAGTGGCCGCCCGGTTTTGCCGGGCCCGTCTCTCTCCCCCTCTCTCTGGCCGCCTGGGTTCCTTCTCTTCCAACTTGTGGTGTCCTTATTTCTCTTCCCACCTTATTATATTGCCACATATGTGTAAATAATATTGAATATTCATATATCCTCATTCTCTCAACTCATAGCTATGCCCGTGGAAGGATTATAAAGATCCGAAAGCTTGCGCTTTTCACGAATAAAGAAACGCATTGCTACCGTTTATATTCTTATTTTTAACACAAAGCAATAACGCGCCATCTATACATATTAAATGAAAGGATTTAGAAGCACGAATGTTTCTTTTATACATAATACAATGTATATAATCAGAATCGTCCAATAAAGTATTAAAGCTCTGAGAAGCGGTCTGGTGGATTAAATTGGCGAAACCGCTGGGCGGGTTCACGACTGATGAGCCAAGCCCTCCCAATATATTTTTTCATCGCAGTAAGGACAGTAGAAGTTTGTATTATGTATAAAATAAACATTCGTGCTTTTAAATCCTTTCATTCTTATTTTATAAATCTCTAGCTTTCGGGCCAGAAAGATCTTCTACAGTAGAAACACGATACAATATATTGCCAATAAGACACGAGTTATAATATATTCAGATACTCTTTTAAATAATTTCATATAAATGTTGAAGAAAATACATTTTCATTCGTCTTACAAGAGATGCCAAATAGGGGGTCGGTTGAAGGATGGTCGAAACCGTTGGTTTTCGACCGCTACGACCCGGGATCGAATCCTGCATTGGCACTTTTTTTCTAATAAAAAAAAATGCTCCAATGGTCCCCAATTCTTGCAAAAGTCTATTCTCACCAACAAGTACAAGTAACCAAACAGGGCTCTGGTACATTTGTAAGTGCAAAGTCGAACTGCTTTCACATGTGTATACATGTGGTGAACTTACAGTAAAAGTAGACGCCAAATTCTACCCACCATGATTATCATGGTCTGTACCAAGTGTACTAGGGATAATAATAAAAGAGAGCTGCCAAATATTGCCGTTTTTAGAAGGTTCCAACATGATCCCGGCTAGAGCGAGCGTTCACAATCCTAACAAATGGTTACTACACCACTCAATGGCTGACTTCTGCCAACTCGAGCTGTTTTGTCCTAGCTTGGTAGTTTAAAGCCCTTTTATCATTGCAAAACCTGGAAACTATCCTCCCACAGCGGAAACACTAATTTACGTCCAACGCCATTTTTTTAAAGAACCCATCTAAACTATTACTTAAAACTTTCTTCAATCTGTAAATTGTTTTTCTCGAATTCACAACTTTAAAATTGATTTTATTTAACTAAATTTGCATACCAACTTTTTGTATATATTTCAATTGTGATATGATGCACTAGCGCGCCATCTGTTATCAAAATTCGAAACTATTTTAAACGTGCAATATTCTTTTTGAAATTAAACAATTTTTACTGCCCTTACTGCAAAAGTGGTATATAACAGCGGTATGGTAGATTAAACTGGCGAAACCGCTGGGAGGGTTCACCACTGATGAGCCAGGCCCTCCCATTAATTTTTCTATTGCAGTAAGGGCAATATAAATTGTTTTTTTTTTTAAAGAATCTTACGCGTTTAAAATAGTTTCGAATATTTCAATTGTGTTGATACATATTTTTTCTTCTTATCATCTAACTAAATAGCATACGAATTCTTGTATATATTTCAAATTATTTTTCTTTTCTTTCTATGTTTAAATTTACCTTTAAAGTGCAAGTATCCCTAGTGGGCCATAGCGCTCTATATAAAAATAAAATTTTAGAAAATCTTAATTTAGGATCCAAATTGTACCTAATCATATTAATTAAAACATTGAGTTTCTCTGTTGTCATTTCGAATAGACTATAAGTTTGAAACCGTCTGCGAAGGACTTGTTAAAGCATGTCCTCTCATAGAAAGGTTTATAGTTTTAAAAATAGAAATGAAAATTAAGGAGAAAATATTTTTATTCAGATAAACGTGTGACAAGCTTTCGGGCAGTCACGCCCTTCAACAGGTAGCAAACTAAGGTAACAAAAGACTTTATATAGGAATCTATTAGAGGTATATTTGCATATGTGATGTATATAGTACGGCGAAAATACAATTCAGGTTAAAAAATTTTGCATATCTAAATTATTGATATATAACAACTACGTAAGCATGCTAATCGTGTAATGTTAAAGAATTAAAAATTAAAAAAACGATACAAATTGCAGAACGGCTATGGTAAAACATGAATTCGGGAAAGTAACCTGAATCAGCGCTAAAAAACTAAAATCTACGATAGAGTTCTCAAAACGCGTATTCATGGCCATATGCTACTATTAAGGAGTCAAATTACCAGATATCAACTGTTCAACCCGCCATCAGCGACCACACCACCAATAGACGGGGGGGGGGAGGTTTATCCGTTTTTTTAAATTACTACATATATCATGGTATTGGTCAGGTAAATCAATATGACGGTTAATACTGTTTTTGGAAATGGATAAAATGGCTTCTATGATCAATCTTTGGTGTTTACTGGGAATGTTGGTGTATAGGGTGGTGGGAGAAGCTAGATTGAAAGAATGGCCAGCATTAAGTGTGTGGTCGTATATGAGGGATCTGCTGTCTCTATTGTTGATACATCTACCATGTTCGATCATCCTGATGGCCACGGACCTACCGGTCTCACCCACGTAGGTTGCACTACAATCGCTGCATGAGACCGAGTAGACCGAGCCACCAGACGATCGAACACTGGTAGGTCTCTGTATGTGGGTAATGGGGTGTCTAAGAATGGTGGCCAGGCTTTTATTATTTTTAAAATAGGTATTGATGCCATGGGATTTAAGCATGCGGGCTATGGTAGCGGATTGTGGTGAATAAGGCAAAATGCAGGTATTTCTATGAGGTATAAGGGGTTTCAAAGTAGCAGGGTTGTATTGGTATTTGTGTATGAAATGGTGAGGGTATTGGGAGAGGGCAAGCTGTTTTTTGATGTTGGAGAATTCTATTGATCTAAATATGGGCAGGGAGCAATGTGTGACTAATTTCTTGGTAAGTGTTCTGACTGTATTAATTTTATGGGACAAAGGACAGGAAGAATTGAAATTGGTATAGAAAGTTGGGTTACTGATTTTATGATAAACTGTTGTGTGGTAGTGAGAAGGGGTACGAATAATGAGTATGTCGAGAAAAGGTAAAACACTATTAACTTCTGCTTCATGACTGAAAGAAATATCGGGGTGAAAGGAGTTAAGAACAGATAATATATATCATCTGGTGGCTCGGTCTACTCGGTCTCATGCAGCGATTGTAGTGCAACCTACGTGGGTGAGACCGGTAGGTCCGTGGCCATCAGGATGATCGAACATGGTAGATGTATCAACAATAGAGACAGCAGATCCCTCATATACGACCACACACTTAATGCTGGCCATTCTTTCAATCTAGCTTCTCCCACCACCCTATACACCAACATTCCCAGTAAACACCAAAGATTGATCATAGAAGCCATTTTATCCATTTCCAAAAACAGTATTAACCGTCATATTGATTTACCTGACCAATACCATGATATATGTAGTAATTTAAAAACGGATAAACCTCCCCCCCCCGTCTATTGGTGGTGTGGTCGCTGATGGCGGGTTGAACAGTTGATATCTGGTAATTTGACTCCTTAATAGTAGCATATGGCCATGAATACGGGTTTTGAGAACTCTATCGTAGATTTTAGTTTTTAGCGCTGATTCAGGTTACTTTCCCGAATTCATGTTTTACCATAGCCGTTCTGCAATTTGTATCGTTTTATAATTTTTAATTCTTTAACATTACACGATTAGCATGCTTACGTAGTTGTTATATATCAATAATTTAGATATGCAAAATTTTTTAACCTGAATTGTATTTTCGCCGTACTATATACATCACATATGCAAATATACCTCTAATAGATTCCTATATAAAGTCTTTTGTTACCTTAGTTTGCTACCTGTTGAAGGGCGTGACTGCCCGAAAGCTTGTCACACGTTTATCTGAATAAAAAATCTTTTCTCCTTAATTTTCATTTCTATTTTTAAATATTCAATGGAGAAAGTTTTCCTGTAGTTCTGATTCACTGCCTTATTTCACGAATGTGCTAACTTTGATGGAATCTAATGTCTGATACTCAGGAGACCGATCTATTTTTGCTCAATCTCCGACGCTCCGGTGATCACAGCCCTGATGCCCTCAGATACTTGGTCCTCCTCGGAAGAAAGTCTCTCCAGCTAGCCAAATGGAGATCTCACCTTTGGTTCAACAAGACCTGCGAAAGAGCCCAGTTTATCCCTCCACCTCCGAGAATTAGGGATCCCGTCCACAACACATATTCAAAGAAGATTATCGACAGAGCCCAGAGACAATTGCTGAAATCCAGAACCCAAGGATGTTTCTCCCATATCCGCAGCCTATCTAAAACTATCAAGGGCATCATTTCCATAGTTGCCACCCTTCTCCCCCAATCCATCATAACCTCTTTTCTGACGCTGGCCACGGCAGGCGTCAAGCGCCAGGATAGCCGATGCAGAGCCCACCACCTTTCGAAACTATCCCACTGGACCACCAAATATGGCTTCCCTGCAGAATTCCTCCCCTGCAGACCCCACGCTCCTACTTTCCTTAACTTGACTGCATTTGATCCATCTCCGATCCAAAGGGAAATACTGTCCTTTGGTCTTAAATACAGACCCCCATCTAGAGCAGACATACCTAGGATCATCGCGGGAGTTGAGCCCGCCATCAGCTCGCTTCCCCACACCACCCAATACACCATACGGCAATCTATATCCCAATTTCTCCGAAAACCAACCCCCCAATTGAACCTATCTCTTGGTAAGTACCGCTCCCTTTGATCACTTAGACAGAATTCACAAATCATGGTTACCCGATCAGACAAAGGATCCCAAACCGTCATCTTGGACACAGGTGATTATACCTCCAAGATGATGGACATACTTAGCGACCAAACCACATTCATACCGATTACCCAACACGATATTTCCTCCTCCACCAGAACATTCCGCTTGAAACTTTTACGCCTAAAAAAGTCTGGCTCCATCACATCTGAACAGTACCAAACTTTCACATCTGATATGACTAATACACCCTACATCTATGGCTTACCCAAAACCCATAAACCTACCGTCCCCTTCCGCCCCATCATAGCCTATCACCTCTCCCCGGCATACAAACTTTCTAAATACCTATCAACCTTCCTCACACCTCTGGTAAAGACCCGCCCGCAATCTTTCTCCATAACAGACATCCCTGCATTTATACAGTTCGTCCAATCTCTCACCCCGCTTTAAAACTCCACCATGGTGTCATATGAGGTCAACTCTATGTATTTATCCCTACCCCACCAGCTGATCATTACTCAGCTAACAAAATTCCTGCAGGACATCCAGTTAGACCCTAAAACTGTTTCTTCTATAGTCGCGCTTTCCTCCATATGCTTGGACATCACTGAGTTTACCTTCAATAACCAATTTTTCAAACAGATTAGGGGCTCACCCATGGGTGGCCCATTATCATCACCCTTAGCTGAAATAGTTATGTCCACACTTGACATCTGGATCCAACAGCAATGCACACCGGTCATTCACATATGGAGGAGATATATTGATGATATCCTTTGTATATGTGAAACCGGACATGAGCTTAGCATATTATCTGTTCTTAACTCCTTTCACCCCGATATTTCTTTCAGTCATGAAGCAGAAGTTAATAGTGTTTTATCTTTTCTCGACATACTCATTATTCGTACCCCTTCTCACTACCACACAACAGTTTATCATAAAATCAGTAACCCAACTTTCTATACCAATTTCAATTCTTCCTGTCCATTGTCCCATAAAATTAATACAGTCAGAACACTTACCAAGAGATTAGTCACACATTGCTCCCTGCCCATATTTAGATCAATAGAATTCTCCAACATCAAAAACAGCTTGCCCTCTCCCAATACCCTCACCATTTCATACACAAATACCAATACAACCCTGCTACTTTGAAACCCCTTATACCTCATAGAAATACCTGCATTTTGCCTTATTCACCACAATCCGCTACCATAGCCCGCATGCTTAAATCCCATGGCATCAATACCTATTTTAAAAATAATAAAAGCCTGGCCACCATTCTTAGACACCCCATTACCCACATACAGAGACCTACCAGTGTTCGATCGTCTGGTGGCTCGGTCTACTCGGTCTCATGCAGCGATTGTAGTGCAACCTACGTGGGTGAGACCGGTAGGTCCGTGGCCATCAGGATGATCGAACATGGTAGATGTATCAACAATAGAGACAGCAGATCCCTCATATACGACCACACACTTAATACTGGCCATTCTTAAAATCTAGCTTCTCCCACCACCCTATACACCAACATTCCCAGTAAACACCAAAGATTGATCATAGAAGCCATTTTATCCATTTCCAAAAACAGTATTAACCGTCATATTGATTTACCTGACCAATACCATGATATATTGTTGCACCAGGTTGCGGCTTGGCAGACTCTTCAGCCTGGATTCTCTCCTGTGCTGGGTCTTGCATCTTACCAGAGCGTGTTTCAACCATCCTACAAATTTATAAAAGGGAATAATGAAATAAGTCTTCTTTAAGTAGCCTCCAGAATCCTCTTTTTTATTTTTCTCACATCAAAGAGAGTAGTGAAGTCACACGTGTACCTAAATACAAATGATCATAATCTAAATAATCTGTTTTAAATAAATATCATAGAATATTTTATATAAAAATAAATAAATATATATTTAAATTTCAAATATATTAAAAATAATATAAGAAATACGCCATTAATCATGATGTAACACTTCCCCCTCTCCAGAGGTCGTCACGTCCTCGTGATTGACCTCATCAATTCTTTCAAAATAGGGTTTGATTCTTGAGACATGGACAATCAATGGGTCTTGGCCAGGATTATCTTTTGGTTCAATTAAGTAATTTACGTTGGACAGCTTCTTTAATATTCTATATGGGCCAAAATATTTTCTCAGTAGTTTCTCACACTTTCCTATTTTCCTAATTGGTGTCCAAACTGCTACTAATTCTCCTGGTTCGTAGCTTTTTTCCATGTGTTTCTTGTCATAGTTCTTTTTCATTCTTTCTTGAGTCTTTATTGTGTTGTTAATAACTAATTTTCTTGTTCTGTTTATTTTGTCTAAGTGATGTTTTATGTATTCATCATAATCATCCTTGTCAATGTCCACCGAGATATTCCTGTCGTCCAAAAGAGACGTGGGTTCTCTTCCAAACATCAGGAAAAAGGGAGAATATCCTGTGGTTTCCTGAATTGTAGTATTGTAAGCGTGAGTGATGAATGGGAGTATTTCGTCCCAATTCTTCTGATCAGTGTTCACATACATACTGAGCATATTGATCAATGTTCTATTTAACCGCTCTGTCAATCCATTAGTCTGGGGATGATAGCTCGTTGTGAAGCAATGTTTAATCTTGCACGTTTTCATCACCTCTTTCATTAAATTACTGGTAAATTGAGAGCCTCTGTCACTAATAAGATATTGTGGGGCTCCGTGCCGGAGAAAAATATCCTCTACTAGAAATTTTGAAACTTCTTTCACTGTTGCTTCCGAGACTGCTTTTGTTTCCGCATATCTAGTGTAGTAGTCCGTCAGCACGATTATCCATTTTTTCCTGTTTTTCGTAGATGGCAATGGACCAACAAAGTCAATTCCAATTCTTTCGAAAGGAAAGTTGGCTGGGGGAATGGGCTGTAGTAGTCCAGAAGGTAATTGGTTTGAGCCTTTTCTACTTTGGCAAAGGTGACACGTCTTAACGAACTCTGAGACATCCTTTAGCATGGATGGCCAAAAGTATTTACTCTTTATTCGGTACATGGTTCTGGCGACACCCAGAAGACCATTCGACATATGATTGTGATATTCTTTCATAATTTCTCTCTTTTTCTTCTCTGGAACCACAAGCAACCACGCCCTGCCTTCAGGGTTCGGGTTTTTCTTAAAGAGGCATCCATCTTCTACTTTAAAGTTTTGCGCAATTGATCGCCTGCTTCCATTAAGGTTTTTCTTAACACTTTCGATAAACTTATCCTCTTCGTCTGTTATTTGATTTAAAAATAGCCATTCAAAATCCTCATCCCAATCAGTTTCTTGTAAGGGTCCCCTAGATAAGCCATCGGCGTCCAGATGCTTCTTTCCTGATTTATGTATTATATCGAAGTCATATTCTTGAATTTTCAATGCCCATCTTGCCAATCGACCTGTTGGATCCTTCAAGTTTTTGAGCCAGCATAAGGCGTGATGGTCTGTTACTATTTTAAAGTGTCTTCCATAAAGGTAGGGTCGTAATTTTGACATTGACCAGACAACGGCCAGACATTCTTTTTCAGTGGTTGAATAATTTTGCTCCGCTTTACTTAGGGTACGACTCAAATATGAGATCACCTTCTCTTCACCACCGATGTCTTGGACAAGTGTTGCACCTATGCCGATGTTGGACGCATCAGTATGAACATAAGTAGGTGCATTTGGATTGAAGTGACCTAAAATTGGTGGACTTAATAGTGCTGTTTTTAGGGTTTGAAACGCTTCCTCTTGTCTTTCTGTCCAGGTAAATGATACACTTTTTTTTATAAGGTTGGTCAAAGGGTCAGCAATTTTTGAGAAGTCTTTGATAAATTTTCTATAATATGAACACATTCCCAAAAAGGATTGTACTTCTTTGACCTTTTTGGGCCGAGGAAAATTTCTGACAGCTTTGATGTTATGTTCCGCGGGTTTTATACCATGTTTGCTCGTTATATAGCCGAGAATCTCCAATTCTTCAAAAGCAAATCGGCATTTTTTGTCGTTTAACCTTAAATTAGATTCACGAAAACATCTAAAAACAGCTTCAAGTCTTTTGAGGTGCGTTGGAAAATCCGGGCTATATATGATAACATCATCCAGATAACACAAACAAATTTGCCATCTCAGATTTCCAAGCATATTCTCCATATTTCTCTCAAAGGTAGCAGGCGCGTTACAAAGTTCAAAAGGCATCACGTTGAATTCATATAATCCATGCGCTGTAGTGAAAGCTGTTTTCTCTTTGTCTCTTTCTTCGACTTCAACTTGCCAATATCCAGATCTGAGGTCTATTGCTGAGAAGTGTGTAGATCCTTGGAGAGTATCCATAACTTCGTCTATTCTAGGGATCGGATAGACATCTTTTACTGTCACATTATTCAGTTTTCTGTAGTCCACACAAAATCTGTATTTACCATCTCGCTTCTTGACCAATATTACTGGAAAAGACCAGGGGCTAGAAGATGGCCTAATTATGCCTTCTGTAAGCATCTCGTCAATTTGCTCTTTTATAATATCTCGTTCTTTAGCACTTACCCGGTAAGGCTTGTGTTTAATTGGCTTCGCGTCTTCTGTGTCTATCCGATGTTTTGCCAAATTGGTTCTCCCTAATCTCGACGAAAACAGATCTCCATACCTTTCTAAAACTTGTTTTAACTCCTTCTGTTCCTTTGGTGAAAGATTTTCGTTTATTTGGAATCTAGGTTCTTCGTTCTTTTCTACCTCTCTTTCTCGACTCACATTTATTTTCGCTGGACTACTTCCAAAAGCCAATGTTTGGTTTTTCATTATTTTTAACGGTCGAGGATACGGATTAGTTATCCAGATGTGTGTTTCCCTATTTATAACATTGATCAAGCTTCTTGCTAGACGAAGTCCATTTGTTTGAAACATTTTGCTGCTCTCCTCGATAATATATTCTCCATCCTCTGTTTCTACCAATGCCTTGATCAATTTCGTGGAACATTCCGGTACAATGGAATCCTTGGCACTCTTTATTTTCAACATTTCAAAATTGATTTCGTCATGAATATTCGTCAAATCGTATTTTATAGTTTCTTGCTTACAATCTATTTTTGCGTTCATTTTCTTAAGGAAATCTCTCCCAAGAATTAATGTCCGTAAATGCGTTTTCAATATCACAAAGTTGTGTGATAATGTTTCATCATCAATTTTTATATTTAAAAATATACTTCCTACCATGTCCAATTTTTTTCCATCGGGTCCTGCACAAATTTTTGCGAGTTTACTTATACCATGGCCTGTATCGAGGGCCGTTCTGAGGTCGACCACTGAGAGGTCAGCACCTGTATCAACCAAAGCTTCAAAAGTCCCTATCTTGTCCACATTAATTTTTAATTTGTATTTAGGGTCCAACTTCTTGATTCCGTTTATGGTCGACTTGCTTTGATTGACAGATTCAGGCGCGACGCTTAGTTTAAATCTTCCAACACGGAATATCTATTCCGGGTAGGAATATTTGTCTGTGTGCTATGACATACATCAGCATAAAGCCGAGGTCCTGATTTCTCTGATATTTCATTCATTTGGCATTTCTCTTCGACCTTCTCTTGGGTATCTGCTGGATCCTCTTCTAGGATTCTTATAAACTTGACCCTACAATAACGGGCCACGTGCCCTGGCTTGTTACATTTAAAGCAGATTGGTCTTCCATCTTCCGTCCTATTTTTGCTCACTTCTTGGCTTTTATTGTAAGTGTTTCTCTGAAGGTTTGGTTTCGGCACAAAGTTAGGATTATAAGGACGTCTAGGGGTAGAGGGCTGGGGAAAGTTGTTTCGATACTGTCTGGGGGTAGGAGGGGAGTCGTTCTTGTAATTATTGGAAACAGGGGCTTGGGGCCTGGAAGTGGTCTGGTAGTTTCGTGCGGCAGTCGGCGGCACGTACCTCGATTGTTGTTGGGGTCTAGAATAGCGTGGACCGTTATATAGGTTTCTGGATTTCTCCACACGTTCCCGATACTTCTTTTCAAAAGAATCCATTTTCTTGCACACGACAAGAAGGTCATCGGTCGTTTTAGGAGGTTTCAGGTAGAGCGCGAATGAGTACTCTTTTTTTAGTCCTCCAATAACATGTTCAATTTTTGTTTCTTCTTCCATTGCGGGGTCAACCTTGTTGCACAACACTAGAATGTCTTCCGCGAACCTGATTGCTGGTTCATTCCAGTGTTGCATTCTGTTGAGCTTCATTCTAAGTTCTTCTTTATTCGCGTCCAAAGAAAAATCCTGAATGAGGCGGATTTTAATATTTTCCCAGCTCGTGAAACTAGCTTTGTGTAAATTCAACCAGGTTTTAGCGCTTCCCGTCATGTTCATGGCGGCATAACGAGAGATAATGTAGTCTGCCCAATGGTACAAGAAGCCAATTTATTCAAGAGATATAATCCATGAGCGAGGGTCTTCCGTCCCATCATACTTGGGGATGTCGATGTTGGGATTCAGGACAACTGGGTCGGAACTAGCATCTCTATCAATTGTTGCACCAGGTTGCGGCTTGGCAGACTCTTCAGCCTGGATTCTCTCCTGTGCTGGGTCTTGCATCTTACCAGAGCGTGTTTCAACCATCCTACAAATTTATAAAAGGAAATAATGAAATAAGTCTTCTTTAAGTAGCCTCCAGAATCCTCTTTTTATTTTTCTCACATCAAAGAGAGCAGTGAAGTCACACGTGTACCTAAATACAAATGATCATAATCTAAATAATCTGTTTTAAATAAATATCATAGAATATTTTATATAAAAATAAATAAATATATAATTTAAATTTCAAATATATTAAAAATAATATAAGAAATACGCCATTAATCATGATGTAACAATATGTAGTAATTTAAAAAACGGATAAACCTCCCCCCCCGTCTATTGGTGGTGTGGTCGCTGATGGCGGGTTGAACAGTTGATATCTGGTAATTTGACTCCTTAATAGTAGCATATGGCCATGAATACGCGTTTTGAGAACTCTATCGTAGATTTTAGTTTTTTAGCGCTGATTCAGGTTACTTTCCCGAATTCATGTTTTACCATAGCCGTTCTGCAATTTGTATCGTTTTTTAATTTTTAATTCTTTAACATTACACGATTAGCATGCTTACGTAGTTGTTATATATCAATAATTTAGATATGCAAAATTTTTTAACCTGAATTGTATTTTCGCCGTACTATATACATCACATATGCAAATATACCTCTAATAGATTCCTATATAAAGTCTTTTGTTACCTTAGTTTGCTACCTGTTGAAGGGCGTGACTGCCCGAAAGCTTGTCACACGTTTATCTGAATAAAAATCTTTTCTCCTTAATTTTCATTTCTATTTTTAAATATTCAATGGAGAAAGTTTTCATGTAGTTCTGGTTTATAGTTTTAGTGGAGGTTAACCTTTGAACTGGGACAACAGCACTACACAGAGAGAGAGAGAGAGAACATAGAGATTAGTATGTTCGTTTCTAGGATATTGCTGTATTTGAACATAGAGATTAGTGTGTTCGGGTCTAGGATATTGCTGTATTTGAACATAGAGATTAGTATGTTCGTTTCTAGGAAATTGTTGTATTTGAACATAGAGATTAGTATGTTCTTTTCTAGGATATTGCTGTATTTGAACATAGAGATTAGTATGTTCGTTTCTAGGATATTGCTGTATTTGAACATAGAGATTAGTATGTTCGTTTCTAGGATATTGCTGTATTTGAACATAGAGATTAGTATGTTCGTTTCTAGGATATTGCTGTATTTGAACATAGAGATTAGTATGTTCGTTTCTAGGATATTGCTGTATTTGAACATAGAGATTAGTATGTTCGTTTCTAGGATATTGCTGTATTTGAACATAGAGATTAGTAGGTTCGTTTCTAGGATATTGCTGTATTTGAACATAGAGATTAGTATGTTCCTTTCTAGGATATTGCTGTATTTGAACATAGAGATTAGTATGTTCGTTACTAGGATATTGCTGTATTTGAACATAGAGATTAGTGTGTTCGGGTCTAGGATATTGCTGTATTTGAACATAGAGATTAGTATGTTCGTTTCTAGGATATTGCTGTATTTGAACATAGAGATTAGTATGTTCGGGTCTAGGATATTGCTGTATTTGAACATAGAGATTAGTATGTTCGTTTCTAGGATATTGCTGTATTTGAACATAGAGATTAGTATGTTCGTTTCTAGGATATTGCTGTATTTGAACATAGAGATTAGTATGTTCGTTTCTAGGATATTGCTGTATTTGAACATAGAGATTAGTATGTTCGTTTCTAGGATATTCCTGTATTTGAACATAGAGATTAGTATGTTCGTTTCTAGGATATTGCTGTATTTGAACATAGAGATTAGTGTGTTCGGGTCTAGGATATTGCTGTATTTGAACATAGAGATTAGTATGTTCGTTTCTAGGATATTGCTGTATTTGAACATAGAGATTAGTGTGTTCGGGTCTAGGATATTGCTGTTTTGAACATAGAGATTAGTATGTTCGTTTCTAGGATATTGCTGTATTTGAACATAGAGATTAGTATGTTCGTTTCTAGGATATTGCTGTATTTGAACATGAAGATTCGAGGTGGTCGTTGCTAGGATATGGCTGTATTTGAACATAGAGATTAGTATGTTCGTTTCTAGGATATTGCTGTATTTGAACATAGAGATTAGTATGTTCCTTTCCTGGATATTGCTGTATTTGAACATAGAGATTAGTATGTTCGTTTCTAGGATATTGCTGTATTTGAACATAGAGATTAGTATGTTCGTTTCTAGGATTTTGCTGTATTTGAACATAGAGTTTAGTGTGGTCGTTTCTAGGATATTGCTGTATTTGAACATGGAGATTAGTATGGTCGTTTCTAAGATATTGCTGTATTTGAACATAAAGATTAATGTGGTCGTTTCTAGGATATTGCTGTATTTGAACATAGAGATTCGGGGTGGTCGTTTCTAGGATATTGCTGTATTTGAACATAGAGATTCGGGGTGGTCGTTTCTAGGATATTGCTGTATTTGAACATAGAGATTCGGGGTGGTCGTTTCTAGGATATTGCTGTATTTGAACATAGAGATTAGTATGTTCGTTTCTAGGATATTGCTGTATTTGAACATAGAGATTAGTATGTTCGTTTCTAGGATATTGCTGTATTTGAACATGAAGATTCGAGGTGGTCGTTGCTAGGATATGGCTGTATTTGAACATAGAGATTAGTATTTTCCTTTCCTGGATATTGCTGTATTTGAACATAGAGATTAGTATGTTCGTTTCTAGGATATTGCTGTATTTGAACATGGAGATTAGTATGTTCGTTTCTAGGATATTGCTGTATTTGAACATAGATATTATTGTGGTCGTTTCTAGGATATTGCTGTATTTGAACATAGAGATTAGTGTGGTCGTTTCTAGGATATTGCTGTATTTGAACATAGAGGTTAGTATGTTCGTTTCTAGGATATTGCTGTATTTGAACATATAGATTAATGTGGTCGTTTCTAGGATATTGCTGTATTTGAACATAGAGATTAGTATGTTCCTTTCTAGGATATTGCTGTATTTGAACATAGAGATTCGGGATGATCGTTTCTAGGATATTGCTGTATTTGAACATAGAGATTAGTGTGATTGTTTCTAGCATATTGCTGTATTTGAACATAGAGATTAGTATGTTCGTTTCTAGGATATTGCTGTATTTGAACATAGAGATTAGTATGTTCGTTTCTAGGATATTCCTGTATTTGAACATAGAGATTAGTATGTTCGTTTCTAGGATATTGCTGTATTTGAACATAGAGATTAGTATGTTCCTTTCCTGGATATTGCTGTATTTGAACATAGAGATTAGTATGTTCGTTTCTAGGATATTGCTGTATTTGAACATAGAGATTAGTATGTTCGTTTCTAGGATTTTGCTGTATTTGAACATAGAGTTTAGTGTGGTCCTTTCTAGGATATTGCTGTATTTGAACATAAAGATTAATGTGGTCGTTTCTAGGATATTGCTGTATTTGAACATAGAGATTCGGGGTGGTCGTTTCTAGGATATTGCTGTATTTGAACATAGAGATTCGGGGTGGTCGTTTCTAGGATATTGCTGTATTTGAACATAAAGATTCGGGGTGGTCGTTTCTAGGATATTGCTGTATTTGAACATAGAGATTAGTATGTTCGTTTCTAGGATATTGCTGTATTTGAACATAGAGATTAGTATGTTCGTTTCTGAGATATTGCTGTATTTGAACATGAAGATTCGAGGTGGTCGTTGCTAGGATATGGCTGTATTTGAACATAGAGATTAGTATTTTCCTTTCCTGGATATTGCTGTATTTGAACATAGAGATAAGTATGTTCGTTTCTAGGATATTGCTGTATTTGAACATGGAGATTAGTATGTTCGTTTCTAGGATATTGCTGTATTTGAACATAGATATTATTGTGGTCGTTTCTAGGATATTGCTGTATTTGAACATAGAGATTAGTGTGGTCGTTTCTAGGATATTGCTGTATTTGAACATAGAGGTTAGTATGTTCGTTTCTAGGATATTGCTGTATTTGAACATATAGATTAATGTGGTCGTTTCTAGGATATTGCTGTATTTGAACATAGAGATTAGTATGTTCCTTTCTAGGATATTGCTGTATTTGAACATAGAGATTCGGGATGATCGTTTCTAGGATATTGCTGTATTTGAACATAGAGATTAGTGTGATCGTTTCTAGCATATTGCTGTATTTGAACATAGAGATTCGGGTGGTCGTTTCTAGGATATTGCTGTATTTGAACATAGAGATTAGTATCTTCGTTTCTAGGATATTGCTGTATTTGAACATAGATATTATTGTGGTCGTTTCTAGGATATTGCTGTATTTGAACATAGAGATTAATGTGTTCGGGTCTAGGATATTGCTGTATTTGAACATATAGATTCGGGGTGGTCGTTTCTAGGATATTGCTGTATTTGAACATAGAGATTAGTATGTTCGTTTCTAGGATATTGCCGTATTTGAACATAGAGATTAGTGTGGTCGTTTCTAGGATATTGCTGTATTTGAACATAGAGGTTAGTATGTTCGTTTCTAGGATATTGCTGTATTTGAACATATAGATTAATGTGGTCGTTTCTAGGATATTGCTGTATTTGAACATAGAGATTAGTATGTTCCTTTCTAGGATATTGCTGTATTTGAACATAGAGATTCGGGGTGATCGTTTCTAGGATATTGCTGTATTTGAACATAGAGATTAGTATGTTCCTTTCTAGGATATTGCTGTATTTGAACATAGAGATTCGGGGTGATCGTTTCTAGGAGATTGCTGTATTTGAACATAGAGATTAGTATGTTCCTTTCTAGGATATTGCTGTATTTGAACATAGAGATTCGGGGTGATCGTTTCTAGGATATTGCTGTATTTGAACATAGAGATTAGTGTGGTCGTTTCTAGCATATTGCTGTATTTGAACATAGAGATTCGGGTGGTCGTTTCTAGAATATTGCTGTATTTGAACATATAGATTCGGGGTGGTCGTTTCTAGGATATTGCTGTATTTGAACATAGAGATTATTGTGGTCGTTTCTAGAATATTGCTGTATTTGAACATATAGATTCGGGGTGGTCGTTTCTAGGATATTGCTGTATTTGAACATAGAGATTAGTATGTTCGTTTCTAGGATATTGCCGTATTTGAACATAGAGATTAGTATTTTCGTTTCTAGGATATTGCTGTATTTGAACATAAAGATTCGGGGTGTTCGTTTCTAAGATATTGCTGTATTTGAACATAGAGATTAGTATGTTCGTACCTAGGATATTGCTGTATTTGAACATAGAGATTAGTATGTTCGTTTCTAGGATATTGCTGTATTTGAACATAGATATTAATGTGGTCGTTTCTAGGATATTGCTGTATTTGAACATAGAGATTAGTGTGGTCGTTTCTAGGATATTGCATACAGCAATATTCTAGAAACGACCACAATAATCTCTATGTTCGTTTCTAGGATATTGCTGTATTTGAACATATAGATTAATGTGGTCGTTTCTAGGATATTGCTGTATTTGAACATAGAGATTAGTATGTTCGTTTCTAGGATAAAGCTGTATTTGAACATAGAGATTAGTGTGGCCGTTTCTAGGATATTGCTGTATTTGAACATAGTGACTATTATGGTCGTTTCTAGGATAGAGATTGCAGTATTTGAACATAGAGATTCGGAGTGGTTGTTTCAAAGATAATGCTGTCGTTGTACATTATGATTAATGTAATATTCCTCTATAATTCTGTGTGGTTTTACGCACACATAGAAATTAATGTGGTCGTATCTAGAAAGAGAGATAAACTTATCATTAATTCCCGGGGAAAGGTTATCTTTCTGCTAGAGAGGAGGAGGAGGAATAGGAAGTGTTGATAAGATTAAAAATGCATAGATTGCAACTTTGAATTGTCTGTGTTTGTAGGCCAGAAGGACAATGTTAGGTTTTGCTTTTGTCACAGTTGAAGATTGAAATATCTATTAAAATAAAAAATTGCTATGAAGTAAAAAATGAAAAAAATAATAGTAGAAAAAATGAAATATATAAAGGTCAGGTGTTGATATTAAAAATAAAAAAGGCATATCCTGACCAGTAGCACATGTGTTTTTTTTTTGGTCGCAGTGGTACAGCCTACTACACGCTGACGAGCGACAAAAGCGCGAAACGCGTTCGTGGATGGCTTTTCTTGATTTTAAAGAAATTGGGTTGGTCAAATATCAGGGGACAGGCTAAATCAATGTTTAGTTGATTTATGTTTCACCATATCGGGCTCTGCCATCTGTAAAGCACATGTACTCGTGGTCAGGATATGCCTTTTTTATTTTTAAAGTAAAAAATATAAAAATATAAACGGAAGCGTTGCGTTTCTCTATTCATGAAAATTGCAAGCTTTCGGATCTTTATAATCTTTCCACAGGCATAGCTGTAAGCTGAAAGAATGAGCAGATTTTTATATATATGCCTGTGGGAAATTGTAAAGATACGAAAGATTATAATTTTCATGAATAAAGAAACGCATTACCACCGTTTATATTTTTATATTTTAATATAAATACACTGCGTGACATTGAAAATGGAACACCAAGAAATAGTGGCCAGAAAATTATGCAAATTTCAGGGTACACGCGCCTAACCGAGTTATGCAAATGATGTAAAATGCGCAGCTCTCGTGCGCACATGGAGTAAGATATAAGGGAAGGAACTTGCAGAAAGGACAGTATTCGTGTCGTTATTTCTTCAAGGAAAATCATTGTAGAAATTTTGTTCTTGTGTCAAAAGACACGTGTAATAACAGAGAATGCCAGGTCATCGTAAACGGAGGCAGTTCAAGCAGACAGACGCTTTTACGAGGGGCATGGTGATCGGACTGAAAAGGGCAGGTTGGTCCATACGTCAAATCGCAGCTGATACACACCTTGGTGCGTCCACGGTGCACCGACTGTGGAGAAGACGGTTGGAACAAGGAAATGTGGCAATTTATAGGAATGTCGGTGCAACCAGAGTGATGTCAGCACGTGTGGATCGGCGTATCCTTCGACAAGCAGTGGCGGCCCCACAAGCCACTTGTACCGCCATCCTGCAACATGTGCAAGACACCCTAGATCATTCCATCTCGACCATAACCATTTCCCGTCGATTGGTTGCTAATGGCTTGCACTCATGCCGTCCGCTGAGAAGACTGCCATTGGCCCCACCGAATAGGCGCCAACGTTTGGAATGGTGCCGGGCTAGATCGACGTGGATGACGGAATGGCACAGGGTCGTGTTCTCAGATGAGTCGCGTTTCTGCTTGTCCAGTGATAGTCGCCGTGTACGCGTGTGGCGTCGACGTGGAGAAAGGTCCAATTCGGCAGCAATTGTGGAACGCCCCACCGTGCTACAACGTGGAATCATGGTTTGGGGCGCAATCGCGTATGATTCCAGGTCACCTTTACTTCGTATTCAGGGCACTATGACGGCCCAACGATACGTTGATGATGTGCTGCGACCGGTGACACTCCCCTACCTTCAGGGGGGACCCAATGCCCTTTATCAGCAGGATAACGCCCGACCGCACACTGCTCGAATTAGCCAACAAGCTCTGCAAGATGTACAGATACTTCCCTGGCCACCGTACTCTCCTGATCTCTCACCAATCGAGCACGTCTGGGACATCATTGGACGCCGTTTGCATGCCTTGCCACAGCCGCGTTCAGAAGACGAACTGTGGCAAATGGTTGAGAGGGAATGGAGAGCCATCCCTCAGGACGCCATCCGTACTCTGATTGATTCTCTACCTAGACGTGTTGCTGCGTGCATCGCCGTCCGCGGTGGTCCTACTTGCTACTAAGCCGACGCCGTTCTCGCTCTGTATTATGACTATCATTTTGAAATAAAGATCACTTATTGTTCGTCCCTGTCTCTCTCTGTAGGCCGAGTTTCATCACTTTCTGGCCACTATTTCTTGGTGTTCTATTTTCAATGTCACGCAGTGTATCTCTAAAGAGACTTCAACTGGTGTTGATTCCCTAACTTTACTCCGGATTCAATTCAATTTCGATATCAAATCAAAGCATTGAAATGTAAGTTCTTTGGCGAATTTACCACAGAGACAGGGGTACATAGACATGAATTAGATATAATATTAGTAACACGGGTGTTTTATATGCGACAAGAGGACAACACAATTGCTTCATACTAGAGTACGTAATGGGAAAAATATCATAGCTAGCATTAACAAAGTGATACTAGGGGCGTTCCATTGTTAATAATTCGAATAACACTGGCCAACTGAAAAATAATTTTTGTCTGTTGCCATTGCCCCGTTAGTCAGCCGCATTTCAGAGTTCCCTGTTCACGGTTACCGTAGCGGCTCGGTGCTCTCGACACTGTACTTCGCCCTACAGGGCAGTCCCTTACTTATGCTGCTTCTCCCATCCGCCACGTAGAGGTGGGGTTTGACTTCTGGGCTGGGAAATGGTGCAATTTATTGACTAATAGAAATGCAATCTATATATCAAACATTTAAGTTTTTTTATCAACCCTTATATAACAAACATATCGACATTCTAACCATAGAGTAGATGCGTTGACCCGGACATTACTTTCTCCTCAAATTATCTAAGGTTGATTTTATCCAGTTCCACTCTCAATTTCAATGTGAGATAAAGGAGAAAAAACTTAGATCCGATAAGACTTAAGATAGGATGAAGTAGTGGCGTATGTAGGATAGTCCTTGAATCTTCATTAGAGGATTTAGTATTCAATACTATAACTACTGGATGTGTTTTAGTATTGGAGATGCCAACTACTATATGTGTATTAGTAATTGAAGATATCAAATACTTGATATATTTTTAGAATAGAAAATCATAATAACTGAACATGTTTTTAGTATTGAATATACTTAACAAAAACCTAATAGATGTCTTATTAGTATTGAAGAGCTCAATTACTATTGTGATTTTAGTATTGACTACCTCAAATAATGGATATGTTTTTATTATTAAATACCTCAACTGATGAAAGTGTTTTTATTATTGAATACCTTATTTTTGAAGACTTTAAAACTATTGGATGTGTTGTTAGTTTTGATAATTCAACTACTAGATGTGTTTTTATTATTAAATACCTTTAAACTAAAGGATGCTTTTTTTCCTAAAGACCTAAATTATTGAATGTATTCTTGGTAAGGAATACCTAAATTATTGGATGCGTTGTTAGTTTTGCTACCCCAATTACTAGATGTGTTTTTATTATTGAATAACTTTAAACTAAAGGATATGTTTTTTCCCTAAATACCTCAATTATTGGATGTATTCTTAGTAAGGAATACCTAAATTATTGGATGTGTTGTTAGTTTTGCTACCTGAATTACTGGATGTGTTTTTTATTATTGAATAACTTTAAACTAAAGGATATGTTTTATTTTTCTAATGACCTCAATTGTTGGATGTTTTCTTAATAAGGAATACCTAAATTATTGGATGTGTTGTTAGTTTTGCTACAACAACTACTGGATGAGTTTTTATTATTGAATAACTTTAAACTAAAGGATATGTTTTATTTTTCTAATGACCTCAATTATTGGATGTTTTCTTAGTAAGGAATACCAAAATTATTGGATGTGTTGTTAGTTTTGCTACCTCAACTACTGGATGTGTTTTATTATTGAATAACTTTAAACTAAAGGATGTTTTTTCCTAAATACCTCAATTATTGGATGTATTCTTAGTAAGGAATACTTAAATTATTGGATGTGTTGTTAGTTTTGCTACCTAAACTACTGGATGTGTTTTTATTATTGAATAACTTTAAACTAAAGGATATTTTTTATTTTTCTAATGACCTCAATTATTAGATGTTTTCTTAGTAAGGAATACCTAAATTATTGGATGTGTTTTTAGTTTTGCTACCTCAACTACTGGATGTGTTTTTATTATTGAATTACTTTAAAATAAAGGATGTTTTTTCTAAATACCTCAATTATTGGATGTTTTCTTAGTAAGGAATACCTAAATTATTGGATGTGTTGTTAGTTTTGCTACAAAAACTACTGGATGTGTTTTTATTATTGAATAACTCTAAACTAAAGGATATGTGTAATTTTTCTAATGACCTCAATTATTGGATGTGTTCTTAGTAAGGAATACCTATATTATTGGATGTGTTGTTAGTTTTGCTATCTCAACTACTAGATGTGTTTTTTATTATTGAATAACTTTAAACAAAAGGATGTTTTTTCCTAAAGACCTCAATTAATGGATGTGTTCTTAGTAAGGAATAACTATTTTATTTAGTGTGTTGTTAGTTTTTCTACCTCAATTACTGGATGTGTTTTTTTATTATTGAATAGCTTTAAATTAAAGGATATGTTTTATTTTTCTAATGACCTCAATTATTGGATGTGTTCTTAGTAAGGAATACCTAAATTATTGGATGTGTTGTTTGTTTTCTACCTCAATTACTAGATGTGTTTTTATTATTGGAAAGCTTTAAACTGAAGGATGTTTTTTTTCCCTAAAGACCTCAATTATTGAATGTGTTCTTAGTAAGAAATACCAAAATTATTGGATGTGTTGTTAGTTTGGCTACCCCAATTACTAGATGTGTTTTTATTATTAAATAACTTTAAACTAAAGGATAGTTTTTTTCTAAAGAACTCAATCATTGAATATATTATTAGTATGGAATACCTAAATTATTGGATGTGTTGTTAGTTTTGCTACCTCAACTACTGGATGTGTTTTTTACTATTGAATAACTTTAAACTAAAGGACATGTTTTATTTTTCTAATGACCTCAATTATTGGATGTGTTCTTTGTAAGGAATACGTAAATTATTGGATGTGTTGTTTGTTTTCTACCTCAACTACGGGATGCGTTTTTTATTATTGTATAACTTTAAACTAAAGGACATGTTTTTTTCTAAAGACCTCAATTATTGGAGGTGTTCTTATTAAGGAATACCTAAATTATTGGATGTGTTATTTGTTTTCAACCTCAACTACTAGATGTGTTTTTATTATTGGAAAACTTTAAACTAAAGGACATATTTTTTTCTAATGACCTCAATTATTGGATGTGTTCTTAGTAAGGAATACCTAAATTATTGGATGTTTTGATAGTTTTTCTACCTCAATTACTGGATGTGTTTTTTCATTGAATAACTTTAAACTAAAGGACATGTTTTTTTCCCTTAATACCTCAATTATTAGATGTGTTCTTAGTAAGGAATACCAAAATTATTGGATGTCTTGTTAGTTTTTCTACCTCAACTACTAGATGTGTTTTTATTATTGGAAAACTTTAAACTAAAGGATGTTTTTTTCCCTAAAGACCTCAATTATTGGATGTGTTCTTAGTAAGAAATACCAAAATTATTGGATGTGTTGTTAGTTTGGCTACCCCAATTACTAGATGTGTTTTTATTATTAAATAACTTTAAACTAAAGGATAGTTTTTTTCTAAAGAACTCAATCATTGAATATATTCTTAGTATGGAATACCTAAATTATTGGATGTGTTGTTAGTTTTGCTACCTCAACTACTGGATGTGTTTTTTACTATTGAATAACTTTAAACTAAAGGACATGTTTTATTTTTCTAATGACCTCAATTATTGGATGTGTTCTTTGTAAGGAATACGTAAATTATTGGATGTGTTGTTTGTTTTCTATCTCAACTACTGGATGCGTTTTTTTTATTGTATAACTTTAAACTAAAGGACAAGTTTTTTTTCTAAAGACCTCAATTATTGGATGTGTTCTTATTAAGGAATACCTAAATTATTGGATGTGTTATTTGTTTTCAACCTCAACTACTAGATGTGTTTTTATTATTGGAAAACTTTAAACTAAAGGACATATTTTTTTCTAATGACCTCAATTATTGGATGTGTTCTTAGTAAGGAATACCTAAATTATTGGATGTTTTGATAGTTTTTCTACCTCAATTACTGGATGTGTTTTTTCATTTAATAACTTTAAATTAAAGGACATGTTTTTTTCCCTAAATACCTCAATTATTAGATGTGTTATTAGTAAGGAATACCAAAATTATTGGATGTGTTGTTAGTTTTTCTACCTCAACTACTAGATGTGTTTTTTTATTATTGAATAACTATAAAATAAAGTATATGTTTTATTTTTCTAATGACCTAAATTATTGGATGTGTTCTTAGTAAGTAATACCTAAGTTATTGGATGTGTTGCTTGTTTTCTACCTCAACTACTGCATGCGTTTTTATTTTTGAATAATTTTAAACTAAAGGATATGTTTTTTTCTAAAGAACTCAATTATTGAATGTGTTCTTAGTAAGGAATACCTAAATTATTGGATGTGTTGTTAGTTTTGTTACCTAAACTAATGGATGTGTTTTTTACTATTGAATAACTTTAACAAAAGGATATGTTTTTTTCTAATGACCTCAATTATTGGATGTGTTCTTAGTAAGGAATACCTAAATTATCAGATGTGTTGTTAGTTTTGCTACCTCAACTACTGGATGTGTCTTTTACTATTGAATAACTTTAAACTAAAGGATATGTTTTATTTTTCTAATGACCTCAATTATTGGATGTGTTCTTAGAAAGGAATACCTAAATTATTGGATGTGTTGTTAGTTTTGCTACCTCACCTACTGGATGTGTTTTTATTATTGAATTACTTTAAATTAAAGGATGTTTTTTCCTAAATACCTCAATTATTGGATGTATTCTTAGTAAGGAATACCTAAATTATTGGATATGTTGTTAGTTTTGCTACCTCAACTACTGGATGTGTTTTTATTATTGAATAACTTTAAACTAAAGGATATATTTTATTTTTCTAATGACCTCAATTATTGGATGTTTTCTTAGTAAGGAATACCTAAATTATTGGATGTGTTGTTAGTTTTGCTACCTCAACTACTGGATGTGTTTTTTATTATTGAATAACTTTAAACTAAAGGATATATTTTATTTTTCTAATGACCTCAATTATTGGATGTTTTCTTAGTAAAGAATACCTAAATTATTGGATGTGTTGTTAGTTTTGCTACAAAAACTACTGGATGTGTTTTTATTATTGAATAACTTTAAACTAAAGGATGTTTTTTCCTAAATACCTCAATTATTGGATGTATTCTTAGTAAGGAATGCCTAAATTATTGGATGTGTTGTTAGTTTTGCTACCTCAATTACTGGATGTGTTTTTTATTATTGAATAACTTTAAACTAAAGGATATGTGTAATTTTGATAATGACCTCAATTATTGGATGTGTGCTTAGTAAGGAATACCTAAATTATTGGATGTGTTGTTAGTTTTGCTACCTCAACTACTAGATGTGTTTTTTATTATTGAATAACTTTAAACTAAAGGATGTTTTTTCCTAAAGACCTCAATTATTGGATGTGTTCTTAGTAAGGAATACCTAAATTATTGAATGTGTTGTTAGTTTTTCTACCTCAATTACTGGATGTGTTTTTTTATTATTGAATAGCTTCAAACTAAAGGATATGTTTTATTTTTCTAATGACCTCAATTATTGGATGTGTTCTTAGTAAGGAATACCTAAATTATTGGATGTGTTGTTTGTTTTCTACCTCAACTACTAGATGTGTTTTTATTATTGGAAAACTTTAAACTAAAGGACATGTTTTTTTTCTAAAGACCTCAGTTATTGGATGTGTTCTTAGTAATGAATACCTAAATTATTGGATGTGTTGTTTGTTTTCTACCTCAACTACTAGATGTGTTTTTATTATTGGAAAACTTTAAAATAAAGGATGTTTTTTTTTTCCCTAAAGACCTCAATTATTGGATGTGTTCTTAGTAAGAAATACCAAAATTATTGGATGTTTTGTTAGTTTGGCTACCCCAATTACTAGATGTGTTTTTATTATTAAATAACTTTAAACTAAAGGATAGTTTTTTTCTAAAGAACTCAATCATTGAATATATTCTTAGTATGGAATACCTAAATTATTGGATGTGTTGTTAGTTTTGCTACCTCAACTACTGGATGTGTTTTTTACTATTGAATAACTTTAAACTAAAGGATATATTTTATTTTTCTAATGACCTCAATTATTGGATGTGTTCTTTGTAAGGAATACGTAAATTATTGGATGTGTTGTTTGTTTTCTATCTCAACTACTGGATGCGTTTTTTATTATTGTATAACTTTAAACTAAAGGACAAGTTTTTTTTCTAAAGACCTCAATTATTGGATGTGTTCTTATTAAGGAATACCTAAATTATTGGATGTGTTATTTGTTTTCTACCTCAAATACTAGATGTGTTTTTATTATTGGAAAACTTTAAACTAAAGGACATATTTTTTCTAATGACCTCAATTATTGGATGTGTTCTTAGTAAGGAATACCTAAATTATTGGATGTTTTGTTAGTTTTTCTACCTCAATTACTGGATGTGTTTTTTCATTGAATAACTTTAAACTAAAGGACATGTTTTTTCCCTAAATACCTCAATTATTAGATGTGTTCTTAGTAAGGAATACCAAATTTATTGGATGTGTTGTTAGTTTTTCTACCTCAACTACTAGATGTGTTTTTATTATTGGAAAACTTTAAACTAAAGGATGTGTTTTTTCCCTAAAGACCTCAATTATTGGATGTGTTCTTAGTAAGAAATACCAAAATTATTGGATGTGTTGATAGTTTGGCTACCCCAATTACTAGATGTGTTTTTATTATTAAATAACTTCAAACTAAAGGATAGTTTTTTTCTAAAGAACTCAATCATTGAATATATTCTTAGTATGGAATACCTAAATTATTGGATGTGTTGTTAGTTTTGCTACCTCAACTACTGGATGTGTTTTTTACTATTGAATGACTTCAAACTAAAGGATATGTTTTATTTTTCTAATGACCTCAATTATTGGATGTGTTCTTAGTAAGGAATACCAAAATTATTGGATGTGTTGTTAGTTTTTCTACCTCAAATATTAGGTGTGTTTTTTTTTTATTATCGAATAACTATAAACTAAACTATATGTTTTTTTTTCTAATGACCTCAATTATTGGATGTGTTCTTAGTAAGGAATACCTAAGTTATTGGATGTGTTGTTAGTTTTGCTACCTCAACTACTGCATGCGTTTTTATTTTTGAATAATTTTAAACTAAAGGATATGTTTTTTTCTAAAGAACTCAATTATTGAATGTGTTCATAGTAAGGAATACCTAAATTATTGGATGTGTTGTTAGTTTTGCTACCTCAACTACTGGATGTGTTTTTTATTATTGTATAACTTTAAACTAAAGGATATGTTTTATTTTTCTAATGACCTCAATTGTTGGATGTTTTCTTAGTAAAGAATACCTAAATTATTGGATGTGTTGTTAGTTTTGCTACCTCAACTACCTGATGTGTTTTTATTATTGAATAACTTTAAACTAAAGGATATGTTTTATTTTTCTAATGACCTCAATTATTGGATGTTTTCTTAGTAAGGAATACCTAAATTATTGGATGTGTTGTTAGTTTTGCTACCTCAACTACTGGATGTGTTTTTATTATTGAATTACTTTAAACTAAAGGATGTTTTTTCCTAAATACCTCAATTATTGGATGTGTTCTTAGTAAGGAATACCTAAATTATTGGATGTGTTGTTAGTTTTGCTACCTCAACTACTAGATGTGTTTTTTTATTATTGAATAACTTTAAACTAAAGGATGTTTTTCCTAAAGACCTCAATTATTGGATGTGTTCTTAGTAAGGAATACCTAAATTATTGAATGTGTTGTTAGTTTTATACCTCAATTATTGGATGTGTTTTTTTTTTATTATTGAATAGCTTTTGCTACCTCAACTACCTGATGTGTTTTTATTATTGAATAACTTTAAACTAAAGGATATGTTTTATTTTTCTAATGACCTCAATTATTGGATGTTTTCTTAGTAAGGAATACCTAAATTATTGGATGTGTTGTTAGTTTTGCTACCTCAACTACTGGATGTGTTTTTATTATTGAATTACTTTAAACTAAAGGATGTTTTTTCCTAAATACCTCAATTATTGGATGTGTTCTTAGTAAGGAATACCTAAATTATTGGATGGGTTGTTTATTTTCTACCTCAACTACTAGATGTGTTTTTATTATTGGAAAACTTTAAACTAAAGGACATATTTTTTTCTAATGACCTCAATTATTGGATATGTTCTTAGTAAGGAATACCTAAATTATTGGAAGTGTTGCTAGTTTTTCTACCTCAATTACTGGATGTGTTTTTTTATTGATAACATTAAACTAAAGGACATGTTTTTTCCCTAAATACCTCAATTATTAGATGTGTTCTTAGTAAGGAATACCAAAATTATTGAATGTGTTGTTAGTTTTTCTACCTCAACTATTAGGTGTGTTTTTTTTATTATCGAATAACTATAAACTAAACTATGTTTTTTTTCTAATGACCTCAATTATTGGATGTGTTCTTAGTAAGGAATACCTAAGTTATTGGATGTGTTGTTAGTTTTGCTACCTCAACTACTGCATGCGTTTTTATTTTTGAATAATTTTAAACTAAAGGATATGTTTTTTTCTAAAGAACTCAATTATTGAATGTGTTCTTAGTAAGGAATACCTAAATTATTGGATGTGTTGTTAGTTTTGCTACCTCAACTACCTGATGTGTTTTTATTATTGAATAACTTTAAAATAAAGGATATGTTTTATTTTTCTAATGACCTCAATTATTGGATGTTTTCTTAGTAAGGAATACCTAAATTATTGGATGTGTTGTTAGTTTTGCTACCTCAACTACTGGATGTGTTTTTATTATTGAATTACTTTAAACTAAAGGATGTTTTTTCCTAAATACCTCAATTATTGGATGTATTCTTAGTAAGGAATACCTAAATTATTGGATGTGTTGTAAGTTTTGCTACCTCAACTACTGGATGTGTTTTTATTATTGAACAACTTTAAACTAAAGGATATTTTTTATTTTTCTAATGACCTTAATTATTGGATGTTTTCTTAGTAAGGAATACCTAAATTATTGGATGTGTTTTTAGTTTTGCTACCTCAACTACTGGATGTGTTTTTATCATTGAATTACTTTAAAATAAAGGATGTTTTTTCTAAATAACTCAATTATTGGATGTATTCTTAGTAAGGAATACCTAAACTATTGGATGTGTTGTTAGTTTTGCTACCTCAACTACTGGATGTGTTTTTTATTATTGAATATCTTTAAACTAAAGGATATGTTTCATTTTTCTAATGACCTCAATTATTGGATGTTTTCTTAGTAAAGAATACCTAAATTATTGGATGTGTTGTTAGTTTTGCTACAAAAACTACTGGATGTGTTTTTATCATTGAATAACTTTAAACTAAAGGATGTTTTTTCCTAAATACCTCAATTATTGGATGTATTCTTAGTAAGGAATGCCTAAATTATTGGATGTGTTGTTAGTTTTGCTACCTCAACTACTAGATGTGTTTTTTATTATTGAATAACTTTAAACTAAAGGATGTTTTTTCCTAAAGACCTCAAATATTGGATGTGTTCTTAGTAAGGAATACCTAAATTATTGAATGTGTTGTTAGTTTTCTACCTCAATTACTGGATGTGCTTTTTTATTATTGAATAGCTTTAAACTAAAGGATATGTTTTACTTTTCTAATGACCTCAATTATTGGATGTGTTCTTAGTAAGGAATACCTAAAATATTGGATGTGTTGTTAGTTTTGCTACCTCAACTACTAGATGTGTTTTTTATTATTGAATAACTTTAAACTAAAGGATGTTTTTTCCTAAAGACCTCAAATATTGGATGTGTTCTTAGTAAGGAATACCTAAATTATTGAATGTGTTGTTAGTTTTCTACCTCAATTACTGGATGTGCTTTTTTATTATTGAATAGCTTTAAACTAAAGGATATGTTTTATTTTTCTAATGACCTCAATTATTGGATGTGTTCTTAGTAAGGAATACCTAAATTATTGGATGTGTTGTTTGTTTTCTACCTCAACTACTAGATGTGTTTTTATTATTGGACAACTTTAAACTAAAGGATGTTTTTTTTCCCTAAAGACCTCAATTATTGGATTTGTTCTTAGAAAGAAATACCTAAATTATTGGATGTTTTGTTAGTTTGGCTACCCCAATTACTAGATGTGTTTTTATTATTAAATAACTTTAAACTAAAGGATAGTTTTTTTCTAAATAACTCAATTATTGAATATATTCTTAGTAAGGAATACCTAAATTATTGGATGTGTTGTTAGTTTTGCTACCTCAACTACTGGATGTGTTTTTTACTATTGAATAACTTTAAACTAAAGGACATGTTTTATTTTTCTAATGACCTCAATTATTGGATGTGTTCTTTGTAAGGAATACCTAAATTATTGGATGTTTTGTTTGTTTACTACCTCAACTACTGGATGCGTTTTTTATTATTGTATAACTTTAAACTAAAGGACATGTTTTTTTTCTAAAGACCTCAATTATTGGATGTGTTCTTATTAAGGAATACCTAAATTATTGGATGTGTTGTTTGTTTTTACCTCAACTACCAGATGTGTTTTTATTATTGGAAACTTTATACTAAAGGACATATTTTTTTCTAATGACCTAAATTATTGGATGTGTTCTTAGTAAGTAATACCTAAGTTATTGGATGTGTTGTTTGTTTTCTACATCAACTACTGCATGCGTTTTTATTTTTGAATAATTTTAAACTAAAGGATATGCTTTTTTCTAAAGAACTAAATTATTGAATGTGTTCTTAGTAAGGAATACCTAAATTATTGGATGTGTTGTTAGTTTTTCTACCTCAATTACTGGATGTGTTTTTTTATTATTGAATAGTTTTAAACTAAAGGATATGTTTTATTTTTCTAATGACCTCAATTATTGGATGTGTTCTTAGTAAGGAATACCTAAATTATTGGATGTGTTGTTTGTTTTCTACCTCAACTACTATATGTTTTTATTATTGGAAAACTTTAAACTAAAGGATGTTTTTTTTCCCTAAAGACCTCAATTATTGGATGTGTTCTTAATAAGAAATACCAAAATTATTGGATGTGTTGTTAGTTTGGCTACCCCAATTACTAGATGTGTTTTTATTATTAAATAACTTTAAACTAAAGGATAGTTTTTTCTAAAGAACTCAATCATTGAATATATTCTTAGTAAGGAATACCTAAATTATTGGATATGTTGTTAGTTTTGCTACCTCAACTACTGGATGTGTTTTTTACTATTGAATAACTTTAAACTAAAGGACATATTTTTTTCTAATGACCTCAATTATTGGATGTGTTCTTTGTAAGGAATACCTAAATTATTGGATGTGTTGTTTGTTTTCTACCTCAACTACTGGATGTGTTTTTTTACTATTGAATAACTTTAACAAAAGGATATGTTTTTTTCTAATGACCTCGATTATTTGATGTGTTCTTAGTAAGGAATACCTAAATTATTGGATGTGTTCTTAGTTTTGCTACCTCAACTACTGGATGTGTCTTTTACTATTGAATAACTTTAAACCAAAGGATATGTTTTATTTTTCTAATGACCTCAATTATTGGATGTGTTCTTAGAAAGGAATACCTAAATTATTGAAAGTGTTGTTAGTTTTGCTACCTCAACTACTAGATGTGTTTTTTTATTGGGAAATTTTAAACTAAAGGGAATGATTATTTCCCTAAAGACCTCAATTATTGGATGTGTTCTTAGTAAGGAATACCTAAATTATTGGATGTGTTGTTAGTTTTGCTACCTCAACTACTGGATGTGTTTTTATTATTGAATTACTTTAAAATAAAGGATGTTTTTTCTAAATAACTCAATTATTGGATCTATTCTTAGTAAGGAATACCTAAATTATTGGATGTGTTGTTAGTTTTGCTACCTCAACTACTGGATGTGTTTTTTATTATTGAATAACTTTAAACTAAAGGATATGTTTTATTTTTCTAATGACCTCAATTATTGGATGTTTTCTTAGTAAAGAATACCTAAATTATTGGATGTGTTGTTAGTTTTGCTACAAAAACTACTGGATGTGTTTTTATTATTGAATAACTTTAAACTAAAGGATGTTTTTTCCTAAATACCTCAATTATTGGATGTATTCTTAGTAAGGAATGGCTAAATTATTGGATGTGTTGTTAGTTTTGCTACCTCAATTTCTGGATGTGTTTTTTATTATTGAATAACTTTAAACTAAAGGATATGTGTAATTTTTCTAATGACCTCAATTATTGGATGTGTTCTTAGTAAGGAATACCTAAATTATTGGATGTGTTGTTAGTTTTGCTACCTCAACTACTAGATGTGTTTTTTATTATTGAATAACTTTAAACTAAAGGATGTTTTTTCCTAAAGACCTCAATTATTGGATGTGTTCTTAGTAAGGAATACCTAAATTATTGAATGTGTTGTTAGTTTTCTACCTCATTTACTGGATGTGCTTTTTTATTATTGAATAGCTTCAAACTAAAGGATATGTTTTATTTTTCTAATGACCTCAATTATTGGATGTGTTCTTAGTAAGGAATACCTAAATTATTGGATGTGTTGTTTGTTTTCTACCTCAACTACTAGATGTGTTTTTATTATTGGACAACTTTAAACTAAAGGATGTTTTTTTCCCTAAAGACCTCAATTATTGGATTTGTTCTTAGAAAGAAATACCTAAATTATTGGATGTGTTGTTAGTTTGGCTACCCCAATTACTAGATGTGTTTTTATTATTAAATAACTTTAAACTAAAGGATAGTTTTTTTCTAAAGAACTCAATTATTGAATATATTCTTAGTAAGGAATACGTAATTTATTGGATGTGTTGTTAGTTTTGCTACCTCAACTACTGGATGTGTTTTTTACTATTGAATAACTTTAAACTAAAGGACATGTTTTATTTTTCTAATGACCTCAATTATTGGATGTGTTCTTTGTAAGGAATACCTAAATTATTGGATGTGTTGTTTGTTTTCTACCTCAACTACTGGATGCGTTTTTTATTATTGTATAACTTTAAACTAAAGGACATGTTTTGTTTCTAAAGACCTCAATTATTGGATGTGTTCTTATTAAGGAATACCTAAATTATTGGATGTGTTGTTTGTTTTCTACCTCAACTACTAGGTGTGTTTTTATTATTGGAAAACTTTAAACTAAAGGACATATTTTTTTCTAATGACCTAAATTATTGGATGTGTTCTTAGTAAGTAATACCTAAGTTATTGGATGTGTTGTTTGTTTTCTACCTCAACTACTGCATGCGTTTTTATTATTGAATAACTTTAAACTAAAGGATGTTTTTTCCTAAAGACCTCAATTATTCGATGTGTTCTTAGTAAGGAATACCTAAATTATTGAATGTGTTGTTAGGTTTTCTACCTCAATTACTGGATGTGTTTTTTTATTATTGAATAGCTTTAAACTAAAGGATATGTTTTATTTTTCTGATGACCTCAATTATTGGATGTGTTCTTAGTAAGGAATACCTAAATTATTGGATGTGTTGTTTGTTTTACTACCTCAACTACTAGATGTGTTTTTATTATTGGAAAACTTTACAGTAAAGGGTGTTTTTTTCCCTAAAGACCTCAATTATTGGATTTGTTCTAAGAAAGAAATACCTTAATTATTGGATGTGTTGTTAGTTTGGCTACCCCAATTACTAGATGTGTTTTTATTATTAAATAACTTCAAACTAAAGGACATGTTTTTTTTTCTAAAGAACTTAATTATTGAATGTGTTCTTAGTAAGGAATACCTAAATTATTTGATGTGTTGTTAGTTTTGCTACCTAAACTACTGGATGTGTTTTTTACTATTGAATAACTTTAAACTAAAGGACATGTTTTTTTTTTCTAAAGAACTTAATTATTCAATGTGTACTTAGTAAGGGATACCTAAATTATTTGATGTGTTGTTAGTTTTGCTACCTAAACTACTGGATGTGTTTTTTACTATTGAATAACTTTAACTAAAGGATATGTTTTTTCTAATGACCTCAATTATTGGATGTGCTCTTAGTAAGGTATACCTAAATTATTTAATGTGTTGTTAGTTTTGTTACCTCAACTACTAGATGTGTTTTTTTTATTGGGAAATTTTAAACTAAAGGGAATGATTTTTTCCCTAAAGACCTCAATTATTGGATGTGTTCTTAGTAAGGAATACCTAAATTATTGGATGTGTTGTTAGTTTTGCTACCCCAATTACTAGATGTGTTTTAATTATTAAATAACTTTAAACTAAAGTACATGTTTATTTTTCTAAGAAATCAATTATTGAATGTATTCTTAGTAAGGAATACCTAAATTATTGGATGTGTTGTTAGTTTTGCTACCTCAAATACTGGATGTGTTTTTTACTATTGAATAAATTTGAACTAAAGTATATGTTTTATTTTTCTAATGACCTCAATTATTGAATGTGTTCTTAGTAAGGAATACCTAAATTATTGGAAGTGTTGTTAGTTTTGCTACCTCAACTACTGGATGTGTTTTTATTATTGAATAACATTAAACTAAAGGATATGTGTTTTTTCTAATGACCTCAATTATTGGATGTGTTCTTAGTAAGGAATACCTAAATTATTGTAAGTGTTGCTAGTTTTTCTACCTCAATTACTGAATGTGCTTTTTTATTGAATAACATTAAACTAAAGGACATGTTTTTTTCCCTAAATACCTCAATTATTAGATGTGTTCTTAGTAAGGAATACAAAAATTATTGGATGTGTTGTTAGTTTTACTACCTCAACTATTAGGTTTGTTTTTTTTTATTATCGAATAACTTTAAACTAAAGTATATGTTTTATTCTTCTAATGACCTCAATTATTGGATGTGTTCTTAGTAAGGAATACCTAAGTTATTGGATGTGTTGTTAGTTTTTCTACCTCAACTACTGGATGTGTTTTTAAAAATAATTTTAAACTAAAGGATATGTTTTTTTCTAAAGACCTCAATTATTGGATGTGTTCTTAGTAAGGAATAGCTAAATTATTGGATGTGTTGTTTGTTTTTCTACATCAACTACTAGTTTCTTCTTTATTATTGAATACTTTGAAACTATTAGATACATTTTTAGTTTTTAGAGAAGAACCTAATATTATTATACATGTTGTTAATATTGAATACATAAAATATTGTTTGTGTTGTTAGTATTTAATATTCAACTATTGGATATGTTTTATTATTGAATACCTAAAATATTGAAGTTAGCATTGTAGGTATACCTTTTTACAAAGTATACCTTGCATATAAACATTGTATGTATACCTTATAACAATGCATACCTTATATATAAACATTGTATGTATACCTTAGTACAATGTATACCTTATTGATAAACATTGTATGTATACCTTATTACAATGTATACCTTGCATATAAACAATGTATGTATACCTTATAACAATGCATACCTTATAGATAAACATTGTATGTATACCTTGTTACAATGTATACCTTATAGATAAACATTGTATGTATACCTTATTACAATGTATACCTTGCATATAAACAATGTATGTATACCTTATAACAATGCATACCTTATAGATAAACATTGTATGTATACCTTATAACAATGCATAGCTTGTATATAGACATTGTAGGTATACCTTATAACAATGCATATCTTGTATATAAACAATGTATCAAATTACAAAACTATTTTAGAGGTGTAATATTCTTTTTGAAATAAAACAATTTCTACTGCTTACTGTAATGGAAAAATTAAAGGGAGGGCCTGGCTCAGCAGTGGTGAACCTTCCCAGCGGTTTCGCCAGTTTAATCTACCATACCGCTGTTATATTGCATTTTTGGAACTTCCTTTTATAGTGATACTGATGCTTGACTCTTCGAATTGGTATTTTAGATAAACTAAGTACATAAGCTTTTAGGACAGCAGAATTACATATAATTATAAATATATAATATGCTTCGAGCAATCGCTCTTCCGCAAATATCAAATTGTGTCTTTTATTTGAACAATTATATTACGATGCACTAGCGCGCCATCTGTTATCAAATTACAAAACTATTTTAGAGGCGTAATATTCTTTTTAAAATAAAACAATTTCTACTGTCCTTACTGCAATGGAAAAATTAAAGGGAGGGCCTGGCTCATCAGTGGTGAACCCTCCCAGCGGTTTCGCCAGTTTAATCTACCATACCGCTGTTATATCGCATTTTTGGAACTTCCTTTCATAGTGATACTGATGCTTGACTCTTCGAATGGGTATTTTAGATAAACTATGGACATAAGCTTTTAGAACAGCAGAATTACATATAATTATAAATTGCAGTAAGGACAGTAGAAATTGTTTTATTTTAAAAATAATATTACGCCTCTAAAAGAGTTTTGTAATTTGATAACAGATGGCGCGCTAGTGCATCATAAACAATGTATGTATACCTTATAACAATGAATACCTTATAGATAAACATTGTATGCATATCTTATAACAATGCATACCTTGTATATAAACATTGTATGTATATATTATAACAATGCATACAATATAAACATTGTCTGTATATATTATAACAATGCATAAAATATAATCATTGTCTGTATATATTATGACAATGCATACAATATAAACATTGTATATATTATAACAATGCATACAATATAAACATTGTCTGTATATATTATGACAATGCATACAATATAAACATTGTATATATTATAACAATGCATACAATATAAACATTGTCTGTATATATTATGACAATGCATACAATATAAACATTGTCTGTATATATTATGACAATGCATACAATATAATCATTGCCCGTATATATTATGACAATGCATACAATATAAACATTGTCTGTATATATTATAACAATGCATACAATATAATCATTGTCTGAATATATTATGACAATGCATACAGTATAATAATTGTCTGTATATATCATGACAATGCAAACAATATAAACATTGTCGGTATATATTATAACAATGCATACAATATAAAAATTGCATGTAAATATTATAACAATGTATACAATATAAACTTTGTATATTCAAATTGTATTTGTATACCTCATAACACACACACAATAGTCGCATTACAATCCACATTTTACATATTGTTGTTAAATATCAATTATTTTATGAAGTGATTATCAATTTTGACATTCATATTTTGGTACTCAGTAAATATGCCTGATTCCCTCTCTGGTATTTTATAAATGGTGATTTGTTCTTGCCTTAAAAAAATTTCAGAGTCAACCCGAGAAATTTGTCTCTTCTCTAATTTATGGACTTACAATATTCATTATATATGCTATATTAAAATATTATTTTATTTAAAATTATATTTCATAGATTCAAAACCTCTGCTAAATCGACCGCCAGAGGTCACGCTTCCCCTATAAAAACTCGTTGTTGTTTCCCGATGGCCGGCTCAAATCTTTTGTACATTATGTTTTGTACATTAAGTTTTTCATTTTTTTTATTCTTACGCCTTAATCCAGGCAGTACTTTTATCAAATTATGTTTTTATATATCCCATAAGCTCAAATAAATCAATTACTGATCAAAACCTTTTTATTATCATACTTTCAAGATTATTATTACGACTGCATCACCAATACCATTCAGTACTAAAAAGAACCAGCAAATAACTCCATAGCATAATCCTCAAGATAATCAAAAATCAACAGAAATCTCATTTTTTCACAACATATATATAGTTTATACCAATGTTGCATTGTAATTCACATTGTATGTATACAATATAAACCTTGTTCTAATACCTATTTAAATCACCTTTTCCAATCACTTCATAAATACGCCATTGTTATCCTTTTGAGTACTACTTTAATCTCTGGTGTACTTTTGTAGTTGATTGTCTTAGTACTGCGACCCTCACTAGTAATCCTTGATATACGACTTTAATTTTTTAAATATATATTGTCAAGTAGCTCTGCAACCCCAGCTACAGGAAGCTCCATGGGACACCTGTCAATCATCACTGGAGTACGGGATCACAGGTGTGAGGGGTTCTCGGAGTCTTATCGGCAAATAAGGAAAACGAGACGACTCGGTGGCTGACCACTATCATTATATTTATCTTTACCTTGGGATAAATTGTTATCTCTCTCTCCCTATAAACAACTCTTGTATATAATTGTATTGGAGAACTAAAAGGTAAATACCCTTTATAATAAATTAATTATTCCCAAATTTGTCCTTGCTTTATTTATCTCCGCCACATATTTTGGTGGAGATGCTGGGTATAAATTAGGGAAGACAACCTGAAGATCGCCGAGAAGCCCTAGAGGCCATGGGTGCTGTGATCTATATTTTCGGAGACTGGCTCCAGGATTCCACTGCCGTGTCAAACCCAAAACTTCCCTCCAAGATGACGATGTCCCTATAGGCGACGATACGACGAAAAAGCCGCTCTTCACGTCGCAAGAAAAAGGACGCAAAGGTACTAGGGACAAAGTTTCAAGTCTTCGATGGAATCCTTGGCAGAAGCACGTCAGATCCATGTCAGTAACCACAATAAATACAAGCTGTGGGTCACAGCTCCCATAGGGAAGGAGCTATGTAACAAAGTATTTATTATTTTATTAACAGAGTACCATTTTTATGTTTATATTTTGCTACTCTGTAAACTTCCCTCTTTGCTTATCTTTTGTTTATCATTCATAGTTTGTTCTTGACTTGAAAAAATTGCTGTGTCATCCCGAAGTTTTTGTCTTTCCTAATTTTTCACGTGGCAATATATAGCCAAAGTTTTTTTTATTAACAATTTGCTTACCTAAAACCTTTTTTATTTTTAATTTTTATAAAAAGAAATCTTATTTTTCTTTTCATTTTGAATTATTCCCGCTCTATCTAATTTTCTGCTCTAATCAACACCTGTCTTTCTTTTATCTTCACTGGCCTGGGGAATCTAACCTTTTTTTGAACAACCTTGGTGGCGTGCAGCACCTTGGTACTTTGATATAGTGTATTGTGGCTTGTCTGCTTGTTACATTTATTTTTAGGCTTGAATATCATACACTTTAGTAAGTAGCCCGTAAAACCATATTCTATATTGTAAGATTATAAACTCAGCTTCTTCTATAAAACATGTTTATTTCGCTAGCTTTCGGACTAATTCGTTCTTCAACGGGCGTAAAGACAAGGTGTGATGTGAGATGCGTGCAATTATATAGACGTACATTGAGAGCCAAGATATATACAAATTTGTAACAAATATGATAGCAGTTAGAATCACAAATTGAGAAATAAACCAGTTATGTAAATTCTTGTATTAGAGTAAGGTAAACAATCTTGGTATAAAGTTGAGAAATAAGCAAATGAGGGATACATTTGAAGAACGAATTGGTTCGAAAGCTAGAGAAATGTTTTATAGAAGAAGCTGAGTTTATAATCTTACAATATAGTCAAGGTAATCTATGTCTACAAAACCATATTCTCACTCTTTTGACTACTAGATCATTATATAACAGTAATAGTCTATTATACTACCCTAGTCCTCTTATTGGGATATTTTCTTTTCCCTGTGTGTGTGTCTTCATTTCAAAATTTGATGTTTCCACAGCTAGTACCACCAAGACAACCTCAAAGAAGAAGAATATAAATGAGAATTGTCTTGAACAGCGTATTTATTGGCCTCGTCATTAAATGATAGTGAATTCGATGAACATCTGTGCCATAGCCTACAGAATTACTTAATTTTCAAATGAAGTTTTTTTACTACTTCAATACCTAGACTACCTCCCGTTGGACTACCATTTCTACAACTAGGTTTTGCGATAACGTGAATAAATAATAAACTTTTATGTACAGTTATCATCATCTTGTTTTGTTTCTATTTAATAATAACGCCTATATATAATTGTTTTGCATAGTTAGTAAAAACTTTGTATGTATGTAAATGCACAACAGAGGTTGATTAAAAATTATTCTTCTACTCGAGTAAATTCCGTTTGATGAAGTATAAGACCATCAGGTTTGAATATATGAGGGTATCTTGAAAGACAACACATGCAGATACCATTTTTAAAAAATCTGATTTTTGTCTATTTCATTTAGAAACTTGTTTCCAGAAAATCCCAAAAGTGTTTTTGTCTTTTAGAATGTGTGAATGGAATTAAATCCAAAATATTAATTGAGACTACCAACATACAAGACTATACAGAACTATCTTTTTAACAAAAGGCATTTCTCTTTCTAAAAAGACATTAAAACTATGCATTTTGTTTATCCCAGTACATTACCTTTAGGGGATAATGAAAAATGTCTCTCAAAACCAATTTTAGCAAATTCAGAGAAAAAGGAATATAAAAATTTCACCTATATTCAGAATTGTATAGGTTTGTTCTTACAGTTTAGATGAGGCTTGTGTTATGAAATAAAAAGTGACAAGTTTTTATAATAATTTTATTGATTTTATCTCAAAATACTATATTCCTAGTAAACGTTACCTACTAAATCCAACAACATATATAGAGGAAATGAACTTTCACCATATTTTATATAAATATTTAATTAAAAAATAATTCTATAACACTAATATATCTATCCATACTAATATACCACACAAATCAATATATAGAAAATGTTATTTTGAAGAAATGATTCATTTAAAAAATATATATAGTGAAGAATATTATATATATAGTACAGTATCACATTTGTACTATTTTTTCACACACATATATATATATATATGTTATATTCAATTTAATTTTTTAATATATAAATATTTTTTCTAATTTGACCAAAAACAAAAAGCTTTTTAAATTATTATTTTGTTCTGTTGTATATAGATTTGTTTTTTCTTTTGGGTTGGTTAAATGTGTTTTTTTAATAAACTCATTTGCCAAAACTATAATTTTATATAGTTAAATTTGTTTAAAATAAAATAAGCATATTTGCTATGATTTATATTTCATTATTCTTTTTTTTGTAAGTAGAATTTACATTCGACAATCTAAACATTTACTTAATAATAATTTTTTTTATTCTCTCCCTCTCCCCAAATATAAGATATATATATATTATATAATCTAAAATGCAAATATTTTATTTTTGAAAAAATGTATTTCATTTTCATCATTGACTATTCTTTTATTTTTGACCACAGATTTAGGACATAACACTTTGATTATTTTTGTGAAAATATGTATAGTTAACCTACCTATTTTTTAATTCACGAATATATAATTCATTTTATAAAATCTATTTTATTGTGAAAAATATTCAATATGTAATCATTTTCAAGTAATTGAAAATAAAAAACTACTTGATAAATAAATAAATAAATTTCCTTTATCACGACTGCACCTCCAATTCTTTATCATTCCAACCTTAAAACATTATATTCATAACACACACACATATATATATATATATATATGGAAAAAAAAACAGTAGAAAAAATAATAAAATAATAAAAATAAAATAATAGGTTATATAGTTTTACTCTCATTTAATTAAAACATATCGGCCTTGTGGAATATAGAGCAATCCATAAATAGATCTTTAATTAAAAAGGCATATATTGGATCAAAATATCATTTATTTTACTAATATATCAGTTGGCTGAACGCCAACCTTTTTCAAAGACACATTAATATGTTTTAATACCTTGAAAAAGGTTGGCGTTCAGCCAACTGAAATATTGGTACAATAAATGATATTTTGATCCAATATATGTCTTTTTAATTAAATATCAGCCTTAGTGATGAAATATTAATGTGAAAATTGATACAATATGTAAATAATTCCCCGATAAAGGGATTTATTCTTATTTTAGAAATGTTTTTAATAAAGAAGGCTGTCTCGATTACCTGATATGTGTCCCAATTAATCCGAAATTTTAGGAGAATTGAGTTTTTCCAATAAATCCTCCCAGATCTTCTCTAAGTCGGGAGTGACTTTTTTCACGAAGAGTCGCACCCATATCTCCTGGTGAAGTTTATCGGTGTTCTTTGAAGGACGGAAAACTTTGCTTGGATCCTTTTTTCGATAGAAACTAACATCAGCTACTGGATCATTTTCACCTTTTCCACAGTGGTGGAAAATTACTTGAATTTCAAGGGGGCCGTGTTTCTCTGGGAGGAATGTTTCCTTGAATCTTTTTGCATACAAACTTTCAAAATCTTTTATTAGCACTTCTGACTCGGGTTTTACGCCTCTTTTTACTTTACTTTCTAGCACGTCGAATATTCCATCTTCCTTTTTTAACGTGAGCAGAGGTTTCATTAGATCTCCAACTGTCGCATTATCACGAAGTTCATTCCAGATCGTAGAATCGGTGAGCCTGATGTAGTTGTCACAGTATCCTGCTAAGGCATCATTGCTATATCTTATCCATTCCTTTTGCGCTTCTCTCCGATATTTCTTCATAATCTCAATGAGCATGTATTCGTAAACTTTTACACGCCGATGTTGATAGGCCTTCCGGTGAAGCATAAGTCTTGTTTGAAACATGTCCTCCATGTTTGAAATTTCCTTGTCGCGGAAGCACAGCACGTGTCTGCCATTATCTTCGTTCACTCTCATGTGCAGGATCAGTCGGCGGTAGTCGAAGACAGTCTTAAGGCCCAGGTAGTGGCAATCTCTCAGATAGTACTCCCACTTGTCCACATCACATCCCGAATCCTGGTTGTTCACAATCTGGTAGAGAAATGCCTTTTCAGGAATCTCAACCTTTCCTAAAATCATATCTTTAATACTTTTAATGTGAATTTCATTTAAAGAGTTATCTTCAAACTTTTTCATGAGGTTGTTATTTTTTATCAGATGCTCAAATACTTTGATCGAAACATTCTCGTGTGCCCACTCCTTGTTTCCCTCTTTTTTCATGTAGGCTTCCCAAACGTGAGAGAAAGGTCCGTGTCCAAGATCATGGCATAGGCCAGCAATCATCACACAGAGTACTTCTTCGTTCGTTATTTCCAATTCTTGGATAGATTGCTTCAAAGTCTTGACAAGTTCTCCAGCCAGATAGCAGACACCGATGGAATGCTCGAAGCGAGTATGAGTAGCCCCTGGATAGACAAGATACGAGAGTCCAAGTTGGTGGAGATGCCGAAGTCGCTGAAATTCTTGAGTATTGATAATATCCATACACAATGGAGGGACTGGGATGGAGCCATGAATAGGATCATTTATAACTTTGTATGGTTCCATTTCAATGTTTGAAAGAGAGCGTGAAGCAGAGAGAAGTTACCTGTAGCATCAACTGCCGTCGTCTGCTATCTTGGGACGGGCAGCCGCGCCATTTAAATACTCCACTTCCAAACAGCGTGGTGAAATATTTTATCTTTGTGTTTTGTCGAAATTTTAAAAATATAATAAAATCACCCTTTCTCTTGAATTATGAATATAAACAGAACGATATAATATTATGATAGAAATTTTTTTTCATTAATTTTTGATATTAACAGAACGACAATTGTAAATATAAACATTACAATATTTGTAGAAAAATTGAAGATATTAACAGAATTGTTATTGTGGATATAAACAGATTTGTTATTGTGGAAATAAATAGAACGAATATTGTAAATATAAAATGAACAATAGTTGTAGAAAAATTGTGGAAATAAACAGAACGATAATTGTAAATATGAGCTGAAAAATAATTGTAGAAAAATTGTGCAAATAAACAGAACGATAATTGTAAATATAAACTGAACAATAGTTGAAGAAATAGTGTGTAAATAAACAAAACGATAATTGAAAATATGAACTGAACAATAATTGTAGAAAAATTGTGGAAATAAACAAAACGATAATTGAAAATATGAACTGAACAATAGTTGTAGAAATAGTGTGGAAATAAACAGAACGATAATTGTAAATATAGACTGAAAAATAGTTGTACAAAAATTGTGGAAATAAACAGAACGATAATTGTAAATATGAACTGAACAATAGTTGTAGAAATATTGTGGAAATAAACAGAACGATAATTGTAAATATGAACTGAACAATAGTTGTAGAAATATTGGGGAACTAAACAAAACGATAATTGTAAATGTGAACTGAACAATAGTTGTAGAAAAATTGTGGAAAAAAAACAGAACGATAATTGTAAATATGAACTGAACAATAGTTGTAGAAAAATTGTGGAAATAAACAGAACGATAATTGTAAATATGAACTGAACAATAGTTGTAGAAGAATCGTGAAAATAAACAGAACGATAATTGTAAATATGAACTGAACAATAGTTGTAGAAAAATTGTGGAAATAAACAGAACGATAATTGTAAATATAAACTGAACAATAGTTGTAGAAAAATTGAGGAAATGAACAAAACGAAATTGTAAATATGAATTGAACAATAGTTGTACAAAAATTGTGGAAATAAACAAAACGATAATTGTAAATATAAGCAGATCAATAGTTGTAGAAAAATTATAGATATAAACAGAATGGTAATTGTGAATAAAAGTAGCATATCTAACAAGCTATTTCTCTCTATTTTTTATTTAATGAAGGGGATTTTATCCATCAAAAAAGGTAACGCTGAAATATTTTTTAATATTTAAAACATAACCCTGTTCGATATTTTCGTTGCGACAATATAAATAAAACACCCTAAATAATAATTTACTTAATGAATATTCATAAACATAAATAATTGTGAATATAGGCAGAACGAAATTGGTGAATATTGTTGCACCAGGTTGCGGCTTGGCAGACTCTTCAGGCATGATTCTCTCCTGTGCTGGGTCTTGCATCTTACCAGAGCGTGTTTCAACTATCCTACAAATTTATATAAGGGAATAATGAGATAAGTCTACTTTTAGTAACCTCCAGAATAATTTATTTATTTTCTCACATCAAAGAGAGCAGTGAAGTCACACGTGTACCTAAATACAAATTATGATAATCTAAATAATCTGTTTCAAATAAATATCATAGAATATAAAAATAAATAAATATATAATTTAAATTTCAAATATATTAAAAATAATATAAGAAATACGCCATTAATCATGATGTAACACTTCCCCCTCTCTAGAGGTCGTCACGTCCTCGTGAGTTACCTCATCAATTCTCTCAAAATAGGGTTTGAGTCTTGAGACATGGACAATCAATGGGTCTTGGCCAGGATTATCTTTCGGCTCAATTAAGTAATTTACGTTAGACAGCTTCTTTAATATTCGATATGGGCCAAAATATTTTCTCAATAGTTTTTCACATTTTCCGATTTTCCTGACTGGTGTCCAAACTGCCACTAAATGTCCTGGTTCATAGATTTTCTCATTGTGCTTTTTGTCATAGTTTCTTTTCATTCTTTCCTGAGTCTTCTCTGTGTTGTTAATGACTACCTGTCTCGTCCTTGCTATTTTATCTAAGTAGTTTTCTATATATTCGTCGTAATCGTCCATGTTACTGTCCGTTGGGATATTCTCGTCGTCTAAGAGGGACATGGGTTCCCTTCCAAACAACAGGAAAAATGGAGAGTAGCCTGTGGTTTCTTGAATCGTGGTATTATACGCGTGGGTGATAAAAGGGAGGATTTCATCCCAGTTCTTTTGGTCTGTGTTCACATACATGCTGATCATATTGATTAAAGTTCTATTTAGCCGTTCCGTTAGTCCGTTAGTCTGGGGGTGGTAGCTCGTTGTGAAGCAGTGTTTCACTTTGCACATTTTCATTACCTCCTTCATCAAATTGCTAGTGAATTGTGAACCTCTATCGCTAATAAGAAATTTTGGGGCCCCGTGACGTAAAATAATATGTTCGATTAAAAATGTAGATACTTCTTTCACGGTTGCTTCTGATACTGCCTTTGTTTCAGCATACTTGGTATAATAATCAGTCAACACAATTATCCACTTCCTTCTTCTTTTCGTTGATGGCAAGGGGCCAACAAAGTCAATTCCGATTCTTTCAAAAGGGTAGTTAGCTGGGGGAATAGGTTGTAGAAGTCCAGAAGGCAAGTGATTTGAACCTTTCCGACTTTGGCAAAGATGGCACGTTTTTACAAATTATGAAACATCTTTCAACATGGAAGGCCAATAGTATTTAATCTTCAATCGGTAAGTGGTTCTGGCGACGCCCAGATGGCCATTCAGCATATGGTTGTGGTATTCACTCATGACTTCCTTCCTTCTCTTCTTTGGCACTACCAGCAACCATGCCCTACCTTCAGGATTTGGATTTTTCTTGTAAGACACCCATTTTCTTCTTTGAAGTTCTGTGTAATTGAACGCTTGTTTCCACTAAGGTTCTCCTTAATATTCTCAATAAAATCACCCTTTTCGTCTATTATTTGATTCAGAAATAGTCTTTCATAATCTTCGTCCCATTCGTTTTCAGGTAAGGGTCCTCTAGATAGACCATCAGCGTCCAGATGTTTTTTATCCGATTTGTGTATAATTTCGAAATTATATTCCTGAATCTTCAGTGCCCATCGTGCTAATCGGCCGGTCGGATCTTTCAGATTCTTAAGCCAGCATAGTGCGTGATGATCAGTTACGATTTTGAAGTGCCTTCCATATAGGTAGGGTCGTAACTTGGACATTGACCACACAACAGCTAGACATTCTTTTTCGGTAGTCGAATAATTTTGCTCAGGTTTGCTCAGTGTTCGACTTAAATATGAGATAACTTTTTCTTTATCGCCGAACTTTTGGACTAATGTTGCACCCAGGCCGATGTTAGATGCGTCAGTATAATGTAAGTAATTGCATTCGGGTCAAAGTGCCCTAAGATTGGAGGATTTATCAATGCTACTTTAAGGGTTTGAAATGCTTTTTCTTGATTTTCTGTCCAGGTAAAAGGTACATTCTTTTTTATAAGACTGGTTAATGGATCGACAATTTTTGAAAAACCTTTGATAAATTTTCTATAATATGAGCACATTCCTAAAAATGATTGAACTTCTTTTATCTTTTTGGGCCGAGAAAAATCTCTAATAGCCTTGATATTATGCTCCGCTGGTTTTATACCATGTTGATTAGTTATATGGCCAAGAATCTCCAGTTCTTCGAAAGCAAATTGGCATTTTTTGTTGTTCAATTTTAAATTAGCCTCGCGAAAACATTTTAAAACAGCTTCTATTCTTTTGAGATGTGTTGAAAAATCCGAGCTATAAATGATTACGTCATAAGCAAATTTGCCATCTAAGATTACCAAGCATATTTTCCATGTTCCTCTCAAATGTAGCAGGGGCATTGCATAGACCAAAGGGCATTACGTTGAACTCATATAGGCCATGTGCTGTAGTGAAGGCTGTCTTTTCTTTATCTTTCTCATCAACCTCTACTTGCCAATATCCTGATTTGAGGTCAATTGCTGAAAAGTATTTGGATCCTTGAAGTGTATCCAATACTCATCAATTCTGGGAATTGGGTAAACATCCTTCACTGTTACATCATTCAATTTTCTGTAGTCAACGCAAAATCTGTACTTACTATCTCGCTTCTTGACCAAGATTACGGGGAAGGACCATGGACTCGAGGATGGTCTAATTATGCCGTCTCTGAGCATTTCATCAATTTGTTCTTTTATGATTTCTCGCTCTTTCGCGCTCACCCTATAGGGCTTGTATTTGATCGGTTTCGCGCCTTCTGTGTCGATCCGATGTTTCGCTAAGTTGGATCTTCCTAATCCCGACGAAAACAAATCCTCGTACCTTTCCAAAACTTGTTTCAATTGCTCCTTTTCCTTATATGCCAAATTTTCGTTTATCTGAAATTGGGGTTCTTCATGCTCTTTTTGTTCACTTTCTTCCATAAGATTCACTTCGGCTGGCTGGCTTCCAAAGCACAATGTTTGGTTTTTTAATATTTTTAATGGTCGAGGGTAAGGGTTTGTTATCCAGATATATGTTTCCTTATTCACAACATTTATTAAGCTTCTCGCTAGTCGAAGTCCATTTGTTTGAAACATTTTATGGTTCTCCTCGATGATGTATTCGCCATCCTCTGCTTCTACAAATGCATTAATAAATTTAATAGAAAGTTCTGGTATAATGGCATCCTTTGCACTTTTTATTTTCTTCTGTTGATATTTGATTACGTCACGATTTTCTGTCAAGTCATATTTGATTATTTCACGCTGACAATCAATTTTTGCGTTCATTTTCTTAAGAAAATCACGTCCAAGTATAAATATTCGCAAATGTGTTCTCATTATCACAAATTGATGTGTAATTGTTTTGTCATCAAATTTTATATTTAAAATAATATTTCCTACGATATCTAATTCTTTGCCATCGGGTCCGGAGCACATTTTATCAGGATTTATTATTTCAAGACCTGTGTTAAGAGCTGTACTAAGGTCGACCACTGAAAGATCGGCGCCTGTATCAATCAAAGCTTCGCAGATACCGATTCTATCCACGTTAATGTTCATTTTATATTTGGGTTCCAACTTTTTAATTCCATTTATGGTCGACTTGCTTTGATTGACGGACTCAGGCGCGATGTTTAGTTTAAATCTTCTAATGCGGCATATCTATTCCTTGTAGTGATACTCGAGTACGGGCTATTACTTACGTCAGCGTAGAGCAGAGGTCTCGACTTCTGAGTTCCATTATCCATTCGGATTTCTTCTTCGACCTTGTCTTGTGTAACTATGGGGTCCTCTTCCACAATTCTTACAAACCTGACTCTGCAATACCGCGCTACGTGTCCTGGCTTGTTACACTTGAAACATATTGGTCTCCCGTCTTCTGTCCTATTCCTATTTGAATTTGGATTCTTATTGTATGTTTTACTTGGGTAGACCGGTTTTGGCTCAGGATTAGGAGTGTAATATCGTCTAGGGGCAGATACCTGGGGCAGAGGCTTGTTCTGGTAATACTTCGGAGTGGGGGCCTGGGGCTTGGAAGTGTTCTGGTAGTACCTGGGAGCGGGGGCCTGGGGCTTGAAGGTGTTCTGATATGGTCTTCTGAACGACGTAGCATTCTTCCATTGCTCTTGATGATGGGGACGAGGAGAGCGTGGTCCATTATAAAGGGCTTTTGATTTTTCTGCACGTTCTTGGTAATTCTTTTCGAACAAATCCAGCTTTTTACAAATTTTTAGAAGTTCATTGGTATTTTTAGGAGGGTTTAGGTGAAGGGCAAAAGAGTATTCTTTCTTTAACCCTCCAATAACCCAGTTTATTTTAGTCTCTTCTTCCATTTGGGGGTCGACCTTGTTGCACAGTACAAGGATATCCTCTGCGAACCTGATTGCAGGTTCATTCCACTGCTGCATTCTGTTTAGCCTCATCTTCATTTCTTCTTTGTTGGCGTCTGAGGCAAAATCCTGAATTAGGCGGCTCTTGAAATTTTCCCAGCTGGTGAAACTTATCTTGTGTAGGTTCAGCCAGGTTTTGGCGCTACCAATCATATTCATGGCAGCATAAAGAGAGATAATGTAGTCTGCCCAATGGTACAGGAAGCCAATTTCTTCAAGAGATTCAATCCATGGGCGAGGGTCTTCCGTTCCATCATACTTGGGGATGTCGATGTTGGGATTCAGGACAACTGGGTCGGAACTTGCATCTCTACCAATTGTTGCACCAGGTTGCGGCTTGGCAGACTCTTCAGGCATGATTCTCTCCTGTGCTGGGTCTTGCATCTTACCAGAGCGTGTTTCAACCATCCTACAAATTTATATAAGGGAATAATGAGATAAGTCTACTTTTAGTAACCTCCAGAATAATTTATTTATTTTCTCACATCAAAGAGAGCAGTGAAGTCACACGTGTACCTAAATACAAATTATGATAATCTAAATAATCTGTTTCAAATAAATATCATAGAATATAAAAATAAATAAATATATAATTTAAATTTCAAATATATTAAAAATAATATAAGAAATACGCCATTAATCATGATGTAACAATATAAGCCGAGAGAAAATTGTAAATATAATCAGAACGATAATTATGTGTGTGGAGATATCAACAAATAACAATTGTAGATATAATCAGAACGATAATTGTGTGTGTGTGGAGCTATTAACAAATAACAATTGTAGATATAATCAGAACGATAATTGTGTGTGGAGATATTAACAAATAATAATTGTAGATATAATCAGAACGATAATTGAGGGTGGAGATATCTACAAATAATAGATGTAGATATAATCAGAACGATAATTGTGTGTGTGTGGAGATTACAACAAATAACAATTGTAGATATAATCAGAACGATAATTGTGTGTGGAGATATTAACAAATAATAATTGTAGATATAATCAGAACGATAAATGTGTGTGTGTGGAGATATCAACAAATAACAATTGTAGATATAATCAGAACGACAATTGTGTGTGGAGATATTAACAAATAATAATTGTAGATTTAATCAGGACTTTAATTTTGTGTGGAGATATTAATAAAAATAATAATTGTAGATTCAATCAGAACGATAATTGTGTGTGGAGATATTAACAAATAATAATTATATATATTCAGAACTATAATTTTGTGTCAAGATATCAACAAATAATAACACAGGTCTAAAAAAAAACTTTTTTTTTTGCCGAGGAAAACCTGATGTTGATTCTAATGTAACTTTTAATGCTGAATTCAAAAATGAAATTAGAAGTTTTCCATCACCCATAGTTCTTGCAGGATAACCATTTTTTTCTATAAATTGGTATACACAGTAATAATGCATAAAATGTTACGTAAGAATTATCAAAGTAAACATCATTACATTAGCTAGCGCTTTATTTTTGACAAGAAGAGTTGATATGTGGAGCCAAAAGCTTTATTTTATTTGTTAATAATTAAATTTTGCTCTTTAGAATCATAAATATTAATTAAATAACAAATTATTGAACTTTTAATTAAATGTGTTTATTTTATAATGCAAACTGTTTTGCTTTCAACTAAAAAATAACGACAAGCTCTGGAATGCTATTTGCTGAATAACAGTTTTAATATACAACAACAACAACAACAACAACAAAAGCCTTTATTTAGGGCATTCCGCCCCATACAGGATTCGCCGTATTTACACGTCAACAAGAGGAGAGGGAAGAGGAAACATTTACAACAAAATAAGGTTTGTCTCACATTCAGTTACCTATTTACAGATAGTTCATCCTCCAGTATCCTTTGCCCTGCATTCTTTCTCATGCGCCCAGCTTCTGTGCAGAACTTAAAGTATCTAACAATCAGTAATTCATCATTCAGAGCTGAAGAGAGAAGTTGACATATGCGATGGTATCTAAATTGACCAGAGTTAGGGCTTGGGAAAATTTCAGTACGTTTTTCTGTTAAGAGAGGGCATTGGAAGAAATAGTGAACCAAATTATCATCCATGAGATCCTTACAAAGTAAACAGTTCCGGCCATTTTCTTTCCAGAAGTCTTTTCTTTCTTCCCTGAAAAATTGCCATAAAACTCTATGTTGTGCAACTAGTCTTTTGTTGGGAAGCGAGATATTTAATCGTAGGTACTCCTCTGTCATGAATGATTCACTCAAAAATTTGTAGTGAGCAAAGTGGGTTGAATCAGTGATTTTCATCTGATCGTTTTGAATTAGTTGGTCTGTGGTGTTTCTAATTGTGCCTGGCAATTCTTTCTGTATGGCTAAGTAGTCTTCGCAGCCCTTAAGAAAGGAATATCCCATAGAGTCTAGAATATTTATTAAATTATGAGTAAAACTGTTTTCTATTTCCTTTTTCGCGGTGACTTTCCAGAGATAGTTTAATCAAGCATGTGGTAATCTGCTCGTCTCCATTTTTAAAATCCTGACCCAAAACTTTAATGTGAGTTTTACAGCATTAAGTTCAGTTGATATTCTTCCACATTCTCTTCTGAGGATATATCCTGGTGTGAAGTTTGGTAAGTCTAAGAGACGACGAAGAAATGCATCTTGGGTATTATTGACTGTCTTCAGCTGGTTAATTGCCCACATTGGTGCCGCATATAGTAACGTAGGAAGAACAATAGTGTCAAAAAGTTTCATCACTGAGGTAAAGGACTTTATTCGCGCCTTTGTAAGGATTCTCCAAAGTGCATTAATTGCATTCAGTGCTTTGTTTCTAAAGTATTGGGAAGCATATTGGGTCGAGATTTTTGTAGTCAGAGGGTAACCCAGATATGTATACTTAGCTACTATTGTCAGGGGTTGCTGACCCCAAAACCATGTCTCGGAACGAGCTGTTCTTCCACCGTTTCTAAACACCATAATTTTAGATTTATTTTGGTTTAACGTTAGGCAGTTCTCTTCTAAGTACTTTTTAAGTAAGTTAATCTTCAATTGCAAATTTATTTTCGATTCTCCTAAGATCACTATGTCGTCTGCATACAGTAAAAGGTGTATAGTTCCATAATTCTCAAGATTTATGCCTGGCAATTCTGATTCATCGAACAGGGGTACCAGATCGTTTAGGAAGAGAATGAATAAATAAGGTGACAACGGCTCCCCCTGCAATACTCCCGCTTGTATTTTGATAGCCTCCGTGAAGGAACCCCGCCATCTGACTGTTGCCGTCATTTGGGTATAATAGTTCTTAATTAGTTTAATAAATCGACAGCTCAGACCATTTAATGCTAATTTTTTCCAAAGTAGATGGTGCGGCACAGTATCAAAGGCCTTTCTTAGGTCAATGAAGAAGGCATATAACTTTCCCCTTCTACGGCTAAGGGTCATTTGAATTAATGATAAGAGCGTGAAAATGTGGTCCTGACAAGAGTAGCCTTTTCTAAAACCAGCCTGATTTTCTGCCAAAATTGACTTTCTCTCCATCCAATCATTCAATCTTGTCTTCAAGATAGATGTAAATAATTTCGATAGGTTAGAAATCAGGGATATTCCTCTGTAATTTGACGGGTTGTCCGGATCTCCATTTTTAAATATTGGGTGGATTATCGTTTTTGTCCATTGTTGTGGAACTTGGGATGTCCCTAAGACTTTATTAAATAAGTTCCTGAGATAAATTGTATGTTCTTCTAATAAATATTTAATCGCTTCGTTAGGAATTTCATCAAGTCCTGTAGCCTTATTTTTACCCAATTTGGAAATTTCCGTGGTGACCTCAGTTAGAGATATTTCACAATCTAATTCGGGGTCAATGACCAATATTTCAAGTGGTAACTGTACATCTTTTGTTAAATTTGAACCAAGTAACTCCCGATAGAAGACCTGCCAGTCTGCAATAGAAATTTCACCTTGTAGGTTATTCCTATATTTAAGTGAATTAATAGTCTTCCAAAATTGGGAAGGATCTTTTACATTACTGAGGATAACTTGAATTTTGTCAGTATATTCCCTTTTTTTTAGCTTTAGGATAGCTAAATACCTCTTCTTACTCGACAAGTATGCAATTTTATCGGCTGAGATATTATGTTTTACGTATAATTTAAGATTTTGTTTCATTTCCTTTTTAGCCAAATAACAGTCTTTGTCGAACCATGGCTTAGATTTTATATTTTTTGTTTTTGCCTCCATCCGCGTCCCCGAGCGTAACATTGCTGTTTGAATTAAACCAGTAAAATCCTCAGCCTGAGTATAAATTTTGGAGTCAGCTGGATGTTCGGGAGTTAATTCTTTTAAAGTTTCTATATATGTTGGGATTTTATCTACTGACCAGGAAAATTTAATCTTGGCACTAGGCTCCATGTAACAATTTTCAGTTTTATTATTTGAGCCGATAAACTTTAAAATTATTGGTAAGTGATCCGAATATGGCATACAACCAATTTCAAAATCTGCTATGTGTTCAAGCACCGCAGGTGAGACAATCGCCAGATCTAACACAGAAGAGCCTCTTCCGGAGATGAATGTAAATTTACCACTTTTATCATTAATGGATCTACCATTTATTATAGTTGAGTAATTTTTATCAAGAAAGTCAATAAATATTTCCGCTTTGGCAGATTTTGTTAGATCACAGGAATTTCGGGTAGTTGAAATAAGGTTTGAAGTATCTATCAAATTATGGTAACCCCCCAGATTGCCAATACGGACATTCAGGTCGCCGACCAGTATTATTTAAAACCCGTTATATATCTTATTTTCCATCAAATGAAATAGTCGTCCAAGGTTTGTAGCATGCGTATCGTTTGGGGGTAGATATACGAATATTACACAGATCGCTGGTGAGTCATTGTCTGAACTTGGATTGAGTGTGACTGCAATCCAAGAGGTTTCGATTTCAACATTGTCAATTTGGGGCTGTAGTTTTTATTTATGCCAAGAATTATACCTCCGGAGCTTCTCCCTTTATCTGTTGACTTTACAGCAGGTGATTGATACATTCCGAAGTTCGCCAGGTTCAAGTCGATATTGAAGTGGCACCAAGTTTCTGTAAGCGCGAACATCTCAAATTGTTTCAAATATTCGAACAGTGAAAAGAGAGAATTTATCCTAAAAAAGCCGTTTATATTCCAATACATGAATCGTTCGTTTTTAGCTATGCCAACCATTGGTTTTATTTTTTCGATCTTAATTTTATTATGTTTCAGATTTGTGCCCTTAAGTTGACTTTCTTTAATAGTATGAGTCTTGCTATGTGAAATATGAGGAGTTCCTGTGAGTTGAGTTTTGTTTCTAGATTGTACGTCTTCATTTGTATGTATTTTATTACCTGAATATTTACATCTATTTACAGAGATCCGCGGGTGTGCCTCTAGCTATATTAGTTCTCCTTTGGCATTCACCACCTGTCCCTCCACTACCATGTAGTTGATGCCGTTTGGGAGAAGTTTATTATCCTTTAACTTCGATCCTATACCTTTCTTGTAAAGTTCCTTTCTCTTTTCTATCAAAATTTTTCTCTGCTCTCTAATCTGGGGGCTGTAATCCCTGCTCATAAAAATATTGAGTATTCGAAGTTTGGATGAGTTCTTTAGGAGACTTATTCTGGACCCGTGAACAGGAACTTCAATCAGAATAGGCGCCTTTGGTCCCCTGCCCAGGCGATGACATTCGGCAATTACCACATCATCAGTAATCTGCATATCTTCCGCCATTAACTTCTTGACCTTTTGTAGCAGCAGTTCCCTGCTGTCAGTCTCTGCTGATTCGATGCCGTATATTATTAAGTTGTTTTCTCGGGCTCGTCTCTCCAAAGCCTCCGCGCGTTCTTCCAGATTCCTTATTTAGTTTTAATATATATATTTAAATTGTACCTAACGATTTGTTTAATAGATTTGCATCAGAAGTGACAGGTAAATTTGAAGTGATCAGTTTATTCTTCTCTATCGATTTACTTTTATAAATTGTGTGCACCAGACTGTGTCAATATGCCGAGGCTTTGCATTAATATTCCCGATATTTTCTTTTACATATGTGGGGAATTAACTTTCAAAGTTCAAAGGCGAAACTTTACACCGCTCATCAAAAAGTTCTATAAACTTTATTTTGGCTGTAAAGTCTGGACCAAGATAAGACATCATTGTTATGAAATTTGTGCTCGACGTCTTACAGGGTGGATTAAAGGTGAACGTCATATGCCTTTTACGGTTCCAATGATATGGAGGGAACCTAAAGACCATTTTTCAGACTGTTATTTTTGTTTGACAAAGACTACAGATATTACATCCAAATCAAGACATACAGTTGAATATCCAGATTTGCCTTCTACTATGAGACGGGTTCCTCATAGTGATATTTTACCCGTGCTACAGCCTCCTGAAAATGTAATATTTAGTGACGATGATTCAGATAGACGAGAGCAACAGTCGGATGAAGCAAATTTTGAAGCAGGTGCTTCATTTGAACCTCATTTGTTAACCCAAGGAGATTTGAACGACCTCGTACGTGATTTAGATTTATCCAAAAAACAGAGTGAACTTTTAGCCCTAGGTTAAAAGGCTGGAATCTGCTGCATTAAGGCACAAAAGTATTCTTTTTTCGCAAGCGTCAAGATGAATTTCAAGAATCTTTTCACAAGAGAATGATTTAGTATATTGCAACGATTTTGTTAGTCTAATGGAAGCTCTTGGTCATGACCATGATACAGAAGAGTGGCGTTTATTCGTTGATTCTTCAAAAATTAGTTTGAAAGCTGTTCTCCTTCACAACGAAAATAAGTTCCCATCCATGCCAATTGCACATGCATCCAACATGAAAAAGACTTACGAAAACAGGAAACCGCTTTTGAAAAAGATAGAATATAAAATATACGGTTGGAAAATATGCAGTATTTGAAATTCATTGCTCTCTTGCGTTGATTACAGCTTGGATATACAAAATTTAGTTGTTTTCTGTGTGAGTGGGATAACAGAGATAGGGAAAGGCATTACATTAAAAAAAGCTGGCCAAACCGTGAAATCTTTATTCCAGGACATAAAAATATTGTAAATCCTCCCCTGATCGATTCAGAAAATATTTACTTACCACCATTAAATATTTAACTGGGAAAAATGAAGAACTTTGTCAAGGCAATGGATCGAAATGCCAGTGGATTTCCCTACCTAAAACAAAAATGTTCTAGCATAAGTGATTCGAAAATTAAAGAAGGCATTTTCGTTGGACCTCAGATTCGAGAATTGCTGCAGGATGGAAATTTTCAAAATAGTTTGAATTCAGTTGAAGCAGCAGCATGGGATTCTTTTAGAAACGTTTGCAAGAACTTAGGAAGTGTCAAGGTTGAAAATTACCGAGACATAGTTAATGATCTGTTGCTTTCCTACAAGGCACTGGGATGTAACATGTCTCTCAAGATCCATTTTCTGCATTCACATCAGGATATCTTTCCAAACAATCTTGGTGCAGTTAGCGATGAGCATGGTGAGAGGTTTCATCAAGATATATCAAGCATGGAGAAGCGGTACCAAGGTAATTGGAGTCCCGGTATGCTTGCTGACTACTGCTGGACACTCAAGAGGGATGTACCACAAGTAAAGTATAGAAGAAAATCCACTGTCACTACTTTTCAATAAAATAAATATATTTCGTTCATATAGGCCTATATATTAAAAACATTTCCAAATTTCAAGTAGGTGTATCTCAAAAATCATGCGTGATAGAAAAAAACTAATGGTATATTTGGAATCAGCACAAAGAGTTAAATTTAGATAAGATGCTGTTTCTTTTGGGTCAGAGATAAATAATATTTGATAAACCAGTGTAATGTAATAAGGTTTATGCCAAAATGCTTACGTTATTTTTTTTTTCATTTTTTTGCTGTATTTATCCCAATACCAAAAAAAGGCTGTTACGCAAAAACCATGGGCGATGGAAAATTTCTCATTCGAATTTTGAGTTCAGCACTGGAAACACCATCAGGTTCTATTGGGCAAAAATTTGTTGACCAGTGTAATTGTAGATATAATCAAAACGATAATTGTGTGTGTGGAGATAAAAAAAAATAACAATTGCAGATATAATCAGAACGATAATTGTATGCGGAGATATTAACAAATGATAATTGTAGATATAATCAGAACGATAATTGTTTGTGAAGATATTGTGAAAAATAATGATTTTAGATATAATCAGAACGATAATAGTGTGTGCGATATTAACAAATAATAATTGTAGATATAATCAGAACGATAATTGTGTGTGGAGATATTAACAAATAATAATTGTAGATATAATCAGAACGATAATTATGTGTGGAAATATTAACAAATAATAATTGTAGATATAATCAGAACGATAATTATGTGTGGAAATATTAACAAATAATAATTGTAGATATAATCAGAACGATAATTATGTGTGGAAATATTAACAAATAATAATTGTAGATATAATCAGAACTATAATTATGTGTGGAAATATTAACAAATAATAATTGTAGATATAATCAGAACGATAATTGTGTGTGGAGATATTAACAAATAATAATTGTAGATATAATCAGAACGATAATTGTGTTTGGAGATTACAACAAATAATAATTGTAGATATATTCAGAACGATAATTGTATGTGGAGATATTAACAAATAATAATTGTAGATTTAATCAGAACGATAATTGTGTGTGGAGATATTTACAAATAATAATTGTAGATTTAATAAGAACGATAATTGTGTGTGAAGATATCAACAAATAATAATTTTAGATATAATCAGAACGATAATTGTGTGTAGAGATATTAATAAATAATAATTGTAGATATAATCAGAACGATAATTGTATGTAAAGATTTTAACAAATAATATTTGTAGATATATTCAGAACGATGAATGTATGTGGCGATATCAAAAAGTAATAATTGTAGATTCAATCAGAACGATAATTGTGTGTGGAGATATTTTCAAATAATAATTGTAGATTTAATAAGAACGATAATTGTGTGTGGAGATTTTAGCAAATAATAATTGTAGATTTAATCAGAAAGATAATTGTGTGTGTGGATATTTTAACATATAATAATTGTAGATATAATCAGAACGATAATTGTGTGAGGTGTTTACAAAAAAAAATAATTGTAGATATAATCAGAAAGATAATTGTGTGTGGAGATATTAAAAATAATAATTGTAGATATATTATCAGAAAGATAATTATGTGCGGAGATATTAACAAATAATAATTGCAGATATAATCAGAACGATAATTGTGTGTGAAGATATTAACAAATAATAATTGTAGATATAATCAGAACGATAATTGTGTGTGAGATATCAACAAATAATATAATTGTAGATATAATCAGAAGGATAATTGTGTGTGTGAACATATCAACAAATATTAATTGTAGATTTAATCAGAACGTTAATTTTGTGTGGAGATATTAACAAATAATAATTGCAGGTATAATCAGAACGATAATTCCGTGTTGAAATATCAAAAAATAATTATTGTAGATAAAATCAGAACGTTAATTATATGTGGATATATCAACAAATAATAATTGTAGATATAATCAGAACGATAATTGTGTGTGGAGATATTAACAAATAATAATTGCAGGTATAATCAGGACGATAATTGTTTGTGGAGATATTAACAAATAATAATTGTAGATATAATCAGAACGATAATTGTGTGTGGAGATATTAACAAATAATAATTGCAGGTATAATCAGGACGATATGTGTTTGTGGAGATATTAACAAATAATAATTGTAGATATAATCAGAACGATAATTGTGTGTGGAGATATTAACAAATAATAATGGAAGATATAATCAGAATGATAATTATGTGCGATGATATTAACAAATAATAATTGTAGATATAATCAGAAAGATAATTGTGTGTGGAGATATTAACAAATAATAATTGTAGATATAACCGGAAAGATAATTGTGTGTGGAGATATTAACAAATAATAATTGTAGATATAATCAGAACGATAATTGTGTGTGGAGATATTAACAAAATTAATTGTAGATATAATCAGAACGATAATTGTGTGTGGAGATATTAACAAATAATAATTGCAGGTATAATCAGAACGATAATTGTTTGTGGAGATATTAACAAATAATAATTGTAGATATAACCGGAAAGATAATTGTGTGTGGAGATATTAACAAATAATATTTGCAGATATAATCAGAATGATAATTATGTGCGATGATATTAACAAATAATAATTGTAGATATAATCAGAAAGATAATTGTGTGTGAAGATATTAAAAATAATAATTGTAGATATAATCAGAAAGATAATTGTGTGTGGAGATATCAACAAATATTAATTGTAGATTTAATCAGAAAGTTAATTTTGTGTGGAGATATAAACAAAAATATAAATGTAGATATAATCAGAACGATAATTATGTGTTGAAATATCAAAAAATAATTATTGTAGATAATTCAGAACGTTAATTATATGTGGAGATATCAACAAATAATAATTGTAGATATAATCAAAAAGATAATTGTGTGTGGAGATATCAACAAATAATAATTGTAGATATGATCAGAACGATAATTGTGTGTGGAGATCTTAACAAATAATAATTGTAGATATAAACAGAACGATAATTGATTGTCAGATATTAACAAATAATAATTGTAGATAAATTCAGAACGATTATTGTGTGTGGAGATATTAACAAATAATAATTGTAGATTTAATAAGAACGATAATTGTTTGTGAAGATACCAACAAATAATAATTGTAGATATAATCAGAACGATAATTGTGTGTGGAGATCTAACAAATAATAACTGTAGATTTAATCAGAACGATAATTGTGTGTGGAGATATTAACAAATAATAATTGTAGATATAATCAGAAAGATATTGGTGTGTGGAGATATTATCAAATAATAATTGTAGATAAATTCAGAACGATTATTGTGTGTGGAGATATTAACAAATAATAATTGTAGAAATAATCAGAACGATAATTGTGTGTGGAGATATCAGCAAATAATAATTGTAGATATAATCAGAACGATAATTGTGAGTGGAGATATTAACAAATAATAATTGTAGATTTAATAAGAACGATAATTGTTTGTGAAGATACCAACAAATAATAATTGTAGATATAATCAGAACGATAATTGTGTGTGGAGATCTAACAAATAATAACTGTAGATTTAATCAGAACGATAATTGTGTGTGGAGATATTAACAAATAATAATTGTAGATATAATCAGAAAGATATTGGTGTGTGGAGATATTATCAAATAATAATTGTAGATAACATCAGAAAGATAATTGTGTGTGGAGATATTAACAAATAATAATTATAGATATAATCAGAACGATAATTTTGTGTGGAGATATTAACAAAAATATAAATGTAGATATAATCAGAACGATAATTATGTATTGAGATATTAGAAAATAATAATTGTAGATAAAATCAGAACTTTAATTTTATGTGGAGATATCAACAATTAATTAGATATAATCAGAAAGATAATTGTGTGTGGAGATATTAACAAATAATAATTGTAGATATAATCAGAACGATAATTGTGTGTGGAGATATCAACAAATAATAATTGTAGATATAATCAGGACGATAATTGAGTGTGGAGATATTAACAAATAATAATTGTAGATATAATCAGAACGATAATTGTGTGTGGAAATATTAACAAATAATAATTGTAGGTATAATCAGAACGATAATTGTGTGTGGAGATATCAACAAATAATAATTGTAGATATAATCAGAACGATAATTGTGTGTAGAGATATTAACAAATAATAATTGTAGATATAATCAGAACGATAATTGTGTGTGGAGATATTAACAAAAATTAATTGTAGATATAATCAGAAAGATAATTGTTTGTGAAGATATCAACAAATAAGAATTGTAGAGTTCAATCAGAACGTTAATTGTGTGTGGAGATATTAAAAAATAATAATATATAGGGATAAGCAAAAAAAACCTATATCTTTCTTTTTTAAAGAATAATTTCTTAGTAAATTGGCACATATCAGAATTATTTTTGTATTACAAACCAATTATTCTTTTTTTTTTGTTAAGTATCTCCTATTTTGTTATCATTTATCTATACATTTTTAAATTAATCCTTTATAAAAAAACTAAAAAAATATATATTTTGTTTCCCTTAAAAAATGATTTTAAATTGATTTCCACTCTTTAGATAACGTTTTGATTTAAAAAACTCTTCAATTATTTTTGTATATTTATGAATGGATTTCTTTTTTTGTCTATTCGTTGTAAATAAGGAACTTGCAGGCAAGTTTTAACTTTCTTCGTTTTGTGAATTTAAGATTTAATTCTTTCTCTCTTTCTCACTTTTTTCAATTGGTTATATTTTAAAATTATTTTTCTAATTATAGTAGAGTAGAACCTCCATGGGAGGATACTCATTCTAGAGGTCACCTCTCTACAAAGGACATTTTTAATTTGAAAAATGATTATTTTCACTATTTAGCAACTTTCAGTAAGAGGACACCTCTCTGTAAAGGACACTTTGGCTCTGGAATTATGTGTCCTTTACAGAGACGCTCTACTGTAATATCTACAGTATAGTATATATACCTCTCTAGTTAGGTTATAAGTCACAATTTGGATTATAGATTATAAACACAAGGTAAAAAGACCAAATCCAGATAAATAAATGGTGCGTGACGTTTAAGTAACAACGCTGTTACCGACGTCGCACAATATTTATTTATTTGGATTTGGTCATATTGCCTTGTGTCTCAAGTTAGGTATTGCACAAACGATAAGTTCCCCAAGTTAATTGACTACTTACAATTCAATGTTTACCACACGTTATTCTTCAGAGAGACCATAGCCTCACTACATGGCTAAACTGAAGAGGAGTAGTCCTCTTTAAAATTCCTGAGTTCAACTGACCCGGTTGATAGACCTCAGCAAGGGTCCCACTCCAGGGATACGGAGGAGCTGCGTCTGTACTCATGTTAGAGTCGGCAGCAAAGGCGACTGCTTCCATGTTAGGAATGGCCTCAAATTACAGGCAAAGTCAACTTTCACCAAAGTGTGCCTGGATCATGGTGCCATGATCAACCAAAGCTGCCACCCTACACCCCATTCCATGAGATCATGGATTCGTGTAATCTTTACATAAGGGGATAAGAAACAACTACAACAGAAAGATAGTTGTGTGGAGATATTAACACATAATAATTGTAGATATAATCAGAACGATAATTGTGTGTGGAGATATTAACAAATAATAATTGTAGATATAATCAGAACGATAATTATGTGTGGAAATATTAACAAATAATAATTGTAGATATAATCAGAACTATAATTATGTGTGGAAATATTAACAAATAATAATTGTAGATATAATCAGAACGATAATTGTGTGTGGAGATATTAACAAATAATAATTGTAGATATAATCAGAACGATAATTGTGTTTGGAGATTACAACAAATAATAATTGTAGATATATTCAGAACGATAATTGTATGTGGAGATATTAACAAATAATAATTGTAGATTTAATCAGAACGATAATTGTGTGTGGAGATATTTACAAATAATAATTGTAGATTTAATAAGAACGATAATTGTGTGTGAAGATATCAACAAATAATAATTTTAGATATAATCAGAACGATAATTGTGTGTAGAGATATTAATAAATAATAATTGTAGATATAATCAGAACGATAATTGTATGTAAAGATTTTAACAAATAATATTTGTAGATATATTCAGAACGATGAATGTATGTGGCGATATCAAAAAGTAATAATTGTAGATTCAATCAGAACGATAATTGTGTGTGGAGATATTTTCAAATAATAATTGTAGATTTAATAAGAACGATAATTGTGTGTGGAGATTTTAGCAAATAATAATTGTAGATTTAATCAGAAAGATAATTGTGTGTGTGGATATTTTAACATATAATAATTGTAGATATAATCAGAACGATAATTGTGTGAGGTGTTTACAAAAAATAATAATTGTAGATATAATCAGAAAGATAATTGTGTGTGGAGATATTAAAAATAATAATTGTAGATATATTATCAGAAAGATAATTATGTGCGGAGATATTAACAAATAATAATTGCAGATATAATCAGAACGATAATTGTGTGTGAAGATATTAACAAATAATAATTGTAGATATAATCAGAACGATAATTGTGTGTGAGATATCAACAAATAATATAATTGTAGATATAATCAGAACGATAATTGTGTGTGTGAACATATCAACAAATATTAATTGTAGATTTAATCAGAACGTTAATTTTGTGTGGAGATATTACCAAATAATAATTGCAGGTATAATCAGAACGATAATTCCGTGTTGAAATATCAAAAAATAATTATTGTAGATAAAATCAGAACGTTAATTATATGTGGATATATCAACAAATAATAATTGTAGATATAATCAGAACGATAATTGTGTGTGGAGATATTAACAAATAATAATTGCAGGTATAATCAGGACGATAATTGTTTGTGGAGATATTAACAAATAATAATTGTAGATATAATCAGAACGATAATTGTGTGTGGAGATATTAACAAATAATAATTGCAGGTATAATCAGGACGATATGTGTTTGTGGAGATATTAACAAATAATAATTGTAGATATAATCAGAACGATAATTGTGTGTGGAGATATTAACAAATAATAATGGAAGATATAATCAGAATGATAATTATGTGCGATGATATTAACAAATAATAATTGTAGATATAATCAGAAAGATAATTGTGTGTGGAGATATTAACAAATAATAATTGTAGATATAACCGGAAAGATAATTGTGTGTGGAGATATTAACAAATAATAATTGTAGATATAATCAGAACGATAATTGTGTGTGGAGATATTAACAAAATTAATTGTAGATATAATCAGAACGATAATTGTGTGTGGAGATATTAACAAATAATAATTGCAGGTATAATCAGAACGATAATTGTTTGTGGAGATATTAACAAATAATAATTGTAGATATAACCGGAAAGATAATTGTGTGTGGAGATATTAACAAATAATATTTGCAGATATAATCAGAATGATAATTATGTGCGATGATATTAACAAATAATAATTGTAGATATAATCAGAAAGATAATTGTGTGTGAAGATATTAAAAATAATAATTGTAGATATAATCAGAAAGATAATTGTGTGTGGAGATATCAACAAATATTAATTGTAGATTTAATCAGAAAGATAATTGTTTGTGAAGATATCAACAAATAAGAATTGTAGAGTTCAATCAGAACGTTAATTGTGTGTGGAGATATTAAAAAATAATAATATAAAGGGATAAGCAAAAAAAACCTATATCTTTCTTTTTTAAAGAATAATTTCTTAGTAAATTGGCACATATCAGAATTATTTTTGTATTACAAACCAATTATTCTTTTTTTTTTGTTAAGTATCTCCTATTTTGTTATCATTTATCTATACATTTTTAAATTAATCCTTTATAAAAAAACTAAAAATATATATATTTTGTTTCCCTTAAAAAATGATTTTAAATTGATTTCCACTCTTTAGATAACGTTTTGATTTAAAAAACTCTTCAATTATTTTTGTATATTTATGAATGGATTTCTTTTTTTGGCTATTCGTTGTAAATAAGGAACTTGCAGGCAAGTTTTAACTTTCTTCGTTTTGTGAATTTAAGATTTAATTCTTTCTCTCTTTCTCACTTTTTTCAATTGGTTATATTTTAAAATTATTTTTCTAATTATAGTAGAGTAGAACCTCCATGGGAGGATACTCATTCTAGAGGTCACCTCTCTACAAAGGACATTTTTAATTTGAAAAATGATTATTTTCAATATTTAGCAACTTTCAGTAAGAGGACACCTCTCTGTAAAGGACACTTTGGCTCTGGAATTATGTGTCCTTTACAGAGACGCTCTACTGTAATATCTACAGTATAGTATATATACCTCTCTAGTTAGGTTATAAGTCACAATTTGGATTATAGATTATAAACACAAGGTAATAAGACCAAATCCAGATAAATAAATGGTGCGTGACGTTTAAGTAACAACGCTGTTACCGACGTCGCACAATATTTATTTATTTGGATTTAGTCATATTGCCTTGTGTCTCAAGTTAGGTATTGCACAAACGATAAGTTCCCCAAGTTAATTGACTACTTACAATTCAATGTTTACTACACTGTAGTCTTTCAGAGAGACCATAGCCTCACTACATGGCTAAACTGAAGAGGAGTAGTCCTCTTTAAAATTCCTGAGTTCAACTGACCCGGTTGATAGACCTCAGCAAGGGTCCCACTCCAGGGATACGGAGGAGCTGCGTCTGTACTCATGTTAGAGTCGGCAGCAATTAACAAATAATAATTGTAGATATAATCAGAACGATAATTGTGTGTGGAGATATTAACAAATAATAATTGTAGATATAATCAGAACGATAATTGTGTTTGGAGATTACAACAAATAATAATTGTAGATATATTCAGAACGATAATTGTATGTGGAGATATTAACAAATAATAATTGTAGATTTTAATCAGAACGATAATTGTGTGTGGAGATATTTACAAATAATAATTGTAGATTTAATAAGAACGATAATTGTGTGTGAAGATATCAACAAATAATAATTTTAGATATAATCAGAACGATAATTGTGTGTAGAGATATTAATAAATAATAATTGTAGATATAATCAGAACGATAATTGTATGTAAAGATTTTAACAAATAATATTTGTAGATATATTCAGAACGATGAATGTATGTGGCGATATCAAAAAGTAATAATTGTAGATTCAATCAGAACGATAATTGTGTGTGGAGATATTTTCAAATAATAATTGTAGATTTAATAAGAACGATAATTGTGTGTGGAGATTTTAGCAAATAATAATTGTAGATTTAATCAGAAAGATAATTGTGTGTGTGGATATTTTAACATATAATAATTGTAGATATAATCAGAACGATAATTGTGTGAGGTGTTTACAAAAAATAATAATTGTAGATATAATCAGAAAGATAATTGTGTGTGGAGATATTAAAAATAATAATTGTAGATATATTATCAGAAAGATAATTATGTGCGGAGATATTAACAAATAATAATTGCAGATATAATCAGAACGATAATTGTGTGTGAAGATATTAACAAATAATAATTGTAGATATAATCAGAACGATAATTGTGTGTGAGATATCAACAAATAATATAATTGTAGATATAATCAGAACGATAATTGTGTGTGTGAACATATCAACAAATATTAATTGTAGATTTAATCAGAACGTTAATTTTGTGTGGAGATATTAACAAATAATAATTGCAGGTATAATCAGAACGATAATTCCGTGTTGAAATATCAAAAAATAATTATTGTAGATAAAATCAGAACGTTAATTATATGTGGATATATCAACAAATAATAATTGTAGATATAATCAGAACGATAATTATGTGTGGAGATATTAACAAATAATAATTGCAGGTATAATCAGGACGATAATTGTTTGTGGAGATATTAACAAATAATAATTGTAGATATAATCAGAACGATAATTGTGTGTGGAGATATTAACAAATAATAATTGCAGGTATAATCAGGACGATATGTGTTTGTGGAGATATTAAAAAATAATAATTGTAGATATAATCAGAACGATAATTGTGTGTGGAGATATTAACAAATAATAATGGAAGATATAATCAGAATGATAATTATGTGCGATGATATTAACAAATAATAATTGTAGATATAATCAGAAAGATAATTGTGTGTGGAGATATTAACAAATAATAATTGTAGATATAACCGGAAAGATAATTGTGTGTGGAGATATTAACAAATAATAATTGTAGATATAATCAGAACGATAATTGTGTGTGGAGATATTAACAAAATTAATTGTAGATATAATCAGAACGATAATTGTGTGTGGAGATATTAACAAATAATAATTGCAGGTATAATCAGAACGATAATTGTTTGTGGAGATATTAACAACTAATAATTGTAGATATAACCGGAAAGATAATTGTGTGTGGAGATATTAACAAATAATATTTGCAGATATAATCAGAATGATAATTATGTGCGATGATATTAACAAATAATAATTGTAGATATAATCAGAAAGATAATTGTGTGTGAAGATATTAAAAATAATAATTGTAGATATAATCAGAAAGATAATTGTGTGTGGAGATATCAACAAATATTAATTGTAGATTTAATCAGAAAGTTAATTTTGTGTGGAGATATAAACAAAAATATAAATGTAGATATAATCAGAACGATAATTGTGTGTGAGATATCAACAAATAATATAATTGTAGATATAATCAGAACGATAATTGTGTGTGTTAACATATCAACAAATATTAATTGTAGATTTAATCAGAACGTTAATTTTGTGTGGAGATATTAACAAATAATAATTGCAGGTATAATCAGAACGATAATTCCGTGTTGAAATATCAAAAAATAATTATTGTAGATAAAATCAGAACGTTAATTATATGTGGATATATCAACAAATAATAATTGTAGATATAATCAGAACGATAATTATGTGTGGAGATATTAACAAATAATAATTGCAGGTATAATCAGGACGATAATTGTTTGTGGAGATATTAACAAATAATAATTGTAGATATAATCAGAACGATAATTGTGTGTGGAGATATTAACAAATAATAATTGCAGGTATAATCAGGACGATATGTGTTTGTGGAGATATTAAAAAATAATAATTGTAGATATAATCAGAACGATAATTGTGTGTGGAGATATTAACAAATAATAATGGAAGATATAATCAGAATGATAATTATGTGCGATGATATTAACAAATAATAATTGTAGATATAATCAGAAAGATAATTGTGTGTGGAGATATTAACAAATAATAATTGTAGATATAACCGGAAAGATAATTGTGTGTGGAGATATTAACAAATAATAATTGTAGATATAATCAGAACGATAATTGTGTGTGGAGATATTAACAAAATTAATTGTAGATATAATCAGAACGATAATTGTGTGTGGAGATATTAACAAATAATAATTGCAGGTATAATCAGAACGATAATTGTTTGTGGAGATATTAACAACTAATAATTGTAGATATAACCGGAAAGATAATTGTGTGTGGAGATATTAACAAATAATATTTGCAGATATAATCAGAATGATAATTATGTGCGATGATATTAACAAATAATAATTGTAGATATAATCAGAAAGATAATTGTGTGTGAAGATATTAAAAATAATAATTGTAGATATAATCAGAAAGATAATTGTGTGTGGAGATATCAACAAATATTAATTGTAGATTTAATCAGAAAGTTAATTTTGTGTGGAGATATAAACAAAAATATAAATGTAGATATAATCAGAACGATAATTATGTGTTGAAATATCAAAAAATAATTATTGTAGATAATTCAGAACGTTAATTATATGTGGAGATATCAACAAATAATAATTGTAGATATAATCAGAAAGATAATTGTGTGTGGAGATATCAACAAATAATAATTGTAGATATGATCAGAACGATAATTGTGTGTGGAGATCTTAACAAATAATAATTGTAGATATAAACAGAACGATAATTGATTGTCAGATATTAACAAATAATAATTGTAGATAAATTCAGAACGATTATTGTGTGTGGAGATATTAACAAATAATAATTGTAGATTTAATAAGAACGATAATTGTTTGTGAAGATACCAACAAATAATAATTGTAGATATAATCAGAACGATAATTGTGTGTGGAGATCTAACAAATAATAACTGTAGATTTAATCAGAACGATAATTGTGTGTGGAGATATTAACAAATAATAATTGTAGATATAATCAGAAAGATATTGGTGTGTGGAGATATTATCAAATAATAATTGTAGATAAATTCAGAACGATTATTGTGTGTGGAGATATTAACAAATAATAATTGTAGAAATAATCAGAACGATAATTGTGTGTGGAGATATCAGCAAATAATTATTGTAGATATAATCAGAACGATAATTGTGAGTGGAGATATTAACAAATAATAATTGTAGATTTAATAAGAACGATAATTGTTTGTGAAGATACCAACAAATAATAATTGTAGATATAATCAGAACGATAATTGTGTGTGGAGATCTAACAAATAATAACTGTAGATTTAATCAGAACGATAATTGTGTGTGGAGATATTAACAAATAATAATTGTAGATATAATCAGAAAGATATTGGTGTGTGGAGATATTATCAAATAATAATTGTAGATAACATCAGAAAGATAATTGTGTGTGGAGATATTAACAAATAATAATTATAGATATAATCAGAACGATAATTTTGTGTGGAGATATTAACAAAAATATAAATGTAGATATAATCAGAACGATAATTATGTATTGAGATATTAGAAAATAATAATTGTAGATAAAATCAGAACTTTAATTTTATGTGGAGATATCAACAATTAATTAGATATAATCAGAAAGATAATTGTGTGTGGAGATATTAACAAATAATAATTGTAGATATAATCAGAACGATAATTGTGTGTGGAGATATCAACAAATAATAATTGTAGATATAATCAGGACGATAATTGAGTGTGGAGATATTAACAAATAATAATTGTAGATATAATCAGAACGATAATTGTGTGTGGAAATATTAACAAATAATAATTGTAGGTATAATCAGAACGATAATTGTGTGTGGAGATATCAACAAATAATAATTGTAGATATAATCAGAACGATAATTGTGTGTAGAGATATTAACAAATAATAATTGTAGATATAATCAGAACGATATTTGTGTGTGGAGATATTAACAAAAATTAATTGTAGATATAATCAGAAAGATAATTGTTTGTGAAGATATCAACAAATAAGAATTGTAGAGTTCAATCAGAACGTTAATTGTGTGTGGAGATATTAAAAAATAATAATATAAAGGGATAAGCAAAAAAAACTTATATCTTTCTTTTTTAAAGAATAATTTCTTAGTAAATTGGCACATATCAGAATTATTTTTGTATTACAAACCAATTATTCTTTTTTTTTTTGTTAAGTATCTCCTATTTTGTTATCATTTATCTATACATTTTTAAATTAATCCTTTATAAAAAAACTAAAAAAATATATATTTTGTTTCCCTTAAAAAATGATTTTAAATTGATTTCCACTCTTTAGATAACGTTTTGATTTAAAAAACTCTTCAATTATTTTTGTATATTTATGAATGGATTTCTTTTTTTGTCTATTCGTTGTAAATAAGGAACTTGCAGGCAAGTTTTAACTTTCTTCGTTTTGTGAATTTAAGATTTAATTCTTTCTCTCTTTCTCACTTTTTTCAATTGGTTATATTTTAAAATTATTTTTCTAATTATAGTAGAGTAGAACCTCCATGGGAGGATACTCATTCTAGAGGTCACCTCTCTACAAAGGACATTTTTAATTTGAAAAATGATTATTTTCACTATTTAGCAACTTTCAGTAAGAGGACACCTCTCTGTAAAGGACACTTTGGCTCTGGAATTATGTGTCCTTTACAGAGACGCTCTACTGTAATATCTACAGTATAGTATATATACCTCTCTAGTTAGGTTATAAGTCACAATTTGGATTATAGATTATAAACACAAGGTAATAAGACCAAATCCAGATAAATAAATGGTGCGTGACGTTTAAGTAACAACGCTGTTACCGACGTCGCACAATATTTATTTATTTGGATTTGGTCATATTGCCTTGTGTCTCAAGTTAGGTATTGCACAAACGATAAGTTCCCCAAGTTAATTGACTACTTACAATTCAATGTTTACTACACTGTAGTCTTTCAGAGAGACCATAGCCTCACTACATGGCTAAACTGAAGAGGAGTAGTCCTCTTTAAAATTCCTGAGTTCAACTGACCCGGTTGATAGACCTCAGCAAGGGTCCCACTCCAGGGATACGGAGGAGCTGCGTCTGTACTCATGTTAGAGTCGGCAGCAAAGGCGACTGCTTCCATGTTAGGAATGGCCTCAAATTACAGGCAAAGTCAACTTTCACCAAAGTGTGCCTGGATCATGGTGCCATGATCAACCAAAGCTGCCACCCTACACCCCATTCCATGAGATCATGGATTCGTGTAATCTTTACATAAGGGGATAAGAAACAACTACAACAGAAAGATAGTTGTGTGGAGATATTAACACATAATAATTGTAGATATAATCAGAACGATAATTGTGTGTGGAGATATCAACAAATAATAATTGTAGATATAATCAGAACGATAATTGTGTGTGGAGATATCAACAAATAATAATTGTAGATTCAATCAGAACTATAATTGTGTGTGGAGATATCAACAAATAATAATTGTAGATATAATAAGAACGATAAATGTGTGTGGAGATATCAACAAATGATAATTGTAGATGTAATCAGAACGATAATTATGTGTGAAGATATTAACAAATAATAATTGTAGATGTAATCAGAACGATAATTGTGTGTGGAGATATTAACAAATAATAATTGTAGGTATAATCAGAACGATAATTGTGTGTGTGGAGATAATAACAAATAACAATTGTAGATATAATCAGAACGATAATCGTATGTCGAGATATCAACAAATAATAATTGTAGATATAATCAGAACGATAATTGTGTGTGGAGATATCAACAAATAATAATTGTAGATATAATCAGAACAATAATTGTGTGTGGAGATATCAACAAATAATAATTGTAGATATAATAAGAACGATAAATGTGTGTGGAGATATCAACAAATGATAATTGTAGATGTAATCAGAACGATAATTATGTGTGAAGATATTAACAAATAATAATTGTAGATATAATCAGAACGATAATTGTGTGTGGAGATATTAACAAATAATAATTGTAGGTATAATCAGAACGATAATTGTGTGTGGAGATATCAACAAATAATAATTGTAGATATAATTAGAACGATAATTGTGTGTGGAGATATTAACAAATAATAATTGTAGATATAATCAAAACGATAATTGTGTGTGGAGATATTAACAAATAATAATTGTAGATATAATCAGAACAATAATTGTGTGTAGAGATATTAATAAATAAAATATAAAATTGAATTTAAAATATATGAAAAATAATATCACAAATCAAAATAAAATATGTTCATTAGCCATGATGCAACACTTTCCCCTCTCCAGAGGTCGTCACGTCCTCGTGAATTATCTTATCAATTCTCTCACACAAAATAGGGTTTGAGTCTTGAGACATGGACAATCAATGGGTCTTGGCCAGGATTATCTTTCGGCTCAATTAAGTGATTTACATTAGACAGATTCTTCAATATTCGATATGGGCCAAAATAATTTCTCAATAGTTTTTCTCATTTTCCGATTTTCCTGACTGGTGTCCAAACTGTCACTAAATGTCCCGGTTCATATATTTCCTCATTGTGTTTTTTGTCATAGTTTCTTTTAATTCTTTCCTTAGTCTTCCCTGTGTTGCAATTTTGTCTAAGTAGTTTTCTATATATTCGTCGTAATCATCCATGTTACTGTCCATTAGAATATTCTCGTTGTCTAAGGGCGACATGGGTTCCCTCTCAAACAACAGGAAAAATGGAGAGTAGTCTGTGGTTTCTTGAATCGTGGTATTATACGCGTGGGTGATAAAAGGGAGGATTTCGTCCCAGTTCTTCTGGTCTGTTTTCACATACATGCTGATCATATTGATTAAAATTCTATTTAGCAGTTTCGGATATAAATTTTCCAACATGAGGTAAGTTTTGTTTATTCTTTTATAGAATACTAGCGGATGTACCCGGCTTCGCCCGGGGTTTTACCCGAGTAAAGATTTGTCTAACGAACATTTGTTAAAACAATTCTCTATAAAATTATTTAAAAAAATAATAGATAGATTTTGATAATTTGAAAATCGTAAATTTGAATCTCTCGATAAAGTGAACATTTTTTCCCGTCCCTGTTTGCCGTGTCATCCTGAATTTTGTCTTTCCTAATTTTCTACATTACAAAATCATAGTTTTATCTAGTGAGCATTTTTTCCGGTCCCTTGAAAAATACTCGATAAGTTGAATAAAATCAATATTAATTGGTTCCCTCGGTAATTGGAAGTTAAAGGAATAGTATCTTCGCCTTGGAATTGTATCAATATTCTTGTCTCAAATAAATTGCCGTGTCATCCTGAGATAATCTCACTTTTGATAAATAATCTTTAAGATAATAAACTTAGTGATAATAAAACTTATAGATAAAAAACTTGTTAACATCGTCGCAATGGTGACGCTGCTTGCGTGTTAAATCTACAAATCTGCAAATAACTCTAAGGATATTCAAGATATTCAAGAAATTATTTTTCAAAAACCTTCCCGGGGATATACCTAATAATATTCCAAACCTTCACGGCGATTGGATGTATGGTTTTTGAATCTATAGAGTACACACAGACAGACAGACATTAAATTATATTAATATACTAGCGGACGTACCCGGCTTCGCCCAGGTGTTACTCGAGTAAAGGTTTGTCTAACGAATCTCTCGATAAAGTGAACATTTTTTCCCGGTCCCTTGAAAAATACTCGATAAGTTGAATAAAATCATTATTAATTGGTTCCCTCGGTAATTGGAAGTTAAAGGAATAGTATCTTGCCTTGGAATTGTATCATTATTCTTGTCTCAAATAAATTGCCGTGTCATCCTGAATTTTGTCTTTCCTAATTTTCTACATTACAAAATCATCGTATCATCATGATAATATTTAGAGCAGATTGTTGAATTATAACAGATAAATTAGAATATTTATCTTGATTATTTTAAAGCGAAAAGTTATTTCAAAAATTTTATTTGCTAGAAACCTTCCCTGTACTATACTGGATAACTTCCCAAAGTTTCATGGCGTTCCAATGAGTGGTTTGGTCAGGCATAAAGGACAAACAGACCACAAACACACACACATACATTCATTTTTATATATATAGAGATATAGTCACGACCGTCTTTCCTGGCCTCTGTCACGGATGAAATTTAAAAATTAAAAAAAGATGCCGAAACCCGGGATCGAACCAGGGACCTTTAGATATTCAGTCTAACGCTCTCCTAACTGAGCTATTTCGGCTTATTTTATTTATTTCTATAGAAGCTTCTATCTTTATAATTATATATATTTTCAAAAAGTCAATTCACACCTCTTCGCTGGAGACCATGGGAATACTGACTAATTCATTATGCTAACATAATTATAAATACAAGTATCAGAGTCATCAACAATTCTGTCATCGTTTGCTTTTGTGAATGGAATAAATACCCAAATAGGGCCATTTCTTATAAGCATCGGTGGTTCAGTGGTAGAATGCTCGCCTGCCACGCGGGCGGCCTGGGTTTGATTCCCGGCCGATGCATTTTTTTTCTTTTTTACAATTTTTAAAACTCATTCATATTATTATCCCTATATATATAAAAGTCAGCGTATGTATGTATGTTTGTCAACTATACACGTCCACAATACGTAACTAATATGACTGATATTTTAACAGTATATAAAGTAGAATCTGGAAAAACTCTTAGTGAAAATTTCAGGTCTCTATCCCGAATATCCGTCGTGTTATTTTCAAATTTGCTCTTTCGCTCGCGCCTCTAGCGGTGAAAATGAGGGGTAATACCAGCTGACCTAATGTACATGTAAAGTTTGGAGCGGGACGTTTCAAAAGAGTGACATCCTCGGCTCCAATTTATAATTGTAACAAATAGTATTTGAATAAAAACATTCAATCGGGTAAAACACGGGCGTTGCCCGGGTCATTCGGCTAGTATATATATATACTAGACGGGTGACCCGGGCTTCGCCCCGGGATTGACCCGTGTGCATATCTACCCGAGTGATATATATTTAGATAATATTTTTTAAATAATTGTTTGTGATTAGCATTATCCATTTGTTTACATCAGCATAATTTAATCTAATCTTTGATAGAGGGCGCTGTTCGTGAGCTAAGTAGAATAATTTGAATATATAGTTTCAATAATTGATTTATCTATTTTTTAAAATAGCCTATCGTCTTCCCCGTATTTATTTACCTATGTATGGAAATTTTGGTTTGAATTAGTGAACTACTGCGAATTTGTATACCGGACATACAAACAAACAAACATACAAACATTCATTTTTATATATATAGATGTTTTTCTCATAATCAGAAAAACTGTACTAGGTATTTAAATAATAAAAAAAAATATTTCAATAAGATTTGAACCTATCAAAAAAAAATCAATAGAGCAATGGAGTTAACCAATACGCTAATGTTTTCTCATTTGGAATTGAATTGATATATATATCAATATATATAAATCAATATATATATATTACTTTTTCAGGTGTCTACACTTGGAGGCAAGTGCGCTCAATGGCTATCTAGAAAGGTGGTCTTTCCGCTCGACCGAAGGTGTGGAAGATGAACTTCCAGGCCTCTCTTGTAAATTGGAACAAGTTCTCGGAGCATTGGGAGATGTCTGTATGGAAGAACTTTCAGCGGGCGATTTGACGCATGCGGAATTCCATTTTTCGATGTAAGAAGAAGAAAGATATATTATATACACAATATATTTATGTTTTCAGCCTAGAGGAAAAACTCGACAGCTTCGAAGCAGATATCATCGACATTCTGCAACAGGCAGCGACATAAGCCCATCCGGAATTTTCTACAAACGGAAGTGGAACTTATCAAGACGAATGAAGCTTCAAGTCGGCGAGCCCATTTTGTTTCCAAATGTCAGAGTGTGTTTACCCCATCAATCTTGAATATATTAGTTGAAGAATCCCTAAGCCAAATTTATAATAGACTATTAACATACAATAAAGAGGGGTTATCTTTTATATTTTCAAAATTATTAGAAATTAATTTAAATATAGGGAGATATACGCCGATGTATGCTGGGTGTCAAGGTGTAAAACTACCGGCTTTTATCACGAATAGAAGGGCACTACATAACATAAATGCACCCGATGACATGTGTTTTTATTACTCTACTAGACGAATGGCCCGGGCAACGCCCGGGTTTTACCCGAGTGCGAATATATTTTAAAAACGTTTTAATCTTCATCTAGATCTTCATCTTGTCTACACCTTGTATACATCTTGCTTCCTAGGGTTGCCTAGAGTGGCCGCTATAGACAGGGTGGTCTGTATAGACAGGTGGATGTATCACACAGCTGATAACAGGGTTGCCTAGAGTGGCCGCTATAGACAGGGTGGTCTGTATAGACAGGTGGATGTATCACACAGCTGATAACAGGGTTGTCTAGAGTGGGCGCTATAGACAGGGTGGTTTGTATAGACAGGTGTATGTATCACACTGCTGATAACAGGGTTGCCTAAAGTGACCGCTATAGACAGGGTGGTCTGTATAGACAGGTGGATGTAACACACTGCTGATTACAGGGTTGCCTAAAGTGACCGCTATAGACAGGGTGGTCTGTATAGACAGGTGGATGTAACACACTGCTGATAACAGGGTTGTCTAGAGTGGCCGCTATAGACAGGTATATGTATCACACAGCTGATAACAGGGTTATCTAGAATGGCCGCTATATACAGGGTGGTCTGTATAGACAGGTGGATGTATCACACAGCTGATAACAGGGTTGTCTAGAGTGGTCGCTATAGACAGGGTGGTCTGTATAGACAGGTGGATGTAACACACTGCTGATTACAGGGTTGCCTAAAGTGACCGCTATAGACAGGGTGGTCTGTATAGACAGGTGGATGTAAAAAACTGCTGATTACAGGGTTGCCTAAAGTGACCGCTATAGACAGGGTGGTCTGTATAGACAGGTGGATGTAACACACTGCTGATAACAGGGTTGTCTAGAATGGCCGCTATAGACAGGTGTATGTATCACACAGCTGATAACAGGGTTGTCTAGAGGGGGGCAGGGAGGACACGTGTTCGCCGGCAGCCAATGGGCGCGCATTCTATCCGTGAGCTTCAGACAGAATAAGGCAATTATATAAGTAGATCCTTGCCGCCTTATACCCAGTATCTAGCAATCCTCACCGTTCTAAGCACTACGAACCTTTTCTTTCTAACCTCATAGGCGTTATACCAGCTCCAATGCCACACGGACGCAATAAACATTTTGAGGAGCTAAATTCTCTCGCGATCAATGTTTATAGTATAGAGAAAAATAAATCTTCCCCCTCCAGCTTTCCGACAATGTAGATAGCAAAGAAATATAAATATATTGTTACGACGCTTCTCAGCCGTCGATGTTTGCGTTCAAGGTTTACTGAGAAGACAATGTGGATTCTTTAGGCTACTGCTTAGTGCGGTATATTTATTACAAGAGCTTAAAAGAGTAGATAAGTAACTATACAGTAGAAGATTAACTTGCCTTCAATGTCCTCCACTAGAGGGATCCTTCTCCGCTACCGTCTTCCCGGTCAGTCCATACGGCCACACGTTCGGAGCCCACTTCTCAGACAGACTTCTCTCCCCAGACTGCCATGTCTTCTCGGCACACACAAATCCTTGGCAGGCCGGCCAGCTTCCTTCCACTGCGGCACCAGCTGGGCTCGCTGATCCCTTCCCCACGGCGACGCCAGCTGGACTCCCCCGACTGTCTGCCACCCCCTCCTGGAATTTGTCAATCAACACTTCCGAGAAGGGGCCCTTCTTCTCTTGGCGTTCCCATTTCTTCCCTGCTACTTCTCTGCTGCATCGTTTCAATATATATATAAAATTGAATGTGTCTGTCTGTCTGTGTGTGCGTGTGTCCTCTATGGATTCAAAAACCATACATCCAATCGCCGTGAAATTTTGGGATATTATTAGGTGTATCCCCGGAAAGGTTTACGAAAAATAATTTCTTGAATATCTTGAATATCCTTAGAGTTATTTGCAGATTTGTATATTTAACTCGCAAGCAGCGTCACCATTGAAACGGAGATAGGCTTAGTTTGCTGCTCCTGATGACCTTGGGTCATCGTGTGAGTCACAGCATGATGCTACAAAAACACTCTCTCTGGGGATTTTACAGCGTCGACAACCTGTAAGATTGCCTCTCTCATATATTATACTTTAAACATCTGCTTAATTAAAGAATTTTTCATTTGAAAGAGACTGCTCTCTTAACCCCCTTTAGACAACATTAAATGATATCCCGTGTCGATGATTTTGTAATGTATAGAATTAGGAAAGACAAAATTCAGGATGACACGGCTCACAGGGAACGGTAAAAAATGTTCACTTTATCGAGGAAATACAAAATTCGGGATGACACGGCACACAGGGACCGGGAAAAAATGATCACTTTATCGAGAGATTCAAATTTACGAGTTTCAAATCATCAAAATATATCTTTTTTTTAAATATGTTTTTAGAGAATTGTTTTAACAAATGTTCGTTATACAAACCTTTACTCGGGTAAAACCCGGGCGAAGCCGGGCACATCCGCTAGTTTATTTATATATAAAAGTCATTATTTTCTGATTAGGCATTTCAATCGTCTTTTTGACTCAAAATCGCTCTACGTTTGTCACGTATTGCTATATCGTAGTAGATCCGGAGTCAAATATCGTCCACAAAGAAATTTATCGCGGCGAGAATCCGGCGGAGAAGTTCTTGTTGAGTTTATTTTCAACAGTTTCAACAGTAAGTTAAAAGAACGCCTCAGAAATTATCCTTCCGTCGATATGAACGAGCAACAAAAAATTGACTTTTTTAACGCGCAAACTTGCCATATCTGTAGAAAACAATTGGCCATTGAGACAAAGGTAATCGATCATTGTCATTGGAGTGGTCGGTATAGAGGGGCCTCCCACAATATCTGCAATTTGAATTACCACAATAATACAAATTTTCGATGCTTATTACATGTAGCAAAGAACTACCACAACCATTTTTTAATTAAAGCCCTTCGTCATGTGCCTCATAAACGTCTTACAATTATTCCTATGAATATGGAAAAATATTCGGTCATTCTGGTAGATAATGTCATGTTTTTGGATTCATTCCAATTTCTATCCTATCGTTGAATACGCTTAGTTCAAAATTACCGCTAGATGGGTTCAAGGTTCTTTCCCAATGTTTTCCGTATCATACCAATCTGCTTTGTCGTAAAGGCGTCTATCCTTACGAGTACATAACGGATAGTTCAAAATTTCAGAAACAAGCCTCCCTCCCATTGAAGCTTTTTCCAGCAAACTTTTAAATGAAACCTGCTCCAACGAATCGTACGCTTTTGCGCAACAAGTATGGGAGGAACTTAACTGTACAACGCTCGGAGAATACCACGATATATATTTAATTGGCGACGTGGCTATTCTAGCCGATATTTGTCAATATTTCAGAGACTTCTGTCTAAGACAGCTGGACCCAATTTTTCTTCTCCGTCTCTCTCTCTTGACGCAGCACTAAAAATGAAAAATGTTTCGTTAGATCTAAGAGGACACCTCTCCTTAAATGACAGATTGACTCTGCAATTAGGTGTTGTCCTTTACAGGGAGGTCTACTGTTTAAATATTATTTGATGCCACGCATATTTTATGAATAATATATTTTGTTGCGTAAAGATAAAGAATTGAAGGTTCAGTCATGATAAAAGAAAAATAGTAAATAATTATTTATCATCAAGTAATTTTTGCCAATTACTTGTATGAAGAAAATTATACATTAAATATTTTAACAATTATATAGAATTTATATAATTAATTCTATATTAGTGAATTTAAAAAATAGGTAAGTTAACTATATATATTTTTACAACATTGATAATAGTGGCATATTCTAAACTATGGTCAAAAATGTAGAATAGTTAATGATGTGAAATAATATATATATATATAAACGAATACAATAAAGCATCAAGGGCTGCGTATCTTTATTAAAACGACAATTTACGAGCTTTCGAGCACATACGCCCTTCTACAGGAATTAATAACACAATAATAATCCAACCTAGTTTGAAATATAATTTATATACATATAGCTATTGTTTTGCATATCTGCTTAACTAGAATAATATTAAAATGATTGAATTTACATGTAGGTATAATGATTTGGAAAACTAATTCTAAAATATATGAGGTAATATGATGTCTAATGGGATTCCTTGTAAGTTGTAAAATTTGTAAAATACAAAATAAGTTTACTTTAATGTATCATATTACCTCATATATTTTAGAATTAGTTTTCCAAATCATTATACCTACATGTAAATTCAATCATTTTAATATTATTCTAGTTAAGTAGATATGCAAAACAATAGCTATATGTATATAAATTATATTTCAAACTAGGTTGGATTATTATTGTGTTATTAATTCCTGTAGAAGGGCGTATGTGCTCGAAAGCTCGTAAATTGTCGTTTTAATAAAGATACGCAGCCCTTGATGCTTTATTGTATTCGTTTATAAATTGTACAGGGTTTTTTCATTCTATATATATATATATTTTAAATAAAATATTTGAATTTTTAGATCATATAATATATATAGAATTTTTTAGGGTCGTTCAATTTAGCAAATAAATCATGTGTACATAATTTCCAACTTTTAGGTGTTTGTGGTGGTCGGAAAAACAAATTTGTATATTTCCATTTAAACTTATTTGAATTAATATGAAGAAATTGATTAACAAATTTTTATATTTTGTTAATATTTACTTCTTAATTCAAGATCCATTTATTGTCACTTATCGCTTCGTTTTTAACCCATATACAGGGTGATCCAAAAGTCCCGCACAACTTTAAAAATTAATAACTCCGCGAATATTTGCGCTAGAGCAATGCGGTAAACACCATTGTGTTCAGGATGCAATGGGATTTTTTATGGTAAATAATGAAAAATTCGAAATTGATTTTAGTTACAACTTTATTCGCTAGATGGAGCCCTACCAGAATCAGCGATTCAGCGGCCAAATTGTTTGATAAATTGAAAAATATAACTGAACGACGCGTATTTTTACTTTTTGAATACCAGGAAAGAACCCTAATAATATCAAATGATAAATTAATAAAACACCATTTCGCCAAAAGTTAGAAGAAATGGTTAACGATTTTTAAATACAATCAGAGATATGTAAAATAGGTATATGCAAATTAAAACATGTAGCAAAAAAAAACCTGATATTTTAGATGCGATTTGCCGGAATCCTCTCAGCTATTTATATTTCGAAAATAATAATTTTCTATTTTTTTTTAAAATTCAACTCTCTCTCAGTATCGATTATATTTATTTTAATTCATTTGAAAAATATTTATCTATCTCTCTGATGATTTATTTTACTCTGGAATGCCGTTGTTGTTTTTGTCGTGTCCAATAAAGAGCCTCAGATTCTTTTCGTTTGGCCAACAAAAAATGTCCAATTTATATACACATATATTCTTACATAATGAGACTTTAAAGATTGCAAATAATCTTCATCTATTTACATACACAACACATATCCCCCCTTAATAATACTCCAGTCGGTCTAGGGGTTTCCTGGCTCTCTGAGGTCTAGGACTGCGGACGGGCACTTGCACAGCGGCAGCCTCCGGTTTAGGAGTGCAAGAGGGCACGTGCACAGAAGCAGTCTCCTCATTGTTTCCTGATGTAACCTCTGGAACCTCCTCTTCACTTTATTTCTGACTTCCACCTACAGGCTTCTCTCCTGATGTTCGAGGAAGTATCAAATTTCTTGTCTCCACTTGTTTCTTTCTCACAGGTCGCAATTGATTGATATGCCTCTTATACACGACGCCCTCGCAACTTATAAGGTAGTGACGGTAGCTCAATAATTCCAAAATGGTACCTTTTTACCGTTTATATCCAGTTGCATAGTTGCGGAAATAAACCTCGCAACCTGTAGTAAATTGCTCCTGCCTTCTTACGGCCTCATGAAATACCTCTCGCGGATTTCCCATCTTGGTATTAAATTCGAGAATCTTGATCTTAAACTTCCCTTCATTAGCAGTTCAGCCGGGGAATTCCTTTATTACAGTTTGGGGGAATGCTCTATAAGCAAATAGGAAACTTTGTAGATTCGTCTCTAAATCATCCTTCCCATTATTCTTTCTCAAAAGGTTTTTAAACTCTCTTACATATCTCTCAGCTAAACCATTTGTACTAGGATTATACGGACTGGTCTTAGTGTGCCGTATACCATTCATTTTGGTAAATTGCTCCAATTCACCGAAGACAAACTGTCTTCCGTTATCTGTAACCAAAAATTAGGTCAATCCAAATCTGGCAAAATTTCTCTAAGATGATTTATAATCGTTTTTCTGGTAATATCTTTGATGATAAAAATTTCTATCCACTTCGAGTATGCGTCCACGAGAACCAAAAGCATTCTTCCCATGAACGGACCCGCTAGATCAAGATGAAGTCGATGCCACGGTTTTTCGGGCCAAGTCCATTCCGAGATGGTAGCCGGGGGCATGCTTGCCGATTCTTGGCATACTCTACATTCTCTAGTTAACTCCTCGATGTTACTGTCTATGCCTGGCCACCAGAAAATACCGTCTGGCAATCATCTTCATTTTAACAATCCCCATGTGTATTTCATGCAAGTCATTTAAAATTAAAGATATTAATTTTTGGGGAATTACCACTCTTTCACGCCATTGAAGACAACCAAACTCCAAACTTAATTCTTAATTGATCTTATAATGAGGAGCTAGTGGGTTTTCTCTCGGTACCCTTGTGAATTTCCAGTTGCCTTCTCTAACATTCCTTAATACTATAGACAGTATTTTATCTTGGGGCGTCTCATTAGCCACCTCCATGAAAGAGAACGGTACCTCATTCGACTTCCTAAGAAGAAGTACCTGGTCTTCATCAAGAGACTCCCTGACACTCGATTCTAAAGGAAGACGTAACAATGCGTCAACATTGGAATTATCACTAGTTTTTCGAAATTCCACAGTATAATTAAATGCAGCTAATTTTAAGGACCATCTTTTAATTCTGGATGATGCACATATGGGAATTGGTTTATGAGGTGAAAATATATGAATTAAGGGTCGGTTGTCTGTGACTAATACAAATTTTCGTCCCAGTAAGTATTGTCTGAATTTCTCAACGCCAAAAGTTATGCTCAACGCTTTCTTTTCTAGTTGAGAGAAACGTTTTTCCGCTTCAGTTAATGTTCTAGAAGCAAAAGCTATAGGGCATTCTTCCTTTCTATCATTTCTATGACTCATAATTACGCCTAGTCCATAGTCCATTAATAATGATTTACATTTTAAAAATAACATTCGATATTTTTCGTCCAATTCCATCTACAATTTTTATTCAAAAGTTGATAGAATAGCGCTGAAATGTTTGCTATATTCTTTATGAATCTATAATAATAAATTAAGAGTCCTATGAAAGATTTCAATTGCGAAACATTCTTTAGGTTCAGGCGCCTCTATCACTGCTTTAATTTTATTTTCTAAGGGATGTAGTCCATATTTATTCATTTTAAACCCTAAATATTCCACCGATTTCTTTTTAAGTTTACATTTATATCTGTTTAACTTTAAACCTTTTTCTAGCAATCATCTAAACACTAGATCCAACTTTTGTTCATGATCTTCAAAGATTTTCCTGCAACCAAAATATCATCTATGTAGCAGGCCACACCTGGCAAATCAGAAAATAGGCCTTCCATAATCCTCTGAAATTTATTTGGTGCTACCGCTACGTCATATGGTAGTATTTTATAAGAAAACAACCTCTTTGTTGTGTTTATATCAACAACAGCTTTGGCTTCTTCCGCTAACATTACTTGTAAGTAAGCCTGTGATAGGTCTAGAGTCGAAGGTACGGTGCTTGTAGATAATTTTGAAAAGATCTCATCGATCGATGGAATGGGATACCTATCTAATTCTATTGCTTTATTAGCTGTACATCTAAAATCACCACATATCCTTACATTGAAGCGGTCCAATATGCATGAACTATAGGTTATAAAATGCAAGAATTCACTAAATGATCAATTTCATTCTCTACTTTGTTTTTTAGAGAGAAAGGTAAACTTCTGGCCTTACAAAACCCAGGAGTCACATCCTTTTTTAAATTAAAATTTATTCTAACGTCCTTTAGACAGCCCAAATATTTGTTAAACAAATCTGCATACCTATCAATCAAATTTTTATATATTTAAATATATTTCTATTATATTCATTATTTAAAATTTTAATGCTGAACAATATAGAATAATCAAGTTTCAACTGTTTAAGCCATTCTCTTCTTAATTAAATTGCCTGGATTTTTTCATTTATAACTATTAATCGTAAATATTGGTTGGCTTCTTTTACAAAAATATTTCTTTAATCTATAATCTCTATTGATTTACCACAAAAGGATTTTAATCTTAAATTTGTTGGAAATAATCTTTTACCTTGCCAATAATTCTTATAAATATATTTAGGTATTAACGTAACTGGACTTCCTGTATCTATTGTAACGCACAAAGAATAATCATCTACTGTTAAATTTATTGTGGCATCAGTTTCGCCCTGTACAGAATATATAGAGTCCTCTTGTACAAATTTACATCCCCACATTCTTTTACTAGCTTTGCAGACCCTACTTAAATGACCCAGTTTATTACATTTTAAAACAAGTCTTTGTTCTATGAGGTAAAACAGATGCCACGTGTGAATGTCTTTCACCACATATATAACACACTATTTTGCCTTTGCCTGAAAGGCCTATACTGCGCCGTACTATTATTGTACTCACCCTTTTTATCCTTTCAATTCACAGGGGATATCTTGGCCACTAATTTATCTTGTAATTCTCTTGTATTTATTTCTGCCAATTCCAACGAGATCGCCACTGCAAAAACTTTATCCAGGGTGACATCGTCGTCCTCTTGTAGTAGCTTCTTTTGCAGGATTTCCGACTTGATTCCAGCCACAAAACGGTCTCGCATCATGGTTCCCAACATATCGACGAAATTACAATTTATTGTCAAATGTTTCAATTCTCTAAGATATTCCGAAATTGATTCTCCTTCCTGTTGAATTCTCTTTAAAAGTCTGCATCGCTGTGGTATCACTTTCTTCTTTGGATCCAAATGCAGCCTAATTCTTTGAATGATAGTATCATAGGGTTGATCTTTCATTAGACCAGGAAGAAAATGTCGTTTCCCTGCTTCAAAGTTTCAGAATCTGGTAGCGAGGTAAAAATCAGCACTTTATCTCCTCCTTCAGATGCCAAAAAGAAAGCCTCAAATTTTTGTACAAAAAGATCAAAGTGTCCTCCACTGGGCTATAGCATCTAAATGGTACTATTAACTTTGAACTTGTCATGCTGATCTTTTCTACTCCTTTGTTTTCTTGATCCAGATAGTTTAAAAGATGTAATCTTAACCCATTTTCCTATTTTTCCTCTCCATAATCCGAGGGTCAGATAGCTTTTTACTGGCTCTGTAGATCGCGCATCCTCGTCGCCACTTTTGTTTTGTCGTAATTAGACGTACAAGAGCTCAAACTTGACCATGGCCAACAACAAATGTCCAATTTATAAATACATATATTTTTACATAATGAGGATTTAAATAATACAAATAATATTCATCTATTTACATAAAAAACAGTTAATATATAGCGAGAAGAGTAGAGGACTGAGCACAGATCCCTGAGGTACACCAGCCCATGTTCTTCTGTCCTTGGAAAATGTTCCATTGACCCGAACCTTTATCCTTCTTCCCCTTAAGAAGTCTGCAATCCAGATTAAGGTTTTTCCTCTTACTCCGATGTTGTGCAGCCTTTCAAATAATTTCTACACTCGATCAAAAGCTGAGGTCATATCCAGGAATATGGCCGTTGTCTTCTTTGGCGGTTTTTCCTAGAAATCTATTATTGATTGACAGAAGTAGAACAGTTTATCAGTTGTACAGTGTCTGGATCTTTAGGCAGTTTGGTAGAAGTTTATTTTATTATTGTTAGTCAGCCAGACTATGAGCCAAGAGTGGACAATTCATTCTGTTATTTTACAAAGTATGCTGGTAAGAGCAATTGGCCGATAGTTCTTGCATTCCTTAGCATCTTTGTTTGGTTTCAGTATTGGCACTATAATTGATATCTTCCAATTCTTTGGTAGTTTACCAGTTTGCCAGGAAATGTTCAGTATTCGTAGGAGTTGATTTTTAGCTTCGTCTCCAAAGTGTTTAATCATTTGACCAAAGATTAGAGCATCTCCAGGTGACATCTTGGATTTAACTTTCCTATTGATGAATTTAGCTCATTCAGTGTGAAGTCTCTCGAGTAAATATCTTGTTGATGGTAATTTCTTGCTTGTTTAACTAACTTGTTTATATTATTTTTTAGAGTCCTGCCTTCATTCGTATAGCTGAGTCTGGAAGTGCTTGAAAGATATTCAGCAATTATGTCAGCCATATGTTTGTTCGTTCTCGCTGTTCATATCGGTTAAAGTATTGGAAGATTAGTGTTGGTTTTGATTGTTTTATAACACTAATTATATTCCAGTGATGGCTTTCCTTTTTTGGATCCATTTTTTTCGCAGAATTCTGCCCATTTTTCTTGTTTGAATATCCCAATTTCTTGTTCTATTTTGTGACTAATTTCAATGAGTTCCTTTATGTTTTCTTCTGTTTTATTTGTTTTAAGAAGTTCATTTTTATTGTCTCTCTCTGTAATCATTGCCTCGATATTGTGGTCCTTCCAGTAAAGTATTCACAGGTCTTTACGTCTACCTCTAGGTATCGATACTTTTGCAGCTTTGGATATGTTCAAAGAGAATTTTTCCATTTTTTTGTCAATCGTTCTGTGATTTAATTCTTCGTTGCACAGTTCTTCAAGCTTTTCTGTAATTTTTTTCCAGTGTTCTTTTATTCTGTTGAAAATTATCAATTTTGAATTTTAGGGTTGTTAAAATTGGTCTGTGGTCACTGATTGCACTTTTCAGAATTTTCCATTGTGTTGTGGGTGCGATGTTGTAATTTATCGCTGTAATGTCTATCGCGGATTCTGTGCCTGTGAACTTGGATAGATAGGTGTTCTTTTCGTTATTTAACGGCGTAAGGTCGAGGTCGGTTAGCATGTCCTCAACCTGCTGACCTTTGTTATCCTGGACAGGTGATCCCCAAGTTGGTCTTTCGGCGTTAAAATCACCAAGTATTATTGCGATATCCGAAGACGCTTCACTTAATGTCTCGATCAGGCCTGTATTGATGCTAGTATTATCGTGGCGATAAACATTTATGATTGGTATTGTTTTATCTGTAAGATAGATTTCTATTGCCTGAGCTTCTGTCGTGCTTTCTCTAGGCTTACTCTAATTATAGGCGATTTCCTTAAATCTGATTTCTAGAGTTTTAATCAAAACGGCAAGTCCTCCTCCGAATTTTCCCGGTCTTTCCATTCGTAGTGTTGTATAATCTTTGATATTGAATCTCAGATTCTGATTCAATTTTGTCTCCTGAGGACAATTAATATGTGCATTGTTGTCACAGAGAAGACAAGTCAGCTCTTTATTTTCCTCTGGGTACCATTTATATTGAGTTATAGTAGATTGAATTGTGTCCTCGTAGTAGATTTCTCATCATGAGCGCGAGCTGCAGCTCCTGACGCGGCGGTTACCCCGGACGCGGTAGCATTACTGGAGATATCAGTTTTGCTCTTCATTTGAAAATGGGTGCCGTTGCAACGTTAGTCATCTTGGAAACGAACCAGAATTTGGTCAAATATTCCAAGGGTCCAGGGGGGACCGCAAGGAGGTGTGGTCGAACTTCTCCCCTTTCCCCTGGAATGCCGTCACTACAGGATAAAGCACTCTTGGTGAATTTTTTAATTGTGATTCAGAATCTGCTCCTGAAGCTTTACGAGCGTTTCGTTCCTTCAAAGATATTCGAAGCGGTAAAGGACCAATGAGTTGCTACTCTCTAAAGCGATTGATTAAAAGTTTTGAGGAAACTGGATCTCTGGAAGCAAAACCTCGGAGTGGAAGACCATCGACATGCAAGTCAGTGGCTGTTACGGTTGTGCAGAATGCTGAAGCTATTGAAACGTTATCCACGTATGGAGAAGTAAGTGCTAGACAAGTTTCTCGACAAACGGGGATTTCGTATGGAACAGTTTGGAGAGAACACGCATTTAGAATTTTTCTATAAAAATATCCTAACAAAATTCAAAGTTTTCACGAGTTGAAAGTCAGCGATTTTGAGAAGCGTCAAGAATTCGCTGCATGGGTTTTCCGGCAAATTGATATTAATGAAAACTGGCTGTCAAATGTTCTAAGAACAGATGATGCTCACATTTATCTAAAGGGAGAATTTAACATTCAAAACTGCCTCATTTTGGCAACAGAAAACCCTAGGATTTTTACAGAAATACCACTTCATCAGCACAGAGTTACAGTTTTGTGTGGGTTCACTTTTCTTTTATTATTGGGCCATATTTCTTTGAAGAAATCAATGGAAGAACTTTTAAAACCGTTTTTGTAACTGTTGGTGAACGTTATGTTCAACTTTTGAGAGAAAAGGTTATTCCCATATTGCAGGACAGACAAGCACTAAGCGAAATAACATTCATGCAAGATAAAGGACCTCCTCATATCTCCCGCAGTGCCAAACAATTGCTGAAGGATACGTTCGGTGGAATTCGTTGATAAGTCGCCACTTTATATACCAGTGGCCCCCAATATCACCAGACTTGACGCCTTACAATTTCAGGTATGGGGGTACATTAAGTCGCGTTTTTATCGATGCCGGCCTACCACATTGGCCATGTTGAAGGCTTCTATCAGATGGCACGTTTTATAAATTTCAACTATTTAATTGTGACCATTCTGTCATCTATCGTCTGCAGGCGGTGTTTGAGAATGAAGGGCGCCACATTGAGCAAGGATTGTGACCTAATACAAGAGAGAAGGCAGTTGCCTCCTGTGTAATATTTTGCAGCTCTTTTTTTTTTTTTGGTTATGGGAATAATAAATGCTGTCCTCACATCTTGACTCTTTTTTTTTTTCTGTAAACAGTATTTTTTTGTCTGTCATTTGCCCACATTTTATATTATGTCGTGCAGGCCAAAGTGTTATAACTTCTCGAATAACACTGGTATACACAATTTTACCCCTTATGTTTAGTTTATCGCTTTTCGCTCATTAGAAGAAATAGCATAAGGAATAATCTCTGTATCGCCCCCCCCCCCCCCCAACTTTAGATATTTTGCGCAAAAAATAATACAAAATGATTTTACTACAACGTTTTTCAACGCAAAAGGTCGATTTAAAAATAATTTTTTTTTGAGGGGATACCTTTTCAAAATTATGTACAGTATAATAAACAATGATAACATTTGACAAACCCATAGGATATTTGGAATAAAGTACGACAAATATATTTTGTCACTCCTCTCTATATTATATTTTTGGACCCTGACAAATATCCAGTTAAATAGTCAAGTGTCGGCAATTAGTCAAGAAACTATACATTCCTTATAGAACGAAATCTTATTAGTAGTGCCATCATAATTTTTGGTACTATATTAACATTTCAAAAATCGTGTATTGATATCAGTAGTTATTTTCAAACATTCAATTTATTTCACAAAACTCCATCTAAAATATAAATATTTTTTGCTACATGTTTTAATTTGCATATACCTATTTTACATATCTCAGATTGTATTTAAAAATCGTCAACCAATTCTTCTAACTTTTGGCGAAATGGTGTTTTATTAATTTATCATTTGATATTATTAGGGTTCTTTCCTGGTATTCAAAAAGGAAAAATACGTGTCTTTCAGTTATATTTTTCAATTTATCAAACAATTTGGCCGCTGAATCTCTGATTCTGGTAGAGCGCCATCTAGCGAATAAAGTTGTAACTAAAATCAATTTCGAATTTTTCATTATTTGCCATAAAAAATCCCATTGCATCCTGAACACAATGGTGTTTACCGCATTGCTCTAGCGCAAATATTCGCTGAGTTATTAATTTTTAAAGTTGTGCGGGACTTTTGGATCACCCTGTATATCTAATTATTCAATATGGTGATTACTGAAATATTCATTTTATTTTTCTTAGTGTATTTTTAATAATAGCTTTTCTATTTAAAATGTATTCAAATAATTATTAAATTTTATAACTTGAATATCTTTTTTTTTTTAATCGTCTGTTTCTCTGCTCATAAGAAGGTCCTGATCTCAAGTAACTTCTCTATCTTGAGCTATTTTACTTATTTTCTTCTTAGCCTTTATCCAGTCCATCAGGTAAATGTTTCTTTTTCCTACTGTTTTTTTTTTTCATTCACTTTACCCCCCAGAATTTTCGTTATCAATCTACTTCCTCTTGTAATATGTTCCATCCAATTCTTTTGTCTCTTTCAGAAAATATTCAACAGGCATGGATTGATAGAGTTCAGGTCAACGGTATTTAATGTTTATACACGAAAGTTTGGAGATAAAAAAAGTTATTGCCCTGATGATTGCTCACGGCAAGTATAGACTTTCAATTTCTAAGTAGGGTTTGTAACAATATAAGTAAGTCTCAAAGGATTTTGCGTTGTGTTATGATCTTCGATGAAAACAAGATTCATTATTATTATATTAGGAAAGCAAAAGCAACAACCAAAGAAAGAGTGTTGCAAAAAAAAAACAAAAATTTTCCCTTTTCAGGAAAAGTAATAACGCCGATTTTTGAGAACTTTGAAAAGAGGGCGTTATTCGTATAGACTTTTTAGAAAATAGAAAGCCACCACTGTATGTGTATGCGTAGTGAGTTGAACCTTTTATAAAAAGGAAATCCCCACTATGTACAAAGAGTGAGTTATTTCGCCGTTTCTACCAGAAATTGAAGGAAACAGTCTCATTTGACGAACAAAAAATGCACTTTCACCCTGAAAACACACCATCACATTCATCCGGAGTTGTCGCAACTAACTGCAAGGATTCAGTTACGAAGTACTGTAGCATCCAACGTGATCACATGATCTTGCCCAATATTGTTTCTACTTGTTCCTGAACAAGAAACCAGTAGTAAAGAAATTAGTGTCAAATGATGAATGCAATTGGAAGATATTTTAGAGACTAGGACAATTCCTATTTTTTTGGGTTAAAAAAATGGAAGAGTCGTTGTGAGAAATACATATATCCCTAAAATAAGATTGTTATAAATAAACAATTTAATTTTGTTTCAAAAAGTTTTAATTCCGAACACATATTTAAGATAGAGAAGTCACAGGAGATCAGGACCTTCCTAAGAGCAGAGAAATTGGAGATAAAAAAAAAAGACATTCAATTAATAAATTTTAATAATTATTTGAATACCTTTCAAATAGAAAAGTAATTATTAAAAATACACTAAGAAAAATAAACCCTTTACCTTAATATTATTTATTCTTTCTTTTTCGAATGAATTCTAGGTAATTGTTACTCACACATATTGAACCGCTCTCGTAAATTTCATACAGAAAATTCCATTCCTTGTGTGCGATACTTTTAGAAGTGAAATACACTGGAATTATTTAGCCTCGTCCAATTCTTCGATACGCTATCCCAGGGCTCGGCAAACTGCGGCTCTTTGGATGTTAAGCTGCGGCTCTTTATATAGTTCCATACGTAAATATTATTTTTGCGAGTACTATTTTTTGTTGGCAAGAAAAAAATTTGTGGCTTTTTAAAAACTTTAAAAATTGGTAAATTGTTATTTTTTACTCTTCCAACTCAAAGGTTTGCTGACCCCTGCGCTATCCTCTTCTGAATAACTTTTTAAACGGCACATTCCTCTATGTTGCGATCTCATGGCAATCTGCCATGCCAGTTGTGCCCGTTACAGTAGCCCAAACTGACCAAAGGCGTCAACCAGTGAAACCACACTCCCAAGACAGGTCTATTCCACGAGTCGGCAACCTTTTGAGTCGGAAGAGTCAAAAATTACAATTTTAAAAAAATCCAAAGTTTTAAAAGAGATTACAAATTATTTTTTTTTTCAAAACAATAAATAGTACTCAATTAAACAATTAAAAAAGGTTTCTGGAGATGGGTTTCTTTTTATTTTATTAAAGCAATCTCAAGATTTCGGGCATCTCTGCCCTTCTACAGGATAACATTTACCATGAATAAAACGCCGCCTGATGCCGCCTTTGTCATCAGGCAGCGTTTTATTCATGGTAAATGTTCTTCTGTAGAAAGGCAGAGATGCCCGAAATCTTGAGACGGTTTTAAAATAAAAGGAAACCCATCTCCAGAAACCTTTTCAATTGTTTAATTGATGTCCAGGAGATTTGAATCAATTGAAATAAATAGTACCCGCATTAATAAAGTTTTTATTTATACATGTACTACTCGCAACTTCACATCCAAAGAACCGCTTGTGACTCGCGAGCCGCAGGTTACCGACCCTTGGTCTGTTCTAAATTTCTTTTGACTGAGGTGACAGACAGTTTAGGTAGAGAAACAGTTACCCAATGATATTTCTTAATTATAAGGTGACAATGTGCTTGTCGCACATTTTCCCCTAATTTTAAAAAATTCGATTAAGATGATTTACGGCAATGATTAAACAGGAATTTCTAGGATGGGTGGTATTACTGAGTCAACGGCGGCTACTGAAAAAGAAGCTCAAGGCATGATTGCACCGTCCATCCAGGCTTCTACACCCGTGGCCCAAGTCATGTGTCCCTATCGAACCCCTCTGGAGTAGCTCGAGGAGCAGTTGGTGGAACTCTATTTAAAAATAGACCTATATTCTCTCCTATCCCCCATCTTTGGAGAGGTTCCTGAGCATATAGTACTGGGGGCGATCCTTTGTCGCCCTGAGAGGGAGCAACTCCTCAGGCAGCTCTCGCCAGAAAACAAGAACATTTTGTGCGAATTCCTCAAAATGGCAATTGAGCATGTTGGGGACAACACCTCCATTATGGCCAAGCACCAATCAGGACTCAGGGCGGCTTGTAGCCCTTGATGTAATATAGACGTCCCTCGGGGAAAGCCTCGAGTCTGATGTCAATGTATATATTTAATTATAATGCTGATAGCTGTAATTTTGTTGTAACTTTGTTTTGATGTTGACTGGAAGTCAATAAAGTATGTTTCAATCTAGGATGGGTGGGGATCAGTAAATATCCGAACGGTTTGTTCACAAATCTAGCTACAACACAGTAGTCTCGATTACCGACTATATATAAACACTTCTAGTGTAAATCCTGGAGTTGAATCCCAGAATAAATTTCGTCGAAATATTGAATTTAAAAATAAATACTATTGATAAAATATACATATGTATTATTCATTATTTTTTAGCTATATATATATATTATATTTTTATAATTTGAATTGGTATTCTAAAAGAAAATTGTACTGAGTTGAGTTGTGCAGTCGAGGCCTTCCGTTGAAAAGAGATCAAACACTTTTACTAATTGACGGGTTTATTTTTGAACCAAAAATCGTCACAGTTTTTGAAAAAATCAATGTTAATAGTAATCTTGAGGCCTCTTGATAGGTAGAGTACCTCAAAAAATTAAAAGAGAGAAAGAAAAAACTTAATTTAAAAAAATGATAATAATATTTACACACTGGCCAACCAAAAAAAATCTAACTAACTATTTATATTTACATCCGCGCCGTCTGGTGTTCTCGGCGTCACAGAGTTCATCTATATATATAGCTTGAGCACACCTTGCTTCTAGCACGGTCACCTACCTTCTCTATAACTTCTTGTCCGAGATCATCGTCATTAACTCCCTCGGCTTCTCATTGGTGGAGATCTTTCCACGTGCTTGCTGCTGATTGGCTATTAGTTGGTCATGCTTAAAGGTGATTGGTTGTTGATTTGTCATACTTAACTGTGATTGGCTTAGTACCTCCATTGTCGCCATGATTGCAATCTTCCAGGAAGAAGAAGGTCTTTGAACTTAGTTTTATGGGTCCTGGGCAGTGACCTTTGCTTCCTGGATGATGCAATCCTGTTAATCGTTATTCCCTTTTCGCGAAGCATAACTTTTATTGAATCTTTTGACGATACAGTGCATAGATTGTGGTGAGGTTACATATTGCTATATACAGATTATCACATATATATATAATATAATGAAGAATAAAATAGAAACATGAATGAATAAGAAAAGTTTATATTATTCATTAAGTTTCTCTTTTATTCTTCATTATTTTTCAGTTATATTAAATCAGAGTAAGAGCACGCTTCACTGTTAAATATCGTCACTGATGAGCCAGGCCCTCCCGTCAATTTTTCTATTGCAGTAAGGGCAGTAGAAATTGTTTACTTTTTAAAAGAAATCATACTCGTCTATAACAATTTCGAATTTTGATAAAAGATGGCGCGCTAATGCATCAAAATATATATGTTTACATACATTTCTCTTTTCAAATTATTTCAACCATTTTTTAAAAATCACCTTCATTATCAATTTTCCAATTTGTGTGTAATGTACAATACAAAATTTCATTATTTAGTGCGTTTAAAATGGATTGCGGTCTATTTTCAACAATAAAGTTATATATATATGACATGAAGTGGCGGTAATATGGTCACAAAAAAGACACCTCTCCCTTTAAATATTCCAAAATCACTTTATTAGGTACCGCTCAAAAAGAGCAACCTAGTTTATAATAATTGAAACAATGAATAATATGTGAAGGTTATTCACATAATAAACAAAGGGTTAACGCGGGATACGATCCCAGTTCATGACTGTCGGGAATCGAGGGTGTTACCCACTTGTCCACCGACTTCTTTATTGGTAAGTATGCCTTTAAATATGTCTAAAAACATCGTCCCAGTACAAAATACCTATACAAATATATTAGATAATACTAGAGTTTATTGCCCACTGATGTTTGCACAGTCAGT
>CP092869.1:24620674-24657446 GCA_030710605.1 Cordylochernes scorpioides
GTTGATTTTTTTTTCACTAGATGGCACTCTACCATCTAAAAATGCTCATGTGAGAGGTCAGGATATGTCATTTTGGTTTTTAAGACAATATTAGTTAATGTTAAAAACAAACCTCTTACAGGGAATCTGCCATCACACCAACTCCTTGCAATAATAACATCACACAAGACCAATAGTTGGGCTAGCAGAGAGTCTCCAAGCCAGACATACTACTGGGGACAGGATGACTTGAGATCACCAACTTATTCCCTAGTTAATTATAATAGCAGATTCCCTGTAAGAGGTTTGTGTTGTTCCATTTTTAACGTTAACTGATATTGTCTTAAAAACAAAAGTGACATATCCTGACCTCTCAAACGAACATTTTAAATAATAGAGCAACTTCTAGAAAAAAAAAAAATTAACTAAACCATGATTTGTTTAATGATATTTGACCAACCTATTTTCTTCTCCCACCTCCCTCCTTCTGATTTCTTGTTATCAACAATTCTATGTGTTGTCAACAATCCCAACTATTGTTAACAATCCTATGTGTTGTTAAAATCCTGTGTTGATAACAATCCTGTTTGCTGTCAACAATATTGTGTGTTCAAAATTCGAAACTATTTTAAAGGCGTAAGATTCTTTTTGAAAATTAAACAATTTATACTGCCCTTACTGCAATGGAAAAATTAAAGGGAGGGCCTGGCTCATCAGTGGTGAAATTTTTCCATTGCAGTAAAGGCAGTAGAAATTGTTTAATTTCAAAAAGAATCTTACGCCTTTAAAATAGTTTCGAATTTTGATAAGAAATGGCGCGCAAGTGCATCATAATATTGTGTGTTGTTAACAATCCTGTTTTTTATACAAATTAAAACACCAAAACATGAATGTTTCTTTTGAGGAAGAGCATTGTTCGATGCAAATATTTATATGTGATTCTATTGTCCTAAAAGCTTATGTCCATAGTTTGATAATTATCAGCACTGATTTCAGAGGAATTATCTGAAGACAAACTGTGTGCAGTGAGGTTGTAGGATGGAGAGCTTCAACTCCCAGGGGTTAAGATGAAATGTCAGTAAACCAACAACACAACTCTTGTTTTTACAAACTAAAGAAACTGAGGCACCTGTTGAAGGACAAACATGTCTGAAATTTTGTGAAATCTTATTAAAAACAATTTTCTCTTGATGCTTCCTATTTTAATCATTGGGGATATAAGTGAAAAGTGTAAAGAAAAAGGCTTCTCCTTATGGTGCAACTGAAAGTTGCTGATGGCTTGTGCCCTCTATCGGAATAAATATCAACTATTCATTGATTTTTTTAATTATTCCAGAATTGGCCAAATACCCATTCTTGATTAATCAAGAGAAGCTAAACATGTATGCATTTCTGGCTGTTGGCCCTCATCAGCGTGGTGTAAGCTGTACCTCAATGATAAAAAAACTGATCATTCAGCTATCCTGAAAAATCATGAAATGGGTAGTTAAGGCCAGAAATGTGTGAGACCGCGAAACAATGTGAATAATACAGTAAAATTTCACATCTGTGCTATTTTTTGTCCAGAGTGAAGAGTGTGACTCACTGTGTCCACAGTGAGGTTGTAGCTGCACAGCACGGCCCCGCCCAGTCGGCAGATGTACCGCCCGGCCTCCCTCTCCGTCACAGACACCACCACAAGGCCGTGGTCAGCTGTGGGGGATGAACTTCCCTCCGGCTGAGGTAAGCAAGGTCTGGCCTTCACGGCTGTAGTGGAACCACTGGGGAGAGCTGGACTGCGCGGGTAGCTGCACGGGGCATGCCAGGTGGACGCTCTGTCCCCAGTATACCCGCATGGGCCGGCTGCGGATAGCTGCACCCCAGATAGCACAGTTAGCACACAGTACTATTTGGAGCTTAGAGTTAACAAGACAAACAAGTTAAAGAACAACAACTTAGAGAAGTAAGTAAATTGTTGGTTCACTTTGGCTGGATGGTAGATCACAATCCAATAGCACTTTGGCTGGAAGGTAGATCAGAATCCAATACCTCTTTAGCTGGATGGTAGTTCAGAATCCAATACCACTTTGCCTGGATGGAAGATCAGAATCCAATACCACTTTGGCTGGATGGTAGATCAGAATCCAATACCACTTTGGCTGGATGGTAGATCAGAATCCAATACAACTTTGCCTGGATGGTAGATCAGAAACCAATACCACTTTAGCTGGATGGTAGATCAGAATCCAATACCTCTTTAGCTGGATGGTAGATCAGAATCCAATACCACTTTGGCTGGATGGTAGATCAGACTCCAATACCACTTTGGCTGGATGGTAGATCAGAATCCTATACCACTTTGGCTGGATGGTAGATCAAAATCCAATACCACTTTGGCTGGATGGTAGATCAAAATCCAATACCACTTTAGCTGGATGGTAGATCAGAATCCTATACCACTTTGGCTGGATGGTAGATCAAAATCCAATACCTCTTTAGCTGGATGGTAGATCAGAATCCAATACCACTTTAGCTGGATGGTAGATCAGAATCCAATACCACTTTGGCTGGAAGGTAGATCAGAATCCAATACAACTTTGGCTGGAGGGTAGATCAGAATCCAATACCACTTTGGCTGGAGGGTAGATCAGAATCCTATACCACTTTGGCTGGATGGTAGATCAAAATCCAATACCACTTTGGCTGGATGGTAGATCAAAATCCAATACCACTTTAGCTGGATGGTAGATCAGAATCCTATACCACTTTGGCTGGATGGTAGATCAAAATCCAATACCTCTTTAGCTGGATGGTAGATCAGAATCCAATACCACTTTAGCTGGATGGTAGATCAGAATCCAATACCACTTTGGCTGGAAGGTAGATCAGAATCCAATACAACTTTGGCTGGAGGGTAGATCAGAATCCAATACCACTTTGGCTGGAGGGTAGATCAGAATCCTATACCACTCTGGCTGGATGGTAGATCAAAATCCAATACCACTTTGGCTGGATGGTAGATCAAAATCCAATACCACTTTAGCTGGATGGTAGATCAGAATCCTATACCACTTTGGCTGGATGGTAGATCAGAATCCTATACCACTTTGGCTGGATGGTAGATCAAAATCCAATACCTCTTTAGCTGGATGGTAGATCAGAATCCAATACCACTTTAGCTGGATGGTAGATCAGAATCCAATACCACTTTGGCTGGAAGGTAGATCAGAATCCAATACAACTTTGGCTGGAGGGTAGATCAGAATCCAATACCACTTTGGCTGGAGGGAAGATCAGAATCCCAAATTTAAACATGTGATCTCTCACTATGTGAACTTATATCTTTCTCCTTGGACGAATTTGACCATGTTTTTACATAGAGTGGACTCTTCCCGGAGAGTTATGTGGAGATGTTTTAAAAGTTTTCCCCATGTTTGATCTCGTATACCTGTGTGTCTCCTCCCATCAATGCTGAGATAAATGATAAGTTCTGGTTTTGGTATAACTTATTGTGGTTTTTAATTTTGTTGTTGTTCTCGAAGTATGAGACACTCTGACCAGTAGAGTTTTCTTTTTTTAAACATTTCTACAAAAATCATTTGGCCTCGTCAAGAAAAAAATGAAAATAAACTTTATGAAAAGACGTTAAAAATATGGCGATAGTGTCTCTTATTTCAAGACGATTGATGCCGGCCAGGCAACCTCTATCTTTTTTTTTGGTAGCTTTCGTGTGAACTTGTTTTGGTTGGGGTTAGGCTACTTTTACTTTTGTTGTGTAAACCTGTAATTAGTAGATGACCCTGAGTTAGTAGAGATCTGCACTTACATTTATCACAAATACCGGGGGTGGCGTTGGTGACATCTTGCAGCAGCCTGGTGTCACACATACACAGTGTTACATCAAAGATAGCTGTACGAAGCTACCATTGACGTACCCAGTGACGTAAGGCTTGCACTCCCCCCGATCCTTGTCCCAGCCGCAGTACGGGTCCTGGATGCAGCGCAGACAGCTGTCGTACCGGCCATGGCACATCACCAGGTCCACCTGCTTGATGCCAGAGTCTGAAGACACGTAAAGAGCCTTACGTGGCCACTGCAACACAACACTTGTTGAAAACACAGAATATTGCACATATGTTATGACTGTACACATGGCCACTATAACACAATACTTGTTGCAAACACAGAATATTGCCATATAGAATAAATCCATATTAAAGAGCTATAACTGTTATGTTTAGCAATTTGAAATAAAAGATGTTTGCAATTGCATGTTTTGGTGTTATAAAACTGCCACCACAGACATTTGTCTTTTTTATCAAATACAATCATTGCTCTTATCTTCCTGTAAATCTCAATAAGTGAAATCTACTTGGACATGGCACAGAGAAGAATCCTGTATGTACAATATGTGTCACCTATATTATTCACTGAAGCCAAAACCAGGGATCAAATCTCACATGGGTTTAATGGCTTCCAATTCTTGCAAAATTCCTACCTCCATTAGTGATTGCAAGTAATCATAGAGGACACACTCTTCAAGTTTTTCTGTTTTTTAAATGTATAGCTGTGGTACAATTAAGGTAAAAGTAGTTGCTAATTTCATACCATGGGCAATACCATGTGAACTTTGGATAAAAACTAGAGTTAGATACAAATATTATTTTACACAAGTTCAGAGAGTAAATTCAATTAAAAACCTGTTGTTGTTTCTTATCCCCTTGTGTAAAGAATACACGAATTCCAATTTGTGTTCTTTTTCTTTTTTTTTTCATTTCCAAAAACTTAGCTTCATCATGTGAAATTTCAAAAATGCAGTAGAACCTCTTTAATTCAATAGGCTATTATTCAACACCAAGTTTAATTCAATAGGAAACATCTTTAACTTGGAGTAAAGTTGTATTAGAGAGGCTGGACTGTATTTTGAATTTAGGAAATAGAAAGGAGGGAAAAAGAAAGGTATGTAAAAGTGGAACAATAATTTCAACAAGAAGTAGGCCAACCAACCTTGCTGGAGATCTCCATGGCTCGGATAGGCTCGGGTGCCGTAGCCTGGAAGATGTCTACCAGGTTGGAGCGGTGATGGCGCCACTGCACCAGCTTGTAGACAAGGCCGGTGTTGGTGCCGGCGTAGAACACTGTGTAAGGAACCCCGTCTACCTCCAACCTGTCCACAGCCAGGCGGGACAGAGTCACGTCGCGGATGTAGAACACAGGACGGTCGCCCGCGTGCGCCACAGCCGAGTCCATCAGTGGGTGACTGCGTATGAAGTTTAGTACTGAGTCCGGTAGTGTCTGGGTGTCATTGACACACAAGCCGGGCCGCGGCTCAGGCACCTTGCTGCTCAGTACTGGCAACCATGCACTGCTGGAGGCCAACTGCTCCTTGAACTTGCCGGCAAACACCTCCTCGATGGCATCCAGGGTGTAGGTACAGATGGCTGAGCCCATGAGTCCATTCCTGCCATCACCAGACTGAGTTATGTAACCTGCTCTGTAACTTTTCACTCTCACAACATTATCATTGTGAAAAAATGTACAAATGTGATTTTTTTTTGGGATAAGGTGGATAAATTAAGAAAAAGACATCTTATCGTGCAACTCAAAATTTCTGATGGCTTGCGCCATCGGTCTGAATAAATATCAACTATTCCTACAGGAATAATTAAAAATCAACAAATAGTTTATATTTATTTCGACAGATGGTGCAAGCCATCAGCAACTTTCAGTTTCAAGATAAGGAAATGTCTTTTTCTTAATAACATTATCATTCTTACCCTGAGAGATTTCAATATCTAACTATAAAACAGCAGTTCTGGGAACAGAGATTACATATGTTTAGTATAAATAGGAGAGATAATACATTTTTATAAATAAGAACATATTTTTTAACACAAGGTAATAAGACCAAATCTATAATCCAAATTGTGGCTTATCAACATAATTTTGAAAATAAGTGTATTTTGAAGAGGGTCTTGCATTAAATGCCCAGCATCCACAACTTCTAAATACAATGGAATCTCATTACACACTCATAGTTAAAACTTAAGGAAGAATCACAAGGCAATAAGACCAAATCCAAATACGTAATCAACTTATCAAACTTAAGGAAGAATCTTTGATGTTACCGGTTGTCTTTTTTTTTTTTTAAGACATAGACAATTTTGTTCACACTTGGTTATCTTGTGTGTCTTCAATAAAGGTCACTGTAATATATTTCAGAGTTATTGTCTGAATCCCGATAAACATGCTAAAAGGTACAAATTCCTTAAGTTTTGTCCATGAGTGTAAGAGCCTCTTTTATGGCAGCAACTTGGTTATAGCATCACAGTTCTAAGGTCCCTAGTTTCAAGTCTCAATTGTTTTAACTTTGGATATAACAACAACATGGTTATAACATAAAATATTGGTTCCAAGTGATTTTGTTATAGCGAGGTTCAATTCAATCCAGAACTTATCAATGTGAAATCATCAAACATGTGCAAAAACTAAATGTCTACAGTATTGAACAACCAAACATGTGCAAGAGCTAGATATCTACAGTATTGAACATACATGGAGGTTGTGAAGACTCCGTAGAACGTCCTCTCATCATCTGGATGCCTGTAGATGCTCTCTGCACACAGATGGTTGGTTGATGAAGGCAGAGTGGGGCCGGCGGTGAACTTACGGATCTCATTGAAGTAGAATGGAAACTCCCCAGGGATGGAGCAGTTGAGCCGAGCCTTCAGGAAGGAAGCCCAGTTCTTGTTGAGGATGTTTTTGCCTCCAGTGTCTTTCTTACACACCCGGGCCACCCTGGAGTAGACGCTCTTCCCACAGTTGATGTACTCCACCGCACTCTCCCCTGAAGAAGAAGTAGACAAACTCCCCGATGTCGTAGGATCCCACAAAGTGAGGTTTGTCCAGCCACTTGGAGTCATACTTGATGGTCCTCTTGAAAGGATGGGCCTTGAAGCCCGTGGTGAGGTTATAGAGGTTGGTGCGGAAGATGACGGTGTCCGCCTTGGTGAACTCCGCTACTGTGCCGCTGTAAAGTCCGGGTAGGTCCGAGGGGTTGCCATGTTCCACCCACACAGCCGTGGAGTTGTCCTCAGGGTCAAATGGACACTTGGCAATCCCATCTCCTACTCCAGGAAAGCGGTCGTACATGCTGCGGGTGAGGTTAGCATTGATCACCAAGTCCATTGGGTGGTGAGCATTGGTGCCGCAGACATAGAGCCGGTTGGTGGCTCGCAACGGCTGGATGACCCGGATGTGGTTCCTGCAGTCGTAGTGCTGCCACAAAGTAATCGGTCAAACTTCTCCGAATAACATGGCCACTAACACAATGGTCTAATCCAACCTCCAATGAGTGACCAGGAGGTTTTTTAAGCTGTCTCTCATGGGAGGTTCTATTGTACACTACAACACTATTTATGATAAACATCTACAGTATATAACAAACTATTACATAGATATAACTATTAGTGTTTTTGCTCTCACTCTAATAATACCTTCCAATATCTCAGCAACACAGCTTCACCTATATCTATAACTTAAGACTAGAGTAGAAGATAGAGTATTTAGTCAAGTAGGACACCCATAAATTGGTTAGTTCACAAAATGACAGTTACAGTCCTATGGATAGGATGAACCCATTTGTTAGTCCCACTGATCAACAACAAGAGTTGCAACAACTCTACCTAGGGCACAGATAATAACCCCATAAAAAATATATATAAGAACACAGGTGTACACACAGAGAATATAGGAAAATCTCCACTCACCAACAATGTGAAGTTTACCTAGGCTGGAATTCAGACCAATGTTAAGAGGGGATTTGAGCAGCCAGGTCAATAAGTCTGACTATTACGGGGTGAAAAATTATAAACTACTTTTACATGAATGTTTCTTTTAATGTCTACAAGAAAATAAGACCTAAACAAAATAAATTAATAGTGTGTGATGTTTCAGTAACAGCCTTGTTACTATCATCAGACAAAACAACACTGTTACTGAAACGTCACATACTAATAATTTATTTGGATTAGGTCTTATTTTCTTGTAGTTATAATCTATAATCCAATTTGTGCTTTATCATTCTTTTAATGTTCTTATTGCATTCCAATATTTAAGTATCGCAATAAGGGGCAGTAGGGAATTGTTCAAAAGAGAAACATTTGCACGGATAAATAGTATGAAAAATTATAAACTACTTATGCTTGAATGTTTCTTTTATTGTGTCCTTATTGCAATGATAAAATACTGGAAAGGTTAACAACTGATGGGCAAGGTCCTTCCAATATTTAATTCATTGCAATAAGGGCAGTAGGGAATTGTTCAAAAGAGAAATATTTGCAAGGCTAAATAGTATGAAAACTTATAAACTACTTATGCTTGAATGTTTATTTTATTGTGTCCTTATTGCAATGATAAAATACTGGAAAGGTTAACAACTGATGGCCAAGGCCCTTCCAATATTTAATCATTGCAGTAAGGGCAGTAGGGAATTGTTCAAAAGAGAAACATTTGTGCAAATAAACCGTATAGTAGTAGAGTAATTCTTCCTGGAATGAACTTATACGATAATAACAAGGCGAAGGAAGACGAGTATCTTTATTGGTGCATAAGAGCGAGCTTTCGGGCAAAAGCCCTTCGACTGGCAAGATATAACGACGCTATGAACGACATAGATGGCTGTAGAGAATATATACACTACTCCCCCTCCTCTGTTGATATAGCCAGAAAACTCAAATCCTATGGCATCCGTACCATATATAAAAACTCCCCGAACCTTCTTTCATCCCTCCGTCACCCTCATACTAAGTCCTCAGCTCCTCCTGCCCCCCTTCGTTCTGTGGGTGCAGTCTACTCCGTCTCATGCGAACAGTGCCCTGCCACTTACGTCGGTGAGACGGGTAGATCTGTATCCATCAGGATGACTGAACATTCCCGCAATATTTCCCGTCAAGATACCAAGTCCCTCATTTACCAACATATGCAGACCACGGGCCACACGTTCAACATCAACAACCCCACCATACATTACAGCCACATACATATCTTACACCAAAGACTCATTTTAGAATCAATAGTATCCCACAAACTAAATAGCATCAATAGAAAAATAGAACTTCCCGAAGCCTATCATCCTCTCCTGTCCTTTATTTAAACCTCCCCCATGTATTTAACTGTAGAATATTGACCTCCCTGAAGCGTGTCAAGCTCTCCTGGCCTTTATGTATAAATTTCTCTTTTATATGCTTGATATCCCATTGCAGCCATGTGTTATGCCTCACTGATATTTCTTACCTACAGCTAATGTTCTAGCATCCCTTCTATTACCCTATAGAATTTCTATTTCATTTTTTCCATTTTTATTTTTACCTCTCATTTTTTCAAATAGTTAAATTGCCCATTTGCATGCTTTTTTCTATATTTATGTAAATTAATAAGTGTATATATTCTCTACAGCCATCTATGTCGTTCATAGCGTTGTTATATCTTGCCAGTCGAAGGGCTTTTGCCCGAAAGCTCGCTCTTATGCACCAATAAAGATACTCGTCTTCCTTCGCCTTGTTATTATCGTATAAACCGTATAGTTTTAAATATAGATGAGACACTGGCCACCATGTACCATGACTACTATGCACTGGCTAGTAGGTAGCTTAGAGAGTTGAGGTAGAACTTGTTCCTTGCTCCAAAATTCCTTTATTGGGTACCGCTTAAAAAGGGCCATCTAGTTTATGATAATTGCTACAATGAACAATATACTGTAGATGGAAATTTTGCTGGGAGTATATTGATCTAAAGAGACAAGTGTTGCCTCTCCCGTCAAAATAGACGTCAAAACTAGTCGCCATCTATTGACCGTCACCGCAAACTAGCGGTCTCGGGTCGGTGACAAAGCCACAACACCAGCTTTGGCAAACTGAGAAGCGTCCACTGAAACCATGGTCTACAGGTGGACGTGTTTCAGTTTGCCAAAGCTGGTGTTGTGGCTTTGTCACCGACCTAAGGCCGCTAGTTTACGGCGACAGTCAATAGATGGAGTCTAGTTTTGACGTCTATTTTGACGGGAGAGGCGACCCTTGTCTCTTTAATGAAAAATATGTGAAGGTTATTCACATATTGAAACAAAGGGTCCAACCTGGGATTATATCCCGGTTCATGGCTGTCAGGAATCAAGGGTTTTAACCACTCGTCCACAGACTAAAGAGGTGGAAGTACAGAGAGGGGGCAGTCACATTTGATACAACTCCCATACCTTGGAGGTTCTCTAAACAATAAAAAGTTATCTCCCTGACAGTGATTGGGTCTCCTTGGCTCCCTCTTACCTACAGGCCTAAAAAAAAAAATCCAAGATAAAATTGTGAAAAGCGTTTAAAAACGACACTTTTTTCTCACAAAAAAAAAAAAAAACTCCTACACCTAGTTGAGATTGCCTGCTTGGAAATGTGAGGAGTTGTCACAAACAGCCGGAATAGCCAGCCCAGCCGTGGTACAATGGAGGAATTATATAAACGATTGATATTCGATAGACAAGAACTGGCATAAAATCTCATTGGGCACTTTATTCTAAAGAAAAAAAATTGCTTCAAATGCCCCCAATTCTTGCAAAAATCCGAACCGACTAGTGTGGGTAACTGAACGGAGATCAGGTAAACTTATGAATTCAAAAGTCAAACAGCCTTCAAATGTACAGACATAGAGTGAATTTACAGTAAAAACAGTCACTAACTACCTATCATGATTATCATGGCCTATAATACGTTTAAAAGAGATCAATATTAATACTGTGGTACATGAGAGAGAGATTCAAGAAGTGATCTAAAACTAACTTAATTTGAAAACTCTATTTATATATCAATGGAAGAAAATAGTTTAAAATTCTGTGGTTTCTGAGAAAGCAGAGCACGTGTGTAGAACAAGGCCCCATAGATATGTCACCATATGACATGAGAAATAATTAGGGAGGAATAAAAGAAAATAAGATTAAATCCAAATAAATAATGTGTGACATTTCATTAACAACACTGTTATAGAAACATCACACACTATTTATTTATTTGGATTTGGTCTTATTACCTTGTGTTCTAATCTATCATCTAAATTCTACCTTATCAAATTAAGGGAGGAGTTTAGAAGTAAAATCTCTTCATGTCACCTCTTTTGTAATGTAGAAGGCAAGGGGAAACCATTGTATTATATTTCCTAAAGAAAATCCAAATGAATGGACCAAGGTCTATGGATTGATCATCTTGCAGAAGGATTGAGAAAGCATCAGGATGGATTCACCTGGAGTAATAAGTCCAGAAGTTTTCTCTATGGACCTATCTGTCCAAAGATTCCCCAAGTAGGAAAAAGAGATCTCTGTAAAAGGCAACAATTCTTCAATGTAGGGCATCTGCCCTATTGTGCAACTAGAAGTTGCGGGTGACTTGCACCATCTGTCAGAATAAATATCAACCAATTATTTGTTTCTAATTATTCCTGAATTGGCCAAATACCATTTCTTGATTAATTAAGAAAAGCTAACCATGTATGATTTCACTTTTCAACTCTTTTTTTTTTTTATTTTCAATGTGGTTAATACAATAGAGTTGAGGCATTAGTTTTGTTCTTGAAAAATCCAAACAAGGCATTGGTTAGTCATATCCTTGTGTTAATAGACATAGGAAAAATTGACTATTTTGAACTTTTTAAAACATGTTCAAACTATATTTTTATTCCAGTGTAGGACTGTTAGATAAATAGTTCTTTAAATTAAAGATACTTCGGCCAGTAAATCTTTACTTAAGAGATAATGTTTACGATAATTTTAGATAATAGTTATTATTATAGTTAAAGGGGCGGGTTGCCCTCTCTCTCTCTTTCACACATCCAAATATATTTGATCATAGAGGGGTGGCATTTTGTATTTTGTTGCATACACAAATTTCCAAAAACAACTATTAGATATTAGCATGGATAGTTTTTTTAAAATAAGAAACAGTTCTGCCAAAAAAGGTTTTATTCGGCCTTTTTTTCTGGTTGAGAAGTCTCATATTTTTAAGAACTCTGAATCCCAGCCAAGCAACCATTATTTTCAAGATTAGTATGGGTAGTTGACGGCATTTGTACGCTCTAGGAACCTGGGTTAACTAAATAAATAATACTTTAGATATTCGATTTTTTTTTTTTAATATAAGAGCAAAAATATTATACAGTAAAACTTCCATGAGAAAACACTCCCGCAAGAGGACACCTATCAACAAAGGTCAGTTTTCATTACCAAAAATACCGTTTTTACTATTTAGCAACTCTCAGGTAAGAGGACACCTCTCCCTAAAGGACACTTTGGCTCTGGAATTAGGTGTCCTTTACAGGGAGGTTCTACTGTATTAATAAATGGTTATTATTAAAAGTATTTGTATTTTTCAAGAGAGGTTATTGAAAAATGTAGTTAACAAATTTAAAAAGGGATGGCTAAACTATTAATCTTGTCAAAGATATTTTGTACTTATGTGTATGCTTGGAAGAGCAGGAATTACAAGCTACTGTCCCGGATGTAATCAATCCACTTACAGTACTGGCACCACCCTCTCTTCATTATTACACTCCCATCCACCCACCCACAAGCCCCCCACCCAAAAAAAAGTTCCATATTAAATTAAGTAAGTTAAAATATTTAGAGGAGGCAAAAATTTATAATTAAAGAAGTTGGTCTAGGGGAAAAAACGCCTTTAAACTATTGATTTAGTTTGGATCAATTGGTGGCCGTTAAACTTGGTTTGATTTCTTTTTAATACAAGTCCTAGGAGAGGATTTTTTTTTAACTAAAGAAATTAAAGCGAGAGGATTTTAAAAGGTTTAAATTTCGTAATTTCTAATTAATTGCTTGGTCGGCGAAGCCCTCAGTGAATAATTAAAAAAGAAATTTGGATTACCTCTGATTTTCCTTTGGAGACACAACTGGCAACATTGGTAGCTGCTAGGGTGATGGCGTCGACCTGTGGGGAACACAGCAGGCGATGGTTAGGGACTTGGGAGATTCCAAGAAATACGTATACACATGTGTCATTCCAAGTGGGAAATCTTCAACCCCACATTTAATGAATAATTTAAATATATATTCATACTAAACGATCTGTTGACTTTGCTTAGAATTTTTAATGAAATTGAATCCAAGAATTATTAATTAAACATTATATTTATTGATTTACAAGAGAGAGAACAAAATATAAAAGGGAAACTAATATTAAACAAAGGAACTTTTTTGTTTCTGTTAGCGCCTATTTACTTGTGAGCTTACACAAATTCTGTGGTAACAATTAATTAATATATATACAACACGATCACGCTGATATGTAAACATTCGACAAATTCAATGTAAGGCTTCCCTGAAATTTTGAAGAATTACAGATTGTGTTTGAAACGTCGTGGAATCCTATTCCTGAAATGTCCTATTTGTAAACGTACCTAACTTGATTGATTCTAAAGAAAAACATCGATTTACAGCCTCAAATAGAGCTACTTGCCATTTCGCCACCTAAAATATTTCTTTGGCAGAATCTATACATGGGCCGCCGGCAACTTCCACAAGCTCTAAAAGGGAAAATAAATAGACAGATTCTTCCAAAGAAGTATTTTAGGTGTGAGGCGAAGTGGCTGTAGCTATTTGAGGCTCAAAATGGATCTTTACAAATCGATGTTTTTCTTTAGTACCTACGCCGTCAGGTTAGGTACGATGGGACATTTCAGGGCTGATCTTTTACGACGTCTCAAACAAAGTCTGTAATTCTTCAAAATTTTAAGTGAAGCCTTACACTGGAGTCCATTTGATCGCACACTAAACATCTGTAAAACACTGTTGGTAAAGCTTCGTCTATGGATATGTCAACAATGTAGGCTTAAAAAACGGCATATGTAAATTTGGTAGCTATTGGATTAATTTGCATATGAGGGAGTTAAACTTATGGAAGTGACTCCATCCAGACCTAAGTTTCATCCAGAAAGATAAAATATTTGGGAACAAACAATGCCTACAAACTTCCTTATTTCTTTACATAGATGGCTGCTGTTGGAGCCTCTTTCTCTCTTCCAGAGTCTTCTTTGCCAATAATAATAATAAGGGTACCATCTGGGAATATATCTGGTAACCAAAAAAGACTGCTATGTATCATTCTGGCTCTATTATTTATCTCAGGCATTGAACAAAACCCAGGCCCCCCAACCAAAAAGCAAACTACTTTGACTGCGTCAGTACACTCAGGAGAGAGAGAATCAATAGATGGCGAGCTAAAAATGCTAATCTTGAACATGGCGACGGAAATAAAGAGTCTAGGAGAGAGAATTGACATCAGACTTACCAAAATAGAGACTCGAATGGACGATTGGGATAAGCGATTCTGCAATATAGAGGAGAAGCTAACCAAATGTATAGAGTCTCAACAGGCTACCGAAAAACTGGCTTCATGTAATTCGTTAAAGGTAAATGAACTGGAGGCTAGAGTCGAATTTTTTGAGACGAGACTGCGTGAGCCCAATCTAGTATTCTATGGTATTGAGAGGGAGGGTGACGAAAATCAGGCAGATTGCAACTTAAAGATTCAAAACATAATTAGAGATAAAATGGAAATCGGAGATGATTTAAAAATAACAAAATGTCACCGACTTTCACGCGGATCCAATGCACCAGTTCTTGTTGTGGTGCCTGATTATGCTGATAGAGCAAAAATATTTAAAAATGCCTACAAACTCAGAGATACTAAAATTTCGATAAGTAAAGATTATAGTAAAAATGTTAGAGAGCAACGGCGCATCCTAATTGCAAAAAGGAAAGAATTGGGTGAAAGGGGAATAAAATCGAAGTTGAGAGATAACAAGCTTTTGGTAAATGATAAAGTCTGTAAAGTGATGAATGGCCAAGTTGTTGATAGCACAGGAGTTGCTATATAGCAAAAACCTTGTAGAAACAATTGTGTAAATAGAAGAAATACGACATCAAAATCACAAATTAATTCTCCGCCCCATAATCAAATAACGGAAAGTTACTACGACATAAATACATGTAAATATGATTCTCAAGACGATGACAATGCAAATTTTTCTGAAAATTCGCGAGACATCGCCGAAAAAATAATATGTTGGAATATAAATGGTTTCTATAGGATTCTTTCGATATTTCCACTCCTCGAGCACATAAAGAACTACGAAATTTTTGCTCTACTTGAAACATGGTGCCTGAACAGGACTAACATAACACTAAAAGATTATCAAATTATCGAATTACCTGCCACCAAAGAATCTGGAAGGGGAAGAGGGTCAGGGGGTATAATTGTCGGTTTTAGGGAAGGCGGGAAATATAGAGTAGAGAGTTCTGAAAAGGATGGCACTTGGTTATCTATTTTCTTATCAACAAACACAAGAGCCCCCCAACATGTTATCTGTTTAATATTTGTATACCTTCCTCCAAACCAAATACAGCTGCATAACTTAGATAAGCTGTTTACATACATTCAAAAGCAAATAGCAGATGGAAAAGAAATTATTTTACTTGGAGATTTAAACATCAGAACTGGGAAGTTGGGAGGACTACACAATCCACTTAATTTCCAGCTCCCCCTAACATCGGAAAGAAGGGCTAAAGATCATATAATATCATCTCTGTCTAATAAACTCCTTGATTTCCTGGAAGATAATTCTTTGACAATAGTTAATGGAAGATCTAGAGGTGATAAAGATGGAGATTTTACATACATATCCGAAAGAGGCTCTTCAACTATTGACTATTGCATACTCTCACAGGGTTCACTACAAATTTTACTGGACTTCAAAGTCGATGACCAACTGTACTCAGACCACCATCCTTTGGTTTTAACGATAAAAGGCCAAAACTTCAATGAGAAAAAAACCAAACGGGAAGATTATAATATTACGAGATATAGATGGTCAGCCGATGGACTCGCAACGTTTAAAATGAAACTGGAAGAATTGCGGGAAAAAAACATACCAGCCTCCGATGACCTTGTATACACTTTCAATCAGCGAATTTTGGAAGCAATGTCATCTGCAAAAATAACCTACTCAATTAAGGGCGGCCCCAGGAAATCTAAGCCGTGGTTCGATAAGGACTGCTATGATATGAAAAAACTGGCAAAAGAAAGTCTGAAGAAATATCGTAAAACAAATAGATTGGAAGACAGAGAATGTTATGCTTCTTCCAGAAAGAAATATCTTGCTTTATTGGATCTAAAAAGGAAAGGCTTTGATAATGAAAAACAGGAAATACTCAGAAATGCTAAAGACTCAAAGACCTTCTGGAAAACTATTGCGCTCTACAAAAGCACATCTATAATCCAAGGAGAAATATCTATACAGGACTGGCTGAACTTTTACCGCGAACTAATGACTACAGAGAAAAATTTGAGAATCTGTAATTTACATAATGTGATTTCTCAGAACGATCCTATATTGGACTCAGAGATAACCAATGCAGACATATACAAGGAGATAGCTGGTTTGAGGAGTAACAAGGCATGCGGGCCCGATGGCATCCCCAATGAAGTATTAAAAACACTCCCTGATTCGTACATACTGCTGTTGAAACAACTCTACAATAGTGTTATGACGACTGGAAAATACCCAGCAATTTGGACTAATTCCACTATACACCCAATCTTTAAAAACGGTTATAAGAACAGCCCCTCCAACTACCGAGGTATTGCACTGATTAGCAATGTATCAAAGCTTTTCACATCAATCCTAAGATCACGACTGGAGGAATGGGTCGAAGGAAGAAGGGTTATACCCGAAAACCAAGCGGGATTTAGAAAAGAAAGATCATGTATTGACCACATATTTACACTAACTACTTTAATCCAACTATCATTAAGAAAAAAGAGGGGAAAACTATATGTCTTTTTTGTCGATCTAAGGAAGGCATTTGATACTGTACCCCACTCACTACTTTGGAAAAAACTTTACAACCTAGGCATAAGTTACCAATTCATAAGTACGATCAAAAGTTACTACGAACAAGCAACTATAGCTATCAGATGGAAGGGATCATTTACGGAAAGTATTAAGATAAACTCGGGAGTCCTCCAGGGAGAACCACTTTCCCCACTGCTATTTATATTATTTATCACGGACTTAATCGAAATTTATAATAACTCAGACCTGCCGAGTGTAAATTTGCCAGAATTTGGAGATATCCATTTATTGCTGTACGCCGACGACATAGCAATTATAGGTGAGTCCAGGATAAACCTCCAAAAGAAGATCAAAATACTGAAAGAATATCTCGATGAGAACTTAATGACACTAAATGAGTCCAAGTCAAAGATTATGGTGTTCCGTAATGGAGGTAAACCCTCAAATAAGGATAGATGGTTCTGGAATGATAAACCCATAGCAATAACTTCAAGATATACATACTTGGGATTCCCTCTGACACCAACAATAACAACTACTCACCCGGCAAATTACTTTAAAGGAAAAGCACTTACAGCAATTAACGCCACACACCCAATATTAATAAAATCAAAAGCAAAGTCAATAAATTTATCAATCAAACTCTTTGATACAATAGTGAGAGCTGTCCTGATGTATGCCGCTCCATTATGGGCAACAGAGCATAAAGACTTACTGGACAATATACAAGACATATTTATCCGTAGGTTCCTGAATCTGCCCAGATACACTCCAGGTTACCTAATCAGATTAGAAACCGGTCGTATCTCATTGAGTGTAACAGCCTTAAAATTAACCCTGAAGTATTGGCTGCGGGTGTTGAATATGAGCAGTGACAGATTGCCACGTATATGTTTTAATAGAACACGGGAACTCTCTAATGCTTCGGGCACACCCATCGGTTTCATTAAAAAGCTCACTAATCTGCTTAACGATAATGGATCCCCTGCACTTGTTTCCTGTGATGACCCTGAAACGCTGAGGAGCGCGATTACAGGGCTCTTAAAAACAGCGGCAGACCAATCTATACAAAACGACCTTACAAGAATGGATAAATCTAAGCTATACTCTCACTACAAAGACATTCACATATCTTTCATGACGGAGGGATACCTTTTAGGGGATTTTCCTTTCCCGGTTGTAAGACTACTCGCACAAGTTAGAATACTTTCAAGTTTTTTTAGAGAAAACCACACCAAGATGCTCTGCGGTGAGGACCCGACTTGTACCTTCTGTAATTCAAAACTACAAAATGAAATCACTCACTATATTTTTGATTGCTCTGCTCTGAAAGAAGAAAGAAGAACCCTTATGCTCAAAACTGGGCAACTCTGTGCTTCACTTCCATCAATAATTGACAATATGACCCAGAATAAGTATATTGCTACGGCGTTTTATGGTTTCCACAAGTCCATATCTCAGAAGAAGGCCAAGTGATACTCACTCCTCACTTTCTTACTGCTACTCTTTTTGTGTTGATTTCTTGCTTCCCTCTTTCTCATTATTATTTTTTTTTTTCCTTTTCTTGTTTTTTTTTTTTTTTCTTTCTCTTTTTACTCTGTATATATCGCTATTTCCGTTATCTCACTGCTTTGTTCTTATGCATACCTCTGGTGAATCCTGTATAGGGTCAGTGACCCTAAATAAAGGCTTTTTTGTTGTTGTTGTAATAATAAGGTGATTGCAGAAAATTATATTATTATATTAAGCAGCAGAATAATGGGTAGCACAAAACAGCAGAATAAATGGTGGCATCGAATAAAATAGCAGAAGACTATGTGGCATAGAATAAAATAGCAGAAGACTATGTGGCATTGAATAAAACAGCAGAAGACTATGTGGCATTGAATAAAACAGCAGAAGACTGTGTGGCATCGAAAAAAAAACAGCAAAAGACTGTGTGGCATCGAATAAAACAGCAGAAGACTGTGTGGCATCGAAAAAAAATAGCAGAAGACTGTGTGGCATCGTATAAATCAGCATAAGACTGTTCATTAGAAGGAAGTGAGAAGGAAGAGTTCCCGATGTGCTAGCTGGAGAAGTGGCCGACAAAAAGACCCGACGGTAAATTGGATTTATTGGTCAACGTAATAGCCGGCCCTATGTGCAAGCTGTCGCCCGCTCTCTCATTGTTGGCCATTCCTCGGCCTATTTCAAGGCCAACTCACACCTGGCACACACATGGCCCTCAATTACGACGGGCCATGGAAATACCAAGAAACATTAGTGACTTTTTTTTCCCAGTAAAAGTACGTTTGCGTGTCATCCTTACGCAGGGGCCAATCTTCTCTGTACCTTCTCTGCATTCTTGAATGATACGGCTGCTTGAACATGAGTCTGTGCAAGCCGTACGGCAATTTGATGCACTATGGTATCACTGCTACCTGAGACAGGCCGTACGGAAAATTGATGCACTATGGAATCAATTCTACCTGGGACAGGCCTAGGGCAAATTGATACACTATTGGATCAATGCTACCTGGGACAGGCCGTACGGTAAATTGATGAACTATGGAATCAATGCTACCTGGGACAGGCCATACGGCAAATTGATGCACTATGGAATCAATGCTACCTGAGACAGGCCGTACGGCAAATTGATGAACTATGGAATCAATGCTATCTGGGACAGGCCATATGGAAAATTGATGAACTATGGAATCAATGCTACCTGGGACAGGCCATACGTCAAATTGATGAACTATGGGATCAATGCTACCTGGGACAGGTCGTACGGTAAATTGATGAACTATGGGATCAATGCTATCTGGGACAGGACATATGGAAAATTGATGAACTATGGAATCAATGCTATCTGGGACAGGCCGTACGGCAAATTGATGAACTATGGAATCAATGCTACCTGGGACAGGCCATATGGAAAATTGATGAACTATGGAATCAATGCTACCTGGGACAGGCCATATGGAAAATTGATGAACTATGGAATCAATGCTATCTGGGACAGGCCGTACGGAAAATTGATGAACTATGGAATCAATGCTATCTGGGACAGGCCGTACGGAAAATTGATGAACTATGGGATCAATGCTACCTGGGACAGGCCGTACGGAAAATTGATGAACTATGGGATCAATGCTACCTGGGACAGGCCGTACGGAAAATTGATGAACTATGGGATCAATGCTACCTGGGACAGGCCGTACGGAAAATTGATGAACTATGGGATCAATGCTACCTGGGACAGGCCGTACGGAAAATTGATGAACTATGGAATCAATGCTATCTGGGACAGGCCGTACGTCAAATTGATGCACTATGGGATCAATGCTACCTGGGAAGGCCGTACATAAGTCAACAAAAAGGTAAGTCCGGGCTATTTCCCTTCAGTTGTAGACAGAGAGAGCCATTAACGGCCCATTTGAAGGATAATAAAGTAAAGAACTCTCAGCTCTCTTGTAAAGAAAAACAAACATCCTCCATGAAGAGGCTCGAAAACATTTTTTTTTAACGGCGACGGTCTCGCCGCTTTGGTAAAGTTTTTTTTTTTTTTAATTTGTCCGAGAGAACCAAAATCAATTTTCGTTAGTCAATCGATAGCCTTCGGGACAGGAAAAGAAGTAACAAAAAAGGCGAGTTTTTTTTTTGTCCCATATTCTTATCTAATGGCTTCTTATCGTTAGTTTTCTAAAAGTCTTTTATACGGAATTTTTCTAATTAAAAACTGGGATCACTGAATTGTTTTAAACCCTGAAGGCTCTTTGGAATAGGAGCTATACCCAGTGGAGAACAGACAGTCAGTCGTCTGCTTCATCTATCCGTACAACAGACTTCTCGTTCACTTTGTTCTTTAATATATATATATATATATATATATATATATTTATTATTATTATTATTGGAAGGAGTTAGATTTATAAGTAACGTATTGTTTCAGTACAGGAGGATATGATGAATGAATGTTTATTTACAAATTTTAGATAAAACTTTTGCTTTGATTGAATTTGAGAATTAAGTTTTCTCAAATATTGCCCATTGAAGATATAAGAAGGGTCATTAGTGATGAGCTATTTTTTTTTAATTGATAACAATTTTTGCTTTAACATATTAGAGCGCTAGAAAAAGGAATTTTCAATTCTGCCATATAACAAAAATTTGTGGATGAAGATATATGTTGAGAAGTATTTATGTGGCTTCAAGTCCGTGGCGTTAAGTCCAATCCCATCAGTGGATGAGAAAGAGCTCGCTGGCTTCTTTCAGTATTGATCCGTGTCTACCTGGCCACGTGGTACACTTCCATCCAGTACGGGCAACCCGCCATGTGCACGTGAGTTAAGAAGTGACCATCAAACCTAATTCTTTCCCATCAAAATTTCTATGGCCTCACTATAGCAACCAATAATCAACCTTGGGATTGATCCATTACCCCAACAGAAACATTAATCAAAAACGCATTTGTTTGTTTTTTAATTGTAAAGTGTCAGCAATACGTCGCAGGGTTTATAAGAAGAATAGGGAATGCTGAGGAAGGTAAGTGTTGAATCAGACAAGTCTAGAGCAAGTAAATGGTATCTTCCTTCTACCAGTTCATGGAGCAAACTTGTGGAAACTTTGCCAGTAGCAACACTGACTTTTACTGTTTTACTTTCTGGTGTATAGAGGGGTGTTCATCTGAGTGGACCATTGGCACCAATCCTGACGTAGTGGGCTGACATTCATTTAGAGGGAGTAGATGAGAAACAAGTAATCAAATTGGAGGTAACAAGAGGTGAGGACACTATGTTACATAAGGCTGGTCCCCTGGGAGTGGTCATTCACCTTCTTAATGCCAATGCCATTGATAGCAGAAGTTTGAATTTGACGTAAATAGACGTTCTCCGGGTTTTGGGCTCAAACAGCTAGTACGAAAATACACGGTACCTCCGGGTTTTGAGCTCAAACAGCTAGCTGGTGGTTTCAAACAGCTTGGACTTAAATACACGGGGTTCTCCGGGTTTGGTGGTTTCAAACGGCTTGGACTTAAATACACGGTGTCCTCCGGGTTTGGTGGTTTCAAACAGCTAGGACGTGAATACCCGGTGTCCACCGGGTTTGGTGGTTTCAAACAGCTTGGACCTCAATACACCGTGTTCTCCGAGTTTGGTGGTTTCAAACATCTTAGACTTATATACACGGTGTCCTCGGGTTTGGTGGTTTCAAACAGCTTGGACTTAAATACACCGTGTCCTCTGGGTTTGGTGGTGTCAAACAGCTTGGACTTAAATACACGGTGTCCTCCGGGTTTGGTGGTTTCAAACAGCTTGGACTTAAATACACGGTGTCCTCTGGGTTTGGTGGTTTCAAACAGCTTGGACTTAAATACACGGTGTCCTCTGGGTTTGGTGGTTTCAAACAGCTTGGACTTAAATACACGGTGTCCTCCGGGTTTGGTGGTTTCAAACAGCTAGGACATGAATACCCGGTGTCCTCCGGGTTTGGTGGTTTCAAACAGCTTGGACCTAAATACACCGTGTCCTCCGGTTTTGGTGGTGTCAAACAGCTAGTACGTAAATACACGGTGCCCTCCGGGATTTGGGCTCGAACAAGTAAGACGTAAATACGCGGTGTCCTCCGGGTTTTGAGCTCAAACAGCTAGGACGTAAATACACGGTGTCATCCGGGTTTGGTGGTTTCAAACAGCTAGGACGTAAATACTATCTGAACAAGAGAGACCAGTGGCAGGCTAGCGACAACAAGGAATACTGCAGCGAGGTCCGAGTCCTGAACAAGAGAGACCCCTGGCAGGCTAGTGACAAGAAATACTGCAGTGAGGTCTGAGTCCTGAACAAGAGAGACCCCTGGCAGGCTAGTGACAAGAAATACTGCAGTGAGGTCTGAGTCCTGAACAAGAGAGACCACTGGCAGGCTAGTGACAACAAGAAATACTGCGGTCATGTCTGAGTCCTGAACAAGAGAGACCACTGGCAGGCTAGCGACAACAAGAAATACTGCAGTGAGGTCTGAGTCCTGAACAAGAGAGACCACTGGCAGGCTAGCGACAACAATAAATACTGCAGTGAGGTCTGAGTCCTGAACAAGAGAGACCACTGGCAGGTTAGCGACAAGAAATACTGCAGCGAGGTCCGAGTCCTGAACTGACTGAACAAGAGAGACCACTGGCAGGCTAGCGACAACAAGAAATACTGCAGTGAGGTCTGAGTCCTGAACAAGAGAGACCACTGGCAGGCTAGCGACAACAATAAATACTGCAGTGAGGTCTGAGTCCTGAACAAGAGAGACCACTGGCAGGTTAGCGACAACAAGAAATACTGCAGCCATGTCCGAGTCCTGAACAAGAGAGACCAGTGGCAGGCTAGCGACAAGAAATACTGCAGCGAGGTCCGAGTCCTGAACTGACTGAACAAGAGAGACCACTGGCAGGCTAGCGACAAGAAATACTGCAGTGAGGTCCGAGTCCTGAACTGACTGAACAAGAGAGACCACTGGCAGGCTAGCGACAAGAAATACTGCAGTGAGGTCCGAGTCCTGAACTGACTGAACAAGAGAGACCACTGGCAGGCTAGCGACAAGTACTGAGGCAGCAAAAAAGGAAGGAATCGACCCCCGGTCGATGCGCTCTAATCTAATTGACGAATATTTTAAACGCGAGAGAGAGAGAGGGCATGCTAATAAAATTTCATTCCCTAAAAAAGGCCCCGATATCGATTTATTTGCTTCTGGGCGCCTCTCATCGATAATGAAGCGATCGCCCGTGGCCGTTGTAAGGTCTCCATTAGAGATTGTGCGCCAACCAGCCGTATCATCGTACTGATAGCTCCCCTCCACCTTCCACTTCTCATCTTGGAGTCTTAAGTGTGCTCAGCCATTGTGAAAAAATAAGGTTCAAAAATCGAGTTTAAGGCCAGTTTTAGGTTACGCGGACTTCACTTCAGATATACATAATCGTGGATATTTCACAAAGGAGAGAAAATTAAACGTGTGCCCCCCAAATTGCTGAAGTTAAAGTTTCTCTGAAGGAATAAAAAATCGCATTAAATATTCCGACAGAGGGAGGCAACAAAAATGGCAGCATCGATACACAAAGAGCCGGCAATTGTATTAGGATGAGAGAGAGGGGAGAACAGAGAGCGGAATACCAAGTAGAATCATCGCATTCGGAATGAGGAGGAGGCTGAAGGCGCGGAGGTGGAAAATGCCTTTTCACGGACCGCGGAGAACATCATCAGCTGTCCTAATTAAAAATGGCTTGACGTCACAGCAGGGGAATGTCACCCGAGTGGGTTGACACAATATTGATTCGTACGCGACATTTCTAACCGGTCCTGGACAATCATTTCAAACCACTCGCTCAAATTACCACTAGAATTGGGGGTAAAGTTTTCAACCAGCAATAATCGCGTCTCGGAAGATCCTCATGAGTTACGATAACGCCTCTGCGCAAGGTGAATTGGTGGTAGAATTGGTGTTGTTGACACAACCCATGTGGTCGAGGAGGACACGACTTTTTTTAGAAAATGTGGCGGCATCACTTTGCAGCCGAGAAATGGCTTCAACTCGCTTTAGGAAGCCAATTATTCGGTACAACACTTCTACGTCTAGCAACATGAGGCACCTCCACTACAAACACAAATCTTGGCCAACACTCCTATTCGTAGTTCCATTAAACGACCATTTAGTTTGTCTCGGATTATATATAGTTAGTAAAGAGACGGCTGGCATTGGACGGGTCCCTATACGACATGTTGCTAGTAAGCTGTGCACACAATCACCCCATTGTTAGCAAAGTGAAAATGACATAGAGAATGTTGTATTTATTCGACTTTCACATTTAGTGGGTTTCAAACTCCATATCAAGGATATTTGTCTTAGTAGAGTTAGCTCCTACTGCGATATGTTGGCTGTAGTAACAGACGTTTCCCGCAGGACACGTTGCTATGTTGATTCAAAACACGGTTGGCTGATATGTCCGAAGAAATGATAAACAGAAGTGATACCAAAGTAGAGTCACTAGCGTCAGCACAGCGGGTCGCGGCTCTCTCTCGACAGCAACATCTCACTTTGTGGAACTTCTACACCGTTTAGTCCACAGTACAGTGTTTAGCTCACAGAGTTCCTGCGGCTGGCAGTAGAAGTATTGTACAAGTAGTTAGCTGTGTAGTAGTGAGTAGCAATATTATACGAGTAGCTATCTGTGTGGTAGAAGTATAGTACAAGTAGCTAGCTGTGTGTAAGAAGTATTGTACAAGTAGCTAGCTGTGTGGTAGAAGTATTGTACGAGTAGCTAGCTGTGTGGTAGAGGAATTGTACGAGTAGCTAGCTGTGTGGTAGAAGTATTGTACAAGTAGCTAGCTGTGTGGTAGAGGTGTTGTACAAGTGGCTAGCTGTGTGGTAGAAGTATTGTACGAGTAGCTAGCTGTGTGGTAGAAGTATTGTACAAGTAGCTAGCTGTGTGGTAGAAGTATTGTACAAGTAGCTAGCTGTGTGGTAGAAGTATTGTACGAGTAGCTAGCTGTGTGGTAGAGGTATTGTACGAGTAGCTAGCTGTGTGGTAGAAGTATTGTACGAGTAGATAGCTGTGTGGTAGAGGTATTGTACGAGTAGCTAGCTGTGTGGTAGAAGTATTGTACGAGTAGCTAGCTGTGTGGTAGAGGTATTGTACGAGTAGCTAGCTGTGTGGTAGAGGTATTGTACGAGTAGCTAGCTGTGTGGTAGAAGTATTGTACGAGTAGCTAGCTGTGTGGTAGAAGTATTGTACAAGTAGCTAGCTGTGTGGTAGAAGTATTGTATAAGTAGCTAGCGGTGTGGTAGAAGTATTGTACAAGTACCTTGCTGTGTGGTAGAATTATTGTATAAGTAGCTAGCTGTGTGGTAGAATTATTGAACAAGTAGCTAGCTGTGTGGTAGAAGTATTATACAAGTAGCTAGCTGTGTGGTAGAAGTATTGTACGAGTAGCTAGCTGTGTGGTAGAAGTATTGTACGAGTAGCTAGATGTGTGGTAGAAGTATTGTACAAGTAGCTAGCTGTGTGGTAGAAGTATTGTACATGTAGCTAGCTGTGTGGTAGAAGTATTGTACAAGTAGCTAGCTGTGTGGTAGAATTATTGTACAAGTAGCTAGCTGTGTGGTAGAATTATTGTACAAGTAGCTAGCTGTGTGGTAGAAGTATTGTACGAGTAGCTAGCTGTGTGGTAGAAGTATTGTACGAGTAGCTAGCTGTGTGGTAGAAGTATTGTACGAGTAGCTAGCTGTGTGGTAGAAGTATTGTACGAGTAGCTAGCTGTGTGGTAGAGGTATTGTACGAGTAGCTAGCTGTGTGGTAGAAGTATTGTACGAGTAGCTAGCTGTGTGGTAGAAGTATTGTACGAGTAGCTAGCTGTGTGGTAGAAGTATTGTACGAGTAGCTAGCTGTGTGGTAGAAGTATTGTACGAGTAGCTAGCTGTGTGGTAGAAGTATTGTACGAGTAGCTATCTGTGTGGTAGAAGTATTGTACGAGTAGCTATCTGTGTGGTAGAAGTATTGTACGAGTAGCTAGCTGTGTGGTAGAAGTATTGTACGAGCAGCTAGCTGTGTGGTAGAGTATTGTACAAGTAGCTAGCTGTGTGGTAGAAGTATTGTATAGGTAGCTAGCGGTGTAGTAGAAGTATTGTATAAGTAGCTAGCGGTGTGGTAGAAGTATTGTACAAGTAGCTAGCTGTGTGGTAGAAGTATTGTACAAGTAGCTAGCTGTGTGGTAGAAGTATTGTACAAGTAGCTAGCTGTGTGGTAGAAGTATTGTACAAGTAGCTAGCGGTGTGGTAGAAGTATTGTACAAGTAGCTAGCTGTGTGGTAGAATTATTGTACAAGTAGCTAGCTGTGTGGTAGAAGTATTGTACAAGTAGCTAGCTGTGTGGTAGAAGTATTGTACAAGTAGCTAGCTGTGTGGTAGAAGTATTGTACGAGTAGCTAGATGTGTGGTAGAAGTATTGTACAAGTAGCTAGCTGTGTGGTAGAAGTATTGTACAAGTAGCTAGCTGTGTGGTAGAAGTATTGTACAAGTAGCTAGCTGTGTGGTAGAATTATTGTACAAGTAGCTAGCTGTGTGGTAGAATTATTGTACAAGTAGCTAGCTGTGTGGTAGAATTATTGTACAAGTAGCTAGCTGTGTGGTAGAAGTATTGTACGAGTAGCTAGCTGTGTGGTAGAAGTATTGTACAAGTAGCTAGCTGTGTGGTAGAAGTATTGTACAAGTAGCTAGCTGTGTGGTAGAGGTATTGTACAAGTAGCTAGCTGGTGTGGTAGAGGTATTGTACGAGTAGCTAGCTGTGTGGTAGAAGTATTGTACGAGTAGCTAGCTGTGTGGTAGAAGTATTGTACGAGCAGCTAGCTGTGTGGTAGAGTATTGTACAAGTAGCTAGCTGTGTGGTAGAAGTATTGTATAGGTAGCTAGCGGTGTAGTAGAAGTATTGTATAAGTAGCTAGCGGTGTGGTAGAAGTATTGTACAAGTTAGCTAGCGGTGTGGTAGAAGTATTGTACAAGTAGCTAGCGGTGTGGTAGAAGTATTGTACAAGTAGCTAGCGGTGTGGTAGAAGTATTGTACAAGTAGCTAGCTGTGTGGTAGAAGTATTGTACAAGTAGCTAGCTGTGTGGTAGAATTATTGTATAAGTAGCTAGCTGTGTGGTAGAAGTATTGTACAAGTAGCTAGCTGTGTGGTAGAAGTATTGTACTAGTAGCTAGCTGTGTGTAGAAGTATTGTACGAGTAGCTAGATGTGTGGTAGAAGTATTGTACAAGTAGCTAGCTGTGTGGTAGAAGTATTGTACAAGTAGCTAGCTGTGTGGTAGAAGTATTGTACAAGTAGCTAGCTGTGTGGTAGAATTATTGTACAAGTAGCTAGCTGTGTGGTAGAATTATTGTACAAGTAGCTAGCTGTGTGGTAGAATTATTGTACAAGTAGCTAGCTGTGTGGTAGAAGTATTGTACGAGTAGCTAGCTGTGTGGTAGAAGTATTGTACAAGTAGCTAGCTGTGTGGTAGAAGTATTGTACAAGTAGCTAGCTGTGTGGTAGAGGTATTGTACAAGTAGCTAGCTGTGTGGTAGAGGTATTGTACGAGTAGCTAGCTGTGTGGTAGAAGTATTGTACGAGTAGCTAGCTGTGTGTAGAAGTATTGTACAAGTAGCTAGCTGTGTGGTAGAAGTATGTACGAGTAGCTATCTGTGTGGTAGAAGTATTGTACGAGTAGCTATCTGTGTGGTAGAAGTATTGTACGAGTAGCTATCTGTGTGGTAGAAGTATTGTATAAGTAGCTAGCTGTGTGGTAGAAGTATTGTATAAGTAGCTAGCTGTGTGGTAGAATTATTGTACAAGTAGGTAGCTGTGTGGTAGAAGTATTGTATAAGTAGCTAGCTCTGTGGTAGAAGTATTGTACGAGTAGCTAGCTGTGTGGTAGAAGTATTGTACGAGTAGCTAGCTGTGTGGTAGAGTATTGTACAAGTAGCTAGCTGCGTGGTAGAAGTATTGTACAAGTAGCTAGCTGTGTGGTAAAAGTATTGTACGAGTAGCTAGCTGTGTGGTAGAAGTATTGTACAAGTAGCTAGCTGTGTGGTAGAAGTATTGTACGAGTAGCTAGCTGTGTGGTAGAAGTATTGTACGAGTAGCTTGCTGTGTGGTAGAGGTATTGTACGAGTAGCTAGCTGTGTGGTAGAAGTATTGTACAAGTAGCTAGCTGTGTGGTAGAAGTATAGTACAAGTAGCTAGCTGTGTGGTAAAAGTATTGTACGAGTAGCTATCTGTGTGGTAGAAGTATAGTACAAGTAGCTAGCTGTGTGGTAGAAGTATTGTACAAGTAGCTAGCTGTGTGGTATAAGTATTGTATAAGTAGCTAGCTGTGTGGTAGAAGTATTGTACTAGTAGCTAGCTGTGTGGTAGAAGTATTGTACGAGTAGCTAGATGTGTGGTAGAAGTATTGTATAAGTAGCTAGCGGTGTGGTAGATGTATTGTACAAGTAGTTAGCTGTGTGGTAGAAGTATTGTATAAGTAGCTAGCGGTGTGGTAGAAGTATTGTACAAGTAGCTAGCTGTGTGGTAGAAGTATTGTGTAAGTAGCTAGCTGTGTGGTAGAAGTATTGTACAAGTAGCTAGCGGTGTGGTAGAAGTATTGTACAAGTAGCTAGCTGTGTGGTATAAGTATTGTATAAACAGTAGCTTGTGTGGTAGCGGGTAGAGAATTATACAGTAGTGGCTATGTATGTCAGAATGTAGATTACACACTACACCAGTGCGAGAAGTAGGGTAGAAACATAACCCGGATTTTAATTATTCCCAGTGCGGTGGGCGGGTCGATGGCAATTGGACTCGGGCGGCGGCGGATCAATTGTCGCTAATAGAGCCGTCACGGCATCACGTCACTTGGTGTATTTACCCCGAGTACCTGAGATCGTGTAGAGTGAGTGCAACCCCCGATAGTCTACTACTCACTACCTATCTAGAAACAGTTGGTTACTCTACTTTGTCGGGAGCAATTTATGAAAAAAAAAAAATCAGTGCGGGTCTCGATCCCTATCGAACAGATCTACCACCAGCCCCTCTTCTCTCGGCTGAGGTCGACCGATCCAATGTGGGGTGTTATGAAAAAGGTTTAAATCGTGAAGCGGTGTCAGAACACAGAACAGAGAATCCGAATGAAGCCCAGTTGGAAGTCTGTCTATCTGGCTACTTGAGATTGGCAGGAAAGCAATGTTAGGTTTGGCGTTGGACGATGAGAGGACAAACTCGCTGATTTGTGGCGAACTTTGTAAATTAGATTAGAAGTAAGTGACGATGTAAATGGTCGGTCGATATTGACACCAAGAAATGTGGAGACGGTGCAAGGAAGCAAGAGTTGCTCCATCGAGACAGCAACGAGCAATCTCAACCCAGCTACAACATAGAAACCTTTAGATACTACTGTAGCGAAAATTCTACTTTTTAAAAACATACCAGATTAAAAAAATAAAACATCAGCACGAAAATATAGTATACATTTTTAAAAACAGATATAGTTCTAATACACCAAACAGAACTTTAGTTGTTCAGATAAAAAAAAAATACTCTCTATGAATTTATATAGTTATTTTCCCAGACGTTAGACAAGTGGGGATAGTAGGGAATATACTATGTCGGGGGGTAGAATTTACCAACTTACCGCAAGGTTTTTAAAAAATATATATTTTTATGCTTCCAGGCCTTTTCTATTCTTTCAACATGTAGTTCAAAATGAATAAAATTTTATTAGATGTATAGTATTATAAAAAAATAATAATATTTTAAATTTATTTTACCTATAGGTTTAGAAAGATTAGACCCGAGGACTCCCTATAAAATATATATATTAATAAACCTCGTGTGGTAAGTATTTTATACCACTGTTAGCAAACATTTTGATGTTTAAAATAGATGGATTACATAAGGTTGCCTGGAGCAAAATTATTTCCATTATTGTGTGCTGAACAGTTTCATATATTTTTAATCCTCCGTGATGATTCAATGGAACATAGTTTAGACATTGGGGATAATGAGATATTTTATACATAAACACTCAACAATGTGAGTGAGTTAAATAAACTCAAGTACTTTGTTGGTTTTGTCGGTTTCCATTTAGTGCGTTGGAGAAAGTGTATCTATCGCCGATGACGTTGAGAGGAAAAACTTACGTCACATCTTGTCTTGTTGATGTTGCTTAGGGGAAGTTTGAAGATCTTGTCCCTGCAGCAGCACAGAAGTGACATCAGGGGTGGGACCAACATTACAAACAAACATCACATATGTTGGAAGTGGGGTATAGACTGTGGTATATGAAAGAACAATTTACAATAACACGGATTTGAACCGAAACATGGGGCCGAGCCGACTTTGGTATCTGAAAGAACAGTTTACAAGAACACGGATTTGAACCGAAACATGAGCCCAAGCCGACTTTTGTTTCTAAAAGAACAGTTTACAAGAATACGGATTTGAACCGAAACATGAGCCCAAGTCGACTTTGGTATCTGAAAGAACAGTTTACAAGAATACGGATTTGAACCGAAACATGGGGCCGAGCCGACTTTGGTATCTGAAAGAACAGTTTACAAGAACACGGATTTGAACCGAAACATGAGCCCAAGTCGACTTTGGTATCTGAAAGAACAGTTTACAAGAATACGGATTTGAACCGAAACATGAGCCCAAGTCGACTTTGGTATCTGAAAGAACAGTTTACAAGAATACGGATTTGAACCGAAACATGAGTCCAAGTCGACTTTGGTATCTGAAAGAACAGTTTACAAGAATACGGATTTGAACCGAAACAAAATACGACTTTGATATCTCCTCCTCTCTCAAGGACAGCGCAAGTTTTAACTGAAACAAGAGGTTAACACTAACTCGGCCACTAGACATGCGTCGGACCTGGAGGCTGTTGTTGGGTGCTGCGCTGCCTTGGAGTACAGGAGCTCAATCTATGCTTCCTTTGTTCCTGTGGTGAATCTGTATAAGAACGGTGGTCTTAATAAAGCTTTTTTGTGTGTGTGGTTAACACTAACTACTCTTTGCTCAATATTATTTCGATGTGACATGCCTTTTCAACGTCTTTACCCCGGGCGTTGACTACACACCCACTACTTGCGCCACCAGGAAGCAGAAATCCAAAAGTCCACCCACGTGCTGGGGGATCAATTAATTGGGGTCCACACGTTCTAAAGAGGGTCCTAATTACATTTAGCGCGGCGGCGGCGGCATTCATCATACAAACGGCAGCAGATGCATTAGCATTCCATTTCAATCCCAAACGTAATTACCATCAGCGGCAAAGAATTGTTTCCTAAACTTGGTGCCATTAACCAATTAGGAGGAAAAGGTTTCTGCTTCGATATTTTTTTTTTCTTCTTTCCTTTTCTTCTCAAATCCTATCTTTTCTCTTCCCCTCATTTAAAACTTGGAGGGAAAAAAAATCCACAGATATCGAGCTGCACTAGCTACTTCCAATATTAAAAAAAAAAAAAAAAGTTAACTTGGTAAATAAAGGTGGATATAAAATTCTGGTGAGAAATCAAAACTTCTCAAGAACGACCACCTAACTGAACATTGTAAAATCAAGAATGATTTGACCACCAGACACACCACTAATGAGAGACCACCTAACAAACCTCTAATGCCAGACCGTGGCAATTCCTCGAGGGAAGCAGTATGTCGCGATTGTCATCGTAAAGCAAATTGACGAAGTCAAGTGAAGCAGTCAAACACTGTGTGGACAAACCTGGGTTCACCGATGTTATTGATACATTTTCCGGACCAGATAGATAGCGGGCGAGTCAGAACGGTCTGTTCGCGGCCGAAAAAAAAAAAAAAAAGACTCTCTCAAGATTCGAATTCACGATTTCTTGAAAATCTTAAACATATATATATTTTTCAATTAAACAATTTCTACTGCCCTTGCTGCAATAGAAAAATTAATGGGAGGGCCGTTTCCATTGCAATAAGGGCAGTAGGTAATAAAAAAGGCATATATTGGATTGAATAAAATATTTATGTGCCAATATTTCGGCAGTGATTACATGAGTTTGTTTATACAAAAATGTAATGCCTTGATAAAGGTTGGCGTTCAGCCAACCGAAATATTGGCAAATAAATATTTTATTCAATCCAATATATGCCTTTTTATTATCTAAATATATAGAGTAGAACCTCCCTGTGAAGGACAACACCTAATTGCAGAGTCAAAGTGTCCTTTAGGGAGAGGTGTCCTCTTACAGGAGAGTTACTAAATTGTAAAAATGGTAATTTTGGTGATGAAAACTGTCCTTTGTGGAGAAGTGTCCGCTAGCAGGGTGTCCACTAAAGGGAGCTTCTACTGTATATATTGTCGCGATGAAAAATAATTAACTAGGCCTTCGAATTACTTTAAATATTTATTTAATGAGTTATATGAGAGATTTTAAATATAAAATAAGAGTTACTATTTACATGAGCCAAATCGACCCAGCCGTTAGAGCAAGAGGGGAGAACTGAGATATATCCTCCTTCCACGTGACGCCACTGTTTACCCCGACCGGTCGGTCCAGATAAGGGGGAATACCAGGAAACTCTGTCCTCCTGACATCACTCCCTCCACAAGAGAAACAGCGTCCCGCTGTTTACTAGTCGGTCACATGACCTTGGGCAATCTGTTCTTGGACTTCAGGGTCGTGGTAGGGCTTCATTCTCACTACATGGACGATATCTTGGGTTTTTCGTCTTCTCCTAGTATTCGTCACGCCTTCTACTTGATAATTTACACTCGATATTTTTCTGATCACTCGATAGGGTCCGAAATATCTCTTCAATAACTTCTCCGATAAGCCAACGGTACGGACTGGGGTGAACACCCACACCAAATCACCTTCCTTGTACGTCACCTCCTGATGCTTCTTGTCGTAGCGTTCTTTGTCTTTGCTCTGAGCCTGCAGGATGTTGAGACGGGCTAACATTCGTGCGTCCTCAGCGTTGGTCACAAGATGGCCCACATAATCTTCTGCAGTTCCTGCCGGCTGGTACGGCAGTATAGAATCCAGCGGTGTTTCAACTTCTCGGCCGTGGACGAGGAAGAACGGGCTGTATCCTGTTGTCTCTTGTCGAGCGGTATTGTAGGCGAAGGTCACATATGGTAGGATGTTGTCCCAATTTTTCTGATCAACGTCAACATACATCGAGATCATGTCAGTCAGGGTCTTGTTAAGTCTTTCTGTCAAACCATTCGTTTGAGGGTGGTATGCCGTGGTGAATCTGTGAATTGTTCCGTTTAGATTATTTATTTCTCGTATGGTCTGAGACATGAAATTTCTTCCTCTGTCCGTGATGATTTCCCGAGGAGCGCCGTGCTTGAGTATGACGTCTTCAATAAGGAAGGTTGCTAATTCAGTAGCCTCCGCTGTTGCCGCGGCCTTTGTTATCGCAAATCTGGTGAGATAATCAGTCGCGACTATTATCCATCTATTTCCCGTGTGAGATATGGGAAATCTTCCCAGATAATCAATTCCTATCTTTTGAAAAGGCGAGGTCGTTGGAGGTATTGGGACTAGTAGTCCAGGAGGTTTCTGAGGCACGCCCTTCCTTCGCTGGCATTCTTTACAATGAGCAATGTATTGGGAAACTGTCCTATAAAGTCCAGGCCAATAGAATCTCTTTCTAACGCGGTCATAGGTTTTGGCAAATCCAAATGACCGGCCATTGGAGTGTCGTGGACATCTTTAAGAATTTCGTGCCTCATTTGTTTTGGGACTACTAGCAGCCATGGTTTGCCCTCAGGGTCGTAATTTTTCTTATAGAGAACGCCTCCAATCATCTGATACCCTTTTAAATTTTCATTTGCAAGTTTTTCACGGATCCCAACCAAATGAGGGTCTTTACTTTGTTCTTCTGCAATGTCTTGGATGGAAGTAATGTGCCCTTCTATCTCTGCGGTGTCAGCCAAGGGGCTTCTTGACAAACAGTCAGCGTCTTTATGCTTGCGTCCGCTTTTGTAAACGATGTTTATGTCGTATTCTTGTAGTTTGAGGGCCCAACGAGCTAAGCGGCCGGATGGATCTTTCAAGCCTACCAGCCAACATAGCGAGTGATGGTCGGTAACCACAGTAAAGGGTCTGCCATATAGGTACGGGCGGAATTTACCAAGGGCCCAAACAACTGCGAGGCATTCTTTTTCTGTAGTGGAATAATTCTTTTCCGCTTTGGTTAGTGTTCGTGAGGCATAGGCTATAGGTCTCTCCGCGTCATTCTGGATTTGAACAAGAACTGCCCCTAAACCATAGCCGCTTGCATCAGTATGGACATGAGTTTCCGCACCTTCTATGAAATGTCCTAACACAGGCGAAGATCCCAATTCCTGTTTGAGAATCCGGAAAGATTCATCTTGTTCTTCGCCCCAAATGAATTTTTCATCTTTCTTTAAAAGGCTATTCAAGGGTCGAGACTTGTTAGCATAACTTTTGATGAAGCGTCTATAGTATGAACTTAACCCAAGAAAACTTCTGGTCTCACTGATATTACGGGGTTTTGGAAAGTGGACAATGGCTTTCACTTTTTCTGGGTCTGGCTGCGTTCCAAATTCATTAACGACGTGCCCGAGGATAGTTATTTGTCTCGAGGCGAAATGACACTTTTTATAATTCAGGCACAGTCCGGCCTGCTGAATGCATCTCAAAACTTTGTATAAACGTGTTAAATGTTCTTTAAAGGTCGATCCATAGACTACAATGTCGTCTAAGTAGCATAAACACATGTCCCATTTCAATCCCCGTAGGACGTTGTCTATCATTCGCTCGAAAGTTGCTGGTGCATTACATAGACCAAATGGCATTACATTAAATTCATAAAGCCCATCTGGAGTGATAAATGCCGTTTTCTCCCGGTCCTTATCGTCTACTTCGATTTGCCAGTAACCCGATCTCATATCCATAGTGGAGAAGTACCTGGATCCAGAGAGGGTGTCCAGCGCGTCATCGATACGAGGGAGAGGGTAAACATCTTTCTTTGTAATTTTATTTAGACGACGATAGTCGACACAGAATCTCAACGAGCCGTCCTTCTTCCTCACTAATATAACGGGAGAGGCCCATGGACTTGATGATGGCCGGATGATTTTAGTCTCCATCATTTTCTCTACTTCACTCTGAATGACACGTCTTTCGGCGGGAGACACTCTATAAGGACGCTGTCTGACAGGCGGATAATCACTCGTATCGATTTTATGTTTTATTTCGCCAGAGACAGGGAAGCTCTTTTTCTCAAAGTCGAATATATCAGAAAACTCATTTAGGCACGTGAGTAATCTGTTTTTCTTTGTTTCCTCCAAATCAGTAGAAATCATTGAAATTAAACATTCTCTCACATCTGGGGAAGTTACTTCGTCTTTTCCAGCTATTTCAGAACAAGCGTCAAGATTAGATATGCTCCCTACTTCTAGATCTTGCATTGTTCCTATCTTCATGTCCGAAGGTATCACTTGAGACTGGTGAGTACTGTTAGTCACCCACAACACCGCTCTGCCATGTAAGAACCTAACGAGGGAAGAGGGAATAAAAAGTCCTTTTTCCAACTGCAGGCGTTTGGAACCTGTAACGACTACATCTCTGCTGCCAAATACATCCTGGCTGGTGACAACAATCTTGCCAAAAGATTTCGGCGGTATGACACAGTCCATAGCAGCACAAAGTTTCAGGTCTTTCCATTCGTAGGATTTTTCAGCTTCGCTTAAATACAATTTGTTTTCCCCACAATCTATAATGGCATCTGTGGCTTTGAAGAAATCCCAGCCCAGTATAACATCGTGGCTACATTCAGCGGCTACTACAAAATCAAAAATAATATCGAGTCCTTTGATTTGAACTTCTAAAGAGCACTTACCAAGGGTCACGATAGGCTTCTTGTCCGCGGCTCTTAGAAGTGGTCCATTTTCTTTAAAAACTGGGGCCTTTATAGAACGTCTGAAAGCTTCAGAAATTACTGAGTAATCAGCGCCGGAGTCCACAAGAGCTTGTACATTTCGTCCTTGTATGTTGACAGATATCCAGTTCTTTTCCATTGTAGCGGCTATACGGCAGGGAGGATTTTCGTCTGTGGCGGCCACACCTCCAGAGGGCGCGCCATCTAGTTTTCCTCACTGCGGCGACTGGGTGAGCGGCTGGGACGGCGAGCAGGGGATTGTGAGGTTCTTCTGGGAGCTTGGAATCTTCCGCGGTGGGGATATGGCGACGGGTTTCTAAATCTTCCTTGGGATAGTTCGCTTCCTGATTCGCCCATGGTGTAATTTTCCGTTCTTGGTCTTCCGAAATCGACTGTTTCTCTTCCAAGTCTGGCATCCGCAAAAGCTTGACGTCTGTCTCTGCAATAACGTGCAACGTGGCCAGGGCGCCCACAGTGGAAGCAGATCGGTCTGTCATC
>CP092869.1:24657546-24799601 GCA_030710605.1 Cordylochernes scorpioides
AAATATTACAGGTCTCAAGATGTGTGATAATAAATATGGCAATATAGTACAAAACATATTTTAAAACCAACTAGCTATTAACTAATTATAAAAAATTAAAACGAACCCCCCTTCCCAATTAAAATTTTTAACGGCGCGTCTTCACCATCACCTGAGCCCCACAAGTACCGAACCGATCGACTCATTGCCATCTTCTTTCGTATCAGGATTTAACAAGTAAGCTACCTTTATTTTTTAAATGTTTTATTGTTTATTTTGCTATATTAAGAAGTTTATTCTGAAGCCGTTTGTCGTCTTATTGATATAATTGTCATTGTCGCCAACAACTAATATGGCGACGGCGGTCTTTAATTGACCTAAATGTGAATATAAGCTTACCTTTTATTAGAAAAACGATTTTTTTTGTATATTTATACTTTCAGATAAAAATTTGTTTACATTGTTTCTCATGTTAATAGGGCAAACATTTCTAAGGTAGACATGTAAACAATTGTAGGCCTATTTTTTTCCTAAATTTGGAAGACAAAAAAAAAAAAATTCTTCCAAATTTACAAATTTGCTAAAAATTAAAAGAATTTTATCTAGTTATTACGTTAAATTTTGTTATGATTCCAAAACCAACATGCCCAGATATTTCATGATATCAAACTTAGATTTTTTTTCCCCCATTAAATATATGAAGCCTAAATTTAATAAAAAGCCAAAAGATTTAGAGAAATACGAACAAAATTAAACCATACGAATTATTTATGTTTACAAACCTAATTGTTAAATATTTCTTTATCAAAAGAAATGCACACAAATATATGCATGCATGCATTTTTTTTAGGTGGAGCACATTTAATTAGAGAATCCTTGGAATTAATAATTTAAATATATTTGATAGCATATATATAATTAGCAAAAGATACTACAATGTATAATATAATGTAATATTATATAATATGTATAATATATAAACAGTAATGTATTGAATAAGTACTTATATGAATATTATTGTTTTATACACAATAAAATTCTTCACACCAATTTTAAATTGATATATTTTCAAGAGTGCATTCATACAAAATTTAAAAAAATAATTAATTATGTAAATTATATTTTAAACTAAAATGTGAGGTCTCTAAATATAACAAAAATATTTAACAATTTATGTATTAAATATTAAATAAAATAATAATTTTTATATATAATAATTAGCACTAGGCTAAAAATATATATAAAAGTGTGTGAAAGCTATCAAATGTTTTTGGAAGCAGAGACCAAATTTCACTTTGCCAAGGATAATATTACAGGAAGGCCTACAGCCCACAAGGAAATTTTAGTCAAAAATTCTTTTCTAAAATAAGTAAGAGCTTTAATTTTACAAAATTAATAAACTTGCATATTTATTATTATATTTAATAGAGTATATTATCACATTTTTGTTTATTTACAAACAAAAATGACTATAGTCAAATGTGTAATTATAATATCTATGATAATAATAATAAAATAATATTGATCATTTTTACATATTTACAGTACAATGATGAAGCACAATTAGGATTATAGATTATAAACACAAGGTAATAAGACCAATTAAATAAATAGTGTGACGTTTCAGTAATAGCATTGTTACCATCTTCAGACAAAAGTGCTGAATGAGTTTTTCAGTATTAAGAATTCAGTACTTTTGTCTGAAGATGGTAACAACGCTGTTACCGAAATGTCACATTATTTATTTATTTGGATTTGGTGTTATTACCTTTGTTTACAGTCCAATTTCTTCAACACCCCAAAGGATTCCAATTTTCTGTTGAATTAAAGTCAGTGTCGTAGTCTGTTATCCCAACATAAGTAACAAGACCAAATAAATAGTGTGTAACATTTTGATAACAATGTTGTTACCATCATCAGACAAAAGTACTGAATGGATAATAGTAACAAAGCAGTTATTGAAATGTTACACACTATTTGGATTTGGTCTTATTATCTTGTGTTTCTGTGTTGACTCATCCATTAATGAGCTCTACTCTTACCCGGCAGACACCATCAACAAGCTTTACAAGCTTGATACCTTAGTTGATTGAGTGGAGATAAGAAAGAAGATCTTGTGTTTCTAATCCAAATTGTGCCTAATCAATTGATTGCAACATTCCCTGCTGGTGGACAAGACAGTGGCATAGTGCAATACTTTGTTGGATAGCATAGTTAAGGTAAGGTCAATTCATAGCAATATTCAACACAAGTGCTTTGAATTAAAGCCTACAAAGGTAATAACTAGTATACAATCATGATATTCAGTTTTTGTCTGCTCTAATAGTTTTTATATTATTATTATACCCTAGTACACGTGGTACAGGCCATGATAATCATGGTAGTTAGTGACTGCTTTACTGTAAGTGCACCACATGTCTACACCTATGAAAAGCAGATAGTGGTGGTGGTGTTGTGGGGTTTGAAACCAGGGTCAATGGGTGTGTTGTCATCCTCAAGTGTGAGTTGGTGCACAGCCAGGCGCCTACTAGGTGACAACTATGGTAAGAGACATCTCAGCTAAAAAGGAATCCAAAGAAGAGTGTCGTCAGCGGCGGCCATCATGGAACACCATTTCACTATTCCAGATTATTTTATGGATTGTCTACCTCTTCCTTCATTCTTCAAAGTGTATCCTGACATAGTCACCTTGGAGTATACCTTGAAAAATTCCTTTTGATTTCTTTATTTAGAAGGTGGCTCTACTCTCCATTAAATCTTTCTTTCTTTGTCCCCCCCCCCCCATCAATCCATTTCATCTTGAGACATAGCACACACATATAATATTCTTCTCCAGTTCTTTGATGATAGCCCAAGCTTCACTTCCACACAATGACCACAGTTGGTGAAAGGGAAAAAGTAAGTCATAGTGATGGTACCACCAGGACACATGCTGAAGTGTATACAGTCACATCTATCTATCTATATCCATCTGGCAGAGTTGTAGATGATCAGAGTAGTGAACAATATATTGGAAACTTGGATTCCAACACACAGAGATCACTAATTTGTTTATTTTTAATGGACACTCTTTTTTAAATATGGTTAATTTAAAAATAAAATGATGTCTCCTTTTTTCTTTTATCCACTCAACAATCATATCAGGGTATCAAGCCTGTAGAACTTGAGACTTTTGATGGTGTCTTTTTTTTTGCTTATCCCAAGGACACGTGGTACAGGCCATGATAATCATGGTGGGTAGAGGTTGGCAACTGCTTTTACTGTATGTGCACCACATGTCTACACATGTGAAAAGCAGTTTGACTTTGTACTTACAAATGTGCCAGAGCTCAGTTTGGTTACTTGCACTCGCTGGTGGGGTTGGACTTTTGCAAGAATCAGGGGCCATTGGAGCATTTTTTAAAAATCAGAATAAAGTGCCCAATGTGGGAATCGAACCCGGGTCTCAGTGATCAAAAACCAATGGTTTAGACCATCCTTCCACCGACCCCTTGGTGGATGGTGTCTGCTGGGGATGAGTAGAGCTCATCAATGGATGAGTCAATTATGTGGTTTGGGTTTGTAGGTTGAGAATTAGTACATAGGAAAACCTTGCAACCATTGGAAAGTCATTGTCTGTAGATGTGTTAATGTTGTCATCAAAATTATCTCAACTTGGTGAACATTTTGACATTTAATATTATATAGATAAAATACACATAGCCATTATATAGATAACAATACATTTATTTAATAAATATTTTAAAATGTGCAGAGTAAAATTTCTGCTGGAGAGAATATTCACAACTCTTAAACAAACAAAACATATCACCCTGAAGGTAAAATAATATTTTGGTGGTACTCCCAGTGTGTATGGAACTTGCTATCAAGGGCTTTTACAATGGAAATCTTGGCCCTTTGGTGTATCAATGGGAACTTGAAAATTGCCCTGTTGATTGTTTATGTTGTTTGTTGGCAAAATCACAGGCAGCAAAAAGAAATTGAGATTTATCCTAGACAACTTTGAAGATTCCTTACTGTCCCCCAAAAAGGAATCACATCTCAAGAGATTATCAGAATATGCATTTATTTTAACCCTTAACTGGACGGGTGGATTTTTCTTACATAACTGGACGGGTTGGGTAGATTCAACCCACCTATGTAACTTTATGAAATAAGCGCTAAATAATGATTGAAATCAATATTTAAAAAATATATTTAATTAATATATAGTTAATATACAGATTTTGACTTTTAAAAATTCTGAATATAATCTATTTACAGTTTTCAAAAATTATAAAGAAATGTTATTGTAAACGCTTAGTTGACATACAGAGCAAAGGGTTTTTATTTTTTACTGCGCTTTTTGATGGACATTTGTAGCACCTTTTTGGAGTATCAGATTGCTGTGGCATCGTAGATTCACTGGTTTACTTGAACCATCATTCTTCTTGAATTGTCGCCTGTAATTGCAGTGGGAGAGAATTGAGATTACGTGTGGCCAGGTGTTCATCAGTCAATGCTCTCCCGAGATCAACAATAAAATGACTCCTTTCTTTTTTGCCTTTTTTATCAATCTGATTACCGATTTTCTTTTTTTGGAACATGGAGATTAAAGTGGTTGTTCCAGAGAAACCAAAAATAGAGGTTCCTGATTCTCTATTAGGGTGCGGTTGAAATTGTGGTGAATCCAAGGTTTGTTCTCTCTCATCGTTCCTAAATATGTAAGGTCATGTTCTTTCAACTTATCAACTAATTCTACTGAAGTGAATCAATTGTCTACTGGAATATTTCTTCCAAAGTGTGGTTGACTAATCTCTAAAACTTATATATATTTTGGGTTGGCAGGGATAGTTCTCTCTGTTGACTTGATTGATAATTCTACTTATCCAAAGAAAGAAGTGTTATTTTATAAAAGGAAGCTAAAAATAGCGGAAGATAGAGACTCAAGTATGAGCCACGAGCTAACACTGACACAAAAAATTCTCACGCTTCTGGACGGGCTTGGCGGAATCCTCCCACACATGCAAATTCAACCCCCCTCCCAAAATTGAAATTTATAAACGATGGATGGAAAATGTTTGTATCACTGTAAAATTAGAATACACGAAAGCTGGTAGCTCTAGGTAAACGAAAAATATATTTTTCCTATATTAAATTTATGCATGGGCAAATCTACCCAACCCGTCCAGTTAAGGGTTAAAAATTCTCTCAAGTACATATGGTACAGGCCATGATAATTATGTTGGGTAGTTAGCAAGTGCATCACTCATCTACACATGTAGAATGCTGTTTAACTTTTGCACTTACAATTGTGTGAAATTTTTTCTCTTCATAAAAAAGTGCTCTCTGTGACAGCTACGTGGCTGTTGAAATTTGACGGTTTACATACCACTCCTCCACCCACGCCCTAATATAGTAGAACTACCTCCCTGTAAAGGACAACACCTAGTTGTAGAGCCAAAGTGTCCTTTAGGGAGAGGTGTCCTCTTACTGGAGAGTGTCAAAATTAGTAAAAATGGTAATTTTGTAAATGAAAACTGTCCTTTGTAGAGAGGTGTCCTCTTGTGGAGGTTGTTCTACTGTAATAGAATATAACATAGCCACAGATGAATGTCAACGCCCTGAATTTACTCCTAATGAGAATGTCCTTCCACAATTATGTGTTGAGGCACCATTAAATTGGATCAATTTAGATATCACAAGCAACTCCAGAGTCAAAACACTTATTATCAAACCCACCATTTATCTTGGAACATGGATTAATGTACTGCAATGATATAAGAAGCATTTTAATAAAATTACAAATAAATTCCAGACTTTATTGATTCCACTGAAGGAAGAATTGTCTGCTCCACAACAGTACCATGCCCAGTCAACTAAATTCAATGAAATTATTGACATAGTTGGAAACTTTACTGCCCAGGAGACAGAATCAAGAATGAAGGGGAGGAAGGATTGGTCAAAAATCTCTTAGAATGGTTTGGAAGCTTGAAGAGAATTGCTCAGAGAGAGAACAGAGTGAAATGGTGTTGGGGACAGTAGAATCCTTATGCTGAAAGAAGTAGGCTTCACTTGAGTGAACAAACACATTTCCCCCCCCATTACTTATAGAATTAGTTCTGAAGATAATTTGTTGGTTGGAAGTTGAATCAGAGAAAAACACATCAACCAATGGTTTATTTAACTCCTGACTTTTCAATAACTCTTTGTCACTATTCCCCTGAGGAGAGTGTCAGGAAGTCACTGAAACATCGGGAGTTAAATAAACCATTGGTTGATGTGTTTTTTTTGGATATAGAATTAGTGTTAATGAAGAATTTTGTGAAATTATAGGTGGTGCTCTTAAAATATTTATTGAATACATTTTCAAAGATTAGTTGTTTCACACAAGATAAAGGAAAGTCTTAAAAGAAGCTCTTCTCCCCGACTTATGTGTTTTTTCTCTCTTCTTTCCTATCTCCACTCAATCATATCATAAGGAAGGTATTTTCATTGGGCTCCAAAAACTAATGACTTTATTGTATTGACAAAAAGTTACTATTTACAGGTTAACACACAAATACAATATACTAGGGCCTACAGTAAGAGTAACTTAAACACAAAAAAAAACGTGGACTCAAAAGTACAACACCAAAAAAAAAAAAAAAGGTAAATAATAAATCACAATTTGTTAAATAAAATAAAAAAACTACTTAGCTTTATTGCTGCTTAGGTAGGGATCGGACCGGGGTTACACAGGTATGCGACGAGATTGCCAGACAGGGATAAAGCACGCAGAGAACACTTTAAGCGTCCCCACACGATAATCCACCACACTCGCCTCGACTCATACCATAGCCCCCTTTATATACAAACATGGCCACATTCGTCCAATGAGAAGGCGGGAGAGATTTGTTCACAAACAAACGAAAACACAAATTCTTTCCACTAAAACCTGAGATAAGATATGATAAGATTGCAAATATTTGTCAATATAATTTGACAAAAGGTATCTTTCCCAAAAAAAAAAAAAAAGAGACTAACAAATCTCCCAAACCTTCCCATTGTCCCGTAAGGGAAACCTCCCGCTGTCGGGAGGGAAAAAGCTCACGGGAGCCATGTTATAAAGACACAAAAAAAAAAAAACTAAAGAGAAGAGAAGTAGGCATCCGGGTCGTTCCATAAAGGCGCCTTCCATCTTGCTCCTCCCAAAAGAAATTTAAAAAAAAATCTGCGCATACTACGTGAGTTACCATGAGTGATTACCAAACACACATATATATAATATGCTTTAGCAGACAGAGTTTAATGGGGGACCAAATAAGCTCTCATCTGGGACCGGCTGGGTATGTTAGGTAGAGACTTAGGGTATTGACAGACGCTCACTTGATGAGAAACCGAACGATCCAATTCCATTCAGTTCTCTCAAGTCCAAGAGCTAAAAGCTCTTCTTAACGTCTGTTTCTAAATGCTTTCATCCTATCGACATGCACAACTTTCACATCGTGCATGGTGACCCCTCTTACTCTAAAGTTAACATCGGAGACCCTAGCTTCCACACGGAAAGGCCCATAGACGTTGGAGTAACCTTCAGTCTTAGGAACAGCTAGCATTACCAGATCTCCTCAGTCAAAACTTCTGGAATAAGGTGGCCTAGGATTCATAAGCTTTTTAGCAGAATTACCTGACATAAACTGTCTGACAGTCTCCTTTGCTTTCCGCATCACCCTTAACCTCTCAGCCCAAGTAGGCTTTCTAAAACTATTAACAGACCCAGCGCTACACTCACAGCTTCTGTTAAACTCAGTAGGTGGCAACTTTACAGCCTCGTTTTCAATGCGTCTCACTGATTCTCATCTATGGAGCTTGAAACCATTGGTCTATGTTCACTGGCAACGCAGCTAAGGTCTACATAATCATGGTCTTCTGGTTTCAAGAAAATCATGTTGCAACGTTCCCGTACGGGAGGCAACTGGATATTCAATCTCCTTATATCATTGATTCCCAGAATCCCGTCGTAGCCTTTATCTCCGAGTGACATTAACCAGAATCTTATCTCTCCCAGCTGGCTGCCGTTTTTGTTACCAACTCTACAGGTTTTAACACGTGTAAGTGTCTGCTCGTCGCCTGTCACTGAAACTATACGGAAAGTTTTAAGTGCATCGTCCCAATTCTCCTTCAAGACATTACACTTTTCGGAATCAATAATACTGACTTGGCTTCCTGTATCGTATAACAGGTGCCACATATTGCCGTTAATATTCACCTTAACTATTGGCAGATTTCTAAACTTATTTCCTCCATATGAACGTATGTTCACTATCTCAGCATTGTCAAGAGTATTGCGGTTGGAAAACATAGAAGACTGTCTTGAGCAATCACTAGCTATATGTCCTAAGCTACACTCAGGTGGACTCAGCCTGATTTCGCCCAACAATTTAGTCAGTTTTTCTATCTCACCTCTAAGATCTGTAATACACTGCTCATTTTCGTGCTTCATCCTGTTTACACTGGCACTAAGCATCTTCATCTCACTCTTAATGCTATTTATTTCTTCAACCCCTTCTACTGAACATACCCCTTTCATAAAGCTGCAACGGTGTTCTACACTATCCTCCATGGCCATGACACTGACTGCTTTGTCTATTGATTTAGCCTCACTGCGAACAATAGCCTCTCTATACTTATCGAGCACATTTTGAGGAAAATTTCGAACACTAGGCTATCGTCAAAACTGTACTCTACTTTATCTCTAATGGCCAGGAATCTTTCTTTAAAAACCATAGGACTTTCCCCAACTCTCTGCTTAAGACCTTCTATTAATTTAAGGCATTCCCTAATACCATGCGCTTTCTTAGGGTACAATATGTTCAGTTTACTAGCAATATTTTTGAAACTGCTATCGTTACGGATACCCATCTCCTCTAAGCTCAACCTAACTTCTGGGGATAAAGCCTCGAACATGAGCAATGCTTTGACCTCAGTATCCCATTTGCCTACTCGAGCTTTAAGCTCGACTTCCCGAATGAAAGATTCGAGATTAACCCCATTAAACACTGACAAGTTGAGCATAGAATTCGCAAACATGATGTAGTACAAAAAATAGTAATAAACGACTCAATCAAAGAAAAATAAAAACCGCACGTAAAATTACAGGAATTTACACGTGCAAACACCAGTAATCCTGGCAGGGCTCGCCAATGACAAAAAGTTACTATTTACGAGTTAACACACAAATACAATATACTAGGGCCTACAGTAAGAGTAACTTAAACACAAAAAAAAACGTGGACTCAAAAGTACAACACCAAAAAAAAAAAAGGTAAATAATGAATCACAATTTGCTAAATAAAATAAAAAAACAGTACTTAGCTTTATTGCTGCTTAGGTAGGGATCGGACCGGGGTTACACAGGTATGCGACGAGATTGCCAAAAAGGGATAAAGCATGCAGAGAACACTTTAAGCGTCCCCACACGATAATCCACCACACTCGCCTCGACTCATACCATAGCCCCCTTTATATACAAACATGGCCCACATTCGTCCAATGAGAAGGCGGGAAGAGATTTGTTCACAAACAAGCGAAAACACAAATTCTTTCCACTAAAACCTGAGATAAGATATGATAAGATTGCAAATATTTGTCAATATAATTTGACAGTATAATGTATGCTATATGTTCCCATAACTTGAGAAATTTTGAGCTAAGCTAAAAATCACATTAATCAGCACAGAAACTATTTTATTTGAGGGAGAAACTATTTGTAGGTTTGTTTGAGTACAAGATAGTTCTGGAAGGTGCCATAGTTCTCTCAATATGCCAATTATTCCAGTATCAGCCCAATTTTAGCAAGTTCTGGAAGCATAGTAGATATTTATAGATGGCAATTACTACAAGGAAGAATTGTCCTTGCAGGAAAAAATAAAAATTAAAGCATTTAGCAAGGCGTTATAAATCAAGATTTTTTTTTTTCAACTAAAATTTTTTCCCTTCATTTTCTTCTAAATTATGTACTTCTTCCCATTCCATTAAAGCTATGCATTACAAAAATTGACTCTGTGAACACAAGGTAAATAATACAGGTAAATAAATAGTGTATGATGTTTCAGAAAAAGTGTTGTTACCATTATCAGACAAAAGTATTCTGATTATGTTTATAATCTATAATACAAAATTGCCTGTATCTTTTTGGATGCTGTTGCCGAAACGTCACACACTATTAAATTATTTGAATTAGGTCTTATTTTCTTGCCTGTATCTTGTATGCTGGAAGAATCTTCCGTATCAAATGGGAAGTGAAAGATTTAGTGAAGATTAGAGCCACCTTCAGAATGAAGGAGAAAGTTTTCAGGATATTGTGTGCTCTGTGTATCAGTTACTGGAGGCTTTGTAGAATGAAGGAAGGATTGGTCAAAAATCTCTTAGAATGGTTTGGAAGCTCTGAAGACAATTTCTCAGAGTGAAATGATATTGCATGAACCTCTCATTTTGGCAATGCCCTACATACATGTTGATGATTCCAGAAAATTATTATAATATATTGGTGAGTGCATTACTGCATGGTTGGACCAATACTGCAACCAAATAGGACATGGGGCAAATCCAGGTCATTTGTTTAGTGTCAATATGTAACTTACACAACTCTTGAGTTGCCCCCTTATTGTTTTTTTTTAAAGTGCAAACTCATAATCCTTAGGGCTTCTTTGGCTGTGATATGTATTGGAGATGTTCTGCAGGCACATTTCAATGATTGCTGAAAGTTTTCTCTGTCAACCATTGGGTCTTCTAGAAGGATTCTCCCCTAACACACCAGATGTCTGTTTAGTTTCTGCTCCAGTTCTTTGTCCAATACAGTAAACTAACCATTCAAATCATTTAAATATCTCTTTTTTTGTTCTATATTTGAATCAATTATTTAAATGCTTTTTTCCCCTTCTCCAAAATGCCTCTTTTTCCTTTGCAATTATAACCCTGATTTCATTTTTAAAAAATTTCTGTCATGTCTCCAAGACTTAGTTTGACCCCTCTATTGGATATATCTGAAGACTACCTTCCAGCAGATTGGGATCACTGATGGAATTTGATGAGAGGCTTCTATTTGAATTATCATCATCCCTTGATATGTAGCTATAATCCATGTGAATGAACCTCTCCTTTATTATGTGCCTCTGCTAAATCAGGTATTGTGAAGCCTCGTAGAATCATCCAGTATGTTCTTCTCACGGTGACACCTGAAATTCTCACCTTAATATCCAAGCCCACTTGTAGAACTATAATTTAACCAAGTTGCATGAAAGTGGCATTGTGAGAAACTGGAGGGAACTTTTTTTTTCTTCAATGGAAACCTATATTTTACTGCAGTCTACTGCAATGAGGAAAATATTGGAAGAGAGGGCCCGGATCATCAGTGGTTTAACAGCAACATCTCTATGGATAAAGAAGAAAAAAACTGGGTGTGCTTCATAGTTTCAATCACACAGAATATGTAAATTAGTCAGATAAATTGTCTACTTTGCATATTCTGTTTGTCCCACATAAACAGCTGAAGAAGGGTGATTGGATAGTTAAACAAGTTATAATCCAAATTGTGCCATAACATACAAATTGCTCAATGTTTGTTTGTTTCAAAAAGGGTTTTGAGGGAAAATGGTACAAACTATCCATTTTTGACAACTGTGACCTGGGATCAAATCCTGCAATGGGCTTTTTTTTTCTCTAATTAAAAAAAAAGCTCAAATGGCCCTCAATTCTTTCAAAATTCCAACCCCACCAGTGAATTCAAGTAACCATCAGGGCCCTAGCACATTTGTAAGTGCAAAGTCAAACTGCTTTTCACATGTGTAGACATGGTGCACTTATACTAAAAGCAGTTGCTAACTACTTATGAGATAAGAAAGAAGGGCACACTTTTTCAACATGCTTGAACAATTTTCATTTTATTGTAAACCCCAAGTAGAAGAGTGTGGTCAAAGAGGGGTTCCAGTGTGGGGGGATCCAGGTTGTATTTAGAGGGGGGGTGTTATATATAGATATCTGGTCAAACAGCAGTAGCACACAACTGCCACATGGTAATTTTAGCTTGGCAGGTAGGGGCCATTCTTCCCTTTATCCTACTTTTTTTTTTATCAGAGTTCCATTTTCCACAGATTGTTTTGTGTGCTCAACAATATTTTTCTTGCTTTTTACCTTCGTTAATGATTATTTTTTTGTGGTTTTGTATCGATAGATAATGGAAGAGTAAGATTTTCGGGGTCAATCCAAAAAAAGAATGAATTTAACATTAGCATGCCATCTACACTCATGGACAAAACTTAAGGAAGTTATACCTTATAGCATGTATATCGGGATTGAGACAATAACTCTGAAATATATTGGATACACACTGACCTTTATTGAAGATACAGGAGATAACCAAGTGTAAACAAAACTGCCTTAAAAAAAATAGATGACCGGGGATACACACACATCAAAGACTTTCCACTTTATTAAGTTTTGTCCATGAGTGTGTGTGTGTATACAGTAGAACCTCGTAGTTAAAACATTAACTCGCTGTTATTGCAAGGCTTGACTATTTAAGGTATGGCCATATTATTTCAAATAAAGCAATACTTCCTACTGGCCTTATAGGAATGGAATATTTCTACTCTATATTTTGCTTATATTTTTTAACCCATATTTTTCTTTATATTTTCTAACTGCCCTTTCTGCAATGATAAAAATAATGGGAGGGCCTAGCTCATCAGTAATGAACTCTCCCAGCAGTTTCACCAGTTTAATCTACCATGCGGCTGTAATATTACATTGGACTGTTCTATTATCATACCCATACTGAAACTAAACTCTTGGAAAATGTATTTTAAATCAACTATGGAAATTGATGTCAGTAGAAATACATATATATTTATTATTACAGTAGAACCTCCCTGTAAAGGACAACACCTAATTGCAGAGCCAAAGTGTCCTTTAGGTGTCCTCTTACCGGAGAGTTGCTAAATTGTAAAAAAAAAAAGGTAATTTTGCAAATGAAAACTGTCCTTTGTAGAGAAGTGTCCTCTAGCGTGAGTTCCTCTCATGGAGTGTCCTCTCTACTGTATATAAAAAGAAAAGGGTCGGTGGAAGGATGGTCTAAACCGTTGGTTTTCGACTACTACGGCCCAAGTTCGATTCCCGCATTGGGCACTTTTTTTTTTTTTTTCTGATTAAAAAAAAAATGCTCCAATGGCCCCCGATTCTTGCAAAAGTCCAACCCCACCAGCGAGTGCAAGTAACCAAACGGGGCTCTGGCACATATGTAAGTACAAAGTCGAACTGCTTTTCACATGTGTAGACATGTGGTGCATTTACAGTATAAGCAGTTGCCTTCTTCTACCCCATGATTATCATGGCCTGTACCATGTAAACTAGGAATAAGCAAAAATTATATATATACAGTGGTACCTCGACATACGAGCGCCCCAACATACGAGTTTTTCGAGATACGAGCCGACGAGCAAGTGATTTTTTTGCTTTTAGTTACGAGCGAAATTCGAGATACCGAACTCGTATCTCGTTCGGTAGTGTTGAAGATATTAATCTGTGATTTTAAATGTTTCTTTTTGACCAGTACTTTTGTTTTGTTTTTGCTTTTCCTAAAATATTTCTTTCTTTTCTTCATTATTATTTGTTCTATATGCAAAGCTTTGCTTTTTGAGACTTGAATAAACAAATTCAAGTTTATTATATTTTTGTGGCTTTTAAAGTTAAAACACAACAGGTAGTAACATGCAGTCGCGCCATCACGATCAGTTAGCAGCGTGCTTCCGCTGTGATAAGTTGTGTTTTGTGTTCGTGTTTTGTGTTGTGTTTACTTTTTTCAGTTTTAGTTCATTTATTTTTATAACCATGGATCGGAAGAAAGTTTGTAAAAATCAAGTGCTAAGAAAAGATGATGAGTATTGAATTAAAACGTGAAATTATAGAAAAACATGTGCAAGGTGTTCGAGTTGTTGACTTGTCGAGGCAGTATGGCCGTAGTACGTCCATGAGATGTTCTGTGCTTAAACGGAAGGAGTCGATAAAGAGTGTAACGCCGGCTAAGGGCCTTACGATAATTTCCAAGCTGCGAACCTCCCTTCATGAGGAGGTTATTTCTACAAGTGAGATAAAGGAGATCTTAGGAATGTGGGAGAGAGTTTCACAGTTCGTGGAAAAAAAAACACCCAGAAAAAGTTGCAACAGGTCGTGCATCTGACCTTTTTAATGACACTTGCCTAACTCATTTCCGGAACATTCTGAGAGGGAGGAAGAAACAAACCTCCTTGGACATGTTTTTTTCTAAACGGCCTACAGGTGAAAGCGAGAAAAATGTAGCGAAAAAGGCAAAGACCAGTGAGGATATCTAATTTATTTCTTTACATTCTCTTTTTTGTTTTTGTGAAATAAATATTTGATATTTATAAATACATTTTTATTATTTAAAACCACGTAACAAAAATAACTGGGTGACATTTGGAGGTTGGAACAGATTAATGGTAGTTCAATTGTTTTGTATGGGGAAATTTGCTTCGAGATACGAGTAATTCAAGATACGAGCAAGGTTGCGGAACAAATTAAACTCGTATGTCGAGGTACCACTGTATATATAAAGAAACATGCGTCAAAAATAGTTGAATTTCTTATAACAGGATGGTGTGCTAATGTTAATATAGTTGGCTTCAATAACAAGAATTCCTCTAAAGTCCCGGCTATATAATGGCCTGATACAATGGTAAATGTGCAAGTTTGATATTAAAGTGGGAAACTGCTGGGACCTGGCAGTAGGGTGTTGAAACATGTATCTATAATACAAATTAATCATTTCCAGTAAAAGTAATTTGTAGAATGTGTGGAGACCCGGCTATCTTACATCAGTCTCTTTGGCTTAACAATTGATTAGCAGTCATTTGTATTAGCAAATGTGTTTTTGGTATAACAAGACTAAATAATCACAAGTGATAAGACCAAATCCAAATAAATAAATAGTGTGTTTTTTGGATTTGATCTTATACCTTGTGTTTATAATCTATAATCCAAATTGTGCCTTATCAAGACTAAATAATGTTTTGTTTTTGGTTTAATTTCAGAGTTGAGTAATTCATTTTTCTTTTCAGGAAGAGTTTATCAAAATAAAAAATCAATTTCTTTGTATTTTGGTATAGTAATTTGAGCATGTTTCTGCCCATTGAATTTAACAGGTGAAGGTGTATATTCCAAATGTAGTTATATAGACTTGCTTAGCAAAGGTTATAAGACTAAATATAATGTTTGTGTTATATATTTCTTATCTCCACTTAATCATATTAGGGGTCAAGCCTGTATATACTTTTCAGAGCTTTATGGGTAGAAAGAATTTTGTGTTTCTTATATAAGGGACGTGTTTTATAGAAAAGTTTTAAATATTTTGGATAGATTGTGGTGTGTACCAGTAGTTGTTTGATTTGACTCTCTATTGACATGTTGTATACCATTACATCTGCTGCAAGAGGTTCCAAGGCTAAATTCAAATAAATGTTTGATGACAGCAGCTGTTATTGAAACTCTTTATTTAGGCTTGTCATCCCTTTATATTTTATTTTAGAGATGTGCTTGGAGGCTCCGACAACATCCATTTATATTATGATGTATTAGCACATTCTAATATAAATGTTCTAAAAAAAACTCAAATTTGATGTTTGCGGAAGAGCGATTGCTCCAAGCATATTATATATTTATAATTGTATGTATTTCTACTGTCCTCAAAGTTTATGTCCATAGTTCATCTAAAATACCCATTTCAAGAGTCTAGCATCAGTATCACTATAAAAGGAAGATAAAAAAGATGCAATATAACGGCGGTATGCTAGATTAAACTGGTGAAAACTGCTGGGAGGGTTCACCACTGATGAGCCAGGCCCTCTCATTAATTTTTCCATTGCAGTAAGGACAGTAGAAATTGTTTAACATCAAAAAGAATCTTACGCCTTTAAATAGTTTCGAGTTTTAATATTTTCTTTTATTTGGAGATTTGTGTGTGTGGTCAAATATGTGAGCATGTGGGAAGAATCAGTCCAAAACTGCCTCTCTTGAAACCACCCCCCACATGAGGAGAAAAAGGAACCCCCCCCCCCATCCATCCATCACCCCATATTTCCCAATTTCCAGCAATTAGGGATTACATGCAGGAGTGTTGAAATCCTTGATGGTCGGCAATATCTCTCTTATGTTATAGAAGAGGGTGAGGAGATTAACACACACACCAATATATTTTAAAACAACTTGTTAATGTCTGTATGCCAATGGAATATTGGGGAGGGCCTGGCTCATCAGTGGTGAACCCAGTTTGGCCAACCTACCAGATATTGTATCTTCTTCTTCTTCTTTCTTATCTCCACTCAATTATATTAGGGTATAAAGTTGTGACCCTTGATGGTCTGTTTGACAACCATTATGACTGGGTGAAGTAGATTGTGTCTGCCTTTGTCATTAAGACTGGGAGCACTACTCAGTGGCAGGCCGACTTAGCTCCAAAAGAAATGGCCGCCTCAGACTTGAGGAACAGACACCATGTACAGCCGCTCCTTACAAGGAGTACAAACGCTGCTCATCCTGTATCCCTGGATTAGGAGCCCTTACAGGGTACTATCAGCCAGGCCAGCTGAACCCAGGTTTTTAGTGAGCTTGTTACTGCTCCCCTCCCTTTTTCATCCGGGCTTGGGACCGGCAAAGGCGAGTTAGATATTGTATTATTTATGAGAACAATGAGCTACCCCAGATCTATACAACCGTGTTTATTAAAATATCCTTTGTACATGCATTATAACCACTTTAATTCAACACCTACTTTAATTCAATGTCTTATGAAATTCCAATGAGGCGATTTCCTTTTATTTTTTATGATAAGGCACAATTTGTATTATAGATTATAAACACAAGACCAAATATATTTATTTATTTGGATTTCTTCTTATTACTTTGTCTTTATTTTTAAAATTTTGTCTTCTACTGCATTTTTGTCTGATGATGGTAACAATGCATCACATACAATTTATCAATTTGGATTTGGTCTTGTTACCAGATGTTGCTATTTTCTTTAATTTAACTGACTATAATTCAACACCAACTTTTTTTACCGGAAATTTTGATCTCTTGGTGTGTTAAATTTGAAGAAGTTTGGAAGATTTGTAATTTGACCTCGTTTGAGTAGGTACATCTATCTTATCATCATCACCATAATTTCTAACCTAAATTACCACCTGTATACAGACTGAAGAATTTTAACAAGTACAGGTTGATAAGGCACAATTTGGATTATAGATTATAAACACAATGTAATAAGACCAAATACAAATAAATAAATAATGTGTGTGACGTTTCATTCAGTACTTTTGTCTGAAGATGGTAACAATGCTGTTACTGAAACGTCGCACACTATTTATTTGGATTTGGTTTTATTACCTTGTGTTTTTAACAGGTACAGTGTGTTAAGTACAACATACATTTAAAAATTGTGGATATTTTAATGAAATACATAAAATCCCGTTGAAGCTATAAAAAGAATGGGCACAAAACTCTTGGATTTGTTTGAATGCCTTGTAAACCAGTGATCCTTAACAGGTGGGACACACCTGTGTAGGTGGGTTGTACCATTTAAAGAAACTGTTGAAACAAATACTAAAATTATCCCATCAAATATAATTCTATATAACTTTATATTTCTAAAAAAGTAAAGTTTGCCTCTCCTGTCAAAACAAATGTCTAAACTAGACCTCGTCTATTGACTGTCGCCTCATTATATCACCAATCTCATTATAACACCAACAATAATCCTAAAGTCCCAAACTGACTATAAATCTTGCTCCCAAATTATATAGCTAGGTCCGACTGGACTGTAACTTGTCTCACAATATATTTTTGCATCTGCCCAACTCTTCTTACATTTGTAGCAAAAACCTCCAAATGAATAAGCTATTTTTGATGTTTCAGTAACAGTGATCTTTAGACAAAAGTACTGAATGACTGTATAAGTCCAACCCCACCAGTGAGTGCAAGTAACCAAACGGGGCTCTGGCACATTTGTAAGTGCAAAGTCGAACTGCTTTTCTCATGTGTAGACATGTGGTGCGCTTACAGTAAAAGCAGTCGCTAACTAACCACCATGATTATCATGGCCTGTACCACATGTACTAGGGATAATTAAAAAAAGAAAAAGACTGTTATTGTCACATAATTTAATTCAGGTTCTTGTTACCTTTCTTATGTTTCTAATACAAAATGTACCTTATGATACACCCATCTATTGTGTTTATTCCCACCCCTCTTCATATTGTCCATTAATCAATTTAAAATGTGTGTGTTCAGATTCAAAATGTCAAGAGATATGAGGTATTTGCCCAAATTGCCAAAGCAGAATCTTTATCCTCCACCTCTAAACAGGTAAGTTGAAGCTGAACTTGTGGAATATTGCCTAGATGGCTTTGTTTTATAAGTAAACCTCCATGAGGGGGACAACTCCCTTCAAATAACAGCTTCATCACTGTATATCATCCTGTATTCATTTTATTCAACCAACTACACATGATACAGGCCATGATATTCATGGAAGGTAATAAGACCAAATCCAAATAATAGTGTGTACGTTTCGGTAACACAGTGTTGTTGCCATCTTCAAACAAAAATACTGAATGATAAGCTACAATTTGGAAAAAGATTATAAGCACAAGGTGATAAGACCAAATCCAAATAGATAAAGGTGTGTGACGTTTCGGTATCTGCATTGTTACCATCTTCAGACAAAAGTACTGAATGACTTTTGTCAGTACAACAGTACTTTTGTCTGAAGATGGTAACAATGCTGTTACCGAACGTCACACGCTATTTATTTATTTGGATTTGGTCTTATTACCTTGTGGTTAAAAATACTGAATGTTTCTCTTGTTTTTCTTTTTCATTAGGTGCCAGTGTCTTTAGCAGGACATTACGCTTTGTTGTTATAGTTGAATATATCCTGTATTAATTTCTATTCAACGTGGTACAGGCCATGATAATGCTTTTACTCTTATGTAAACTGCTAGTTTGTGCATGTAGAAAGCATTTCTGTGCCATGTTTGGTTATTTGCACTCCCTGGTAACTATACTTTAATATATTATGATGCATTAGCGTGCCATCTGTTATCAAAATTTGAAACTATTATAGACGCGTTTGATTCTTTTTAAAAATAAACAATTTCTACTGCCCTCACTCCAATGGAAAAAAAAAAAAAAATTAATGAGAGGGCCTGGCTCATCATGGTGAACCCTCCCAGCGGTTTTGCAAGTTTAATTCCATTGCAGTAAGGACAGTAGAAATTGTTTATTTTAAAAAGAATCATATGCATCTATAATAGTTTTGAATTTTGATACTTTAATATACCCTGCCAAACTGTAACATGGAAAGCTGGTCTAATGCTGTATTGAATAAACATATAAATGTTATCAAGTGGTCAGCCTAGATTGAGATGTAGTCCTGTGAATTGAGATGATTGTGTCGGAGAAAGATTGACCTCCTTCACCTTGGATGATGACTCAGTGCTACCATAAATCTCCTCTAGTACCTTTATTTCCTTTCTTAAATATTCTCAAACACTACTTCCATTTACAATAATATAATCCCTTGTATTGAGGTTTTTTTTTTTCTTATTCCTAGTACACGTGGTGGTACAGGCCATGATAATCATGGTGGGTAGAAGTAGATCACTGCTTTTACTGTAAGTGCACCACATGTCTACACATGTGAAAAGCAGTTCGACTTTGCACTTACTTACAAATAGGCCAGAGCTCCGTTTGGTTACTTGCACTCGCTGGTGGGGTTGGACTTTTGCAAGAATCAGGGCCATTGGAGCATTTTTTTTTTATTAAATCAGAAAAAAAAAAGTGCACATGCGGGAATTGAACCCAGTTGCAGCGGTCAAAAACCAACGGTTTTAGACCAGTGATTCTCAACCTTTTTTTGTTGCGGCATTATTTTAAAGATTTGAAAATTTGGCGGCACAATTTTAGAATTTCGCGGCACACTTTTGATAACTTGAATGCAAGAAAATTCAAATTATGTATCAATATTTCTATGCAAAATATAAGTAATATACATCTCTAACATTCAATTTGCTAATTTCGTTATTTTAAAAAGTAAAAAAATGAAAAAGAAAAAAAGAAAAACCAATACAAACGTGAACATAATCATATGACTAAAATTCGGCGGCACATTTTTAGAATTTCGCGGCACACAAAATTACCGCGGCACATTGGTTGAGAATCACTGGTTTAGACCCTCCTTCCACCGACCCCCCCCCTTGTATTGAGTAAAAAAAATATCAGGTCTCCAGGGAAAGTATCTTTTTAATCTCAAGCTTTCGGGCATGGACGCCCTTCTACAGGAGAAAATATGTTTAATGATTCTCTCATGGTATTGACAAATATAGTCTATATACAGGTTAACACACAAAGTTGCAATAATCTAAGGCCTACAGTAAGATTAACTAAACTCACAAAAGCGTACACTCAAGATTACAATACACAAAAAAAGTAAATAATAGCTCACAATTTGTTATTATAAATAAAATATAAAAACAGCACTTATCTTTATTAAATTATAAAACTATTTTAGAGGCGTAATATTCTTTTTAAAATAAAACAATTTCTACTGTCCTTACTGCGATGGAAAAATTAAGGGATTTTTTGTGTATTGTAATCTTGAGTGTACGCTTTTGTGAGTTTAGTTAATCTTACTGTAGGCCTTAGATTATTGCAACTTTGTGTGTTAACCTGTATATAGACTAATTTTGTCAATACCATGAGAGAATCATTAAACCATATTTTTCTCCTGTAGAAGGGCGTCCATGCCTGAAAGCTAAGATAGAGGCCTGATATTTTTTATTCACTACATCTATTGCTGTCCTCCTCCTCCCATATTGGACAGTAGGAAATTGTGAAAATTATTTTTATATCACATCTATATTAGAAAAGTTGAAAATTATATATGGTTGGCACCCACCACACTTATCAAGTTGAGCTCCCCCTACTATGATTATCATGGAATACTGAGGTTGTGTGCCAATCTCTCTCTAGTCAACACATGGGTTAATTAGAAAAGCCAATTTATTTTGAAGGACCCTATTTACATAATAGAACAGAGAAGCAAAAAGAAAAATTTTCTGGGTGACAAAACTTTTGTGTTACTAAATATAATAAATATAGTAGAACCTATCTTAGAAGTCACTTTCTTGGGAGTTTTCCTGTCTTAGAAGTTTGTTTTTCCAATTAATTTAGTTTTCTTGGATATCTAACTCATTTCACCCCTAAAGGACATATACCAAATTGTATTGGAAAGGACAAAGGATCCCTGTACAGAGAACCAAAAAGAGTTCTTGAACTTCTTTATGAGCACGACCCCCAAGATCTTGTCTTATTTAGACTAATAAAAGGATAAGTTAAAAAAAAAAAAACCCTAAAGGCTATGTTGGATATTAAGTTATTAATCATTGAATTTCCATATGAGAGAATATTTAGCTTTATATTCTAAGGAATTTTATTCCACCTGTATTAAGAGTCATTAAGGTGGAAACACCAGGAGGTTAGACTTATCCCAGAAAGCTTGATGTGGTGTCACCTTAATATTGATACAAGAGATTGTTTGATTGAACTGTATTTACTGGGAACCAAATGTTTCAACAACAGAGTTGTGTGGGTCCAGGCTGATGAGCCCTCTCACCTCGTGGCACTATGAGAGGATGGCGGAACAACTCAACCACCACCACCTGCCTATGGTGGCAGATCTCTCCATCAGGTATGTCCCTCCCTTATTGATGTCTTGGCAGGGAGGCCATCTTTGTTTCTATAGCCTTGTATCTCTCTGACAGCCAATGTTCTGTAGAGGAATGCGACAAAATCCAGCAATGTTTATAGAACCATGGAAGACTGGTGCAAAGACATAGCAGTAACAAAGAGAGAGAGAAAATACCTGATTTTTAATATTTTGCCTATCACTGTCTAGCTTTTGTTTACCTTCTAGGAATGCCAATTCTGTACATATTTCCATTTTTTAAAGCCTCCATTCTTTGGTTGAAGAATTTTTGCATAAGATAAAAGTTCTGCATGTATTTTATATGTAAATATGTATTTTTATTCTTTTCCCTCTTTATTTTCATTGGACTCTCTCCATACAAATCTGGGTATGAGACTCATTGTTTTAATTAGGTGTTGTTCTCTATATATGTCATCTGCAGACTCATAGTGAATCCATGTCTTAATAAAGGAATAATCTTGTTTTTAACTCTATATATGTAATAAAATAATCAATGAGTAGTCCATACAAGGTGAAGAACAGGATGTTTTGAAGCTTGGACATTTACCAAAGAACTGGAGCAGAATATTTTCACATGTGATGTGCTAGAAGAATCTTCCCAATCAAATGGACAGATAACAAAAAAGATTTAAATGCAGGAACTCTGCAGGGCACAAGGATCCATTCACCTTTCTATAGGGGTACACATTGCAGGGAGACCTAGAGCTGGCATGGTTGGTAGTGAGAACATTAAGTTCAGCAATGTTATGTTCTAAAATGAGCTATTCATCACTTGGATGTAAAACTATAGGTGGTATTATGGTGCAGGAAAGAAGTTCCTAAGGCGAAGGAGAAGCACTCTACGGCTCACTACTCCTCCTACCACCACCACCATCACCACCACACCAGTGGGGGCAGTGAGACTATGGACCTCAGTGTAAAGAAGAGGAAACACCCTGAGGACCTGTCTTCCAAGTCCAGCATGCCCCTGGACCTCAACTTCTCCAAGAAGGCCAAGGTGCAGGAGAACCATCACCACCACCATCACAGCAGCAAGCTGCTACACAACAAGAAACACTCCCTGCCACCCCCCCAGGTCCCCCTGGATCTGAACAATGGCCACCTCAACGGGGGAGTGGTGGAGCCCAAGAAGAGCGTGCCTCCCCGGGAGCTGACAGAGGAAGAGAGGGCCAGGCACAACAAGCAGATCCGCAAGTTGAAGATGGAGCTCTTCAACGAGGAGATGAAGCTGATGCTGCTCAAGAAGCTGCAGCAGAGCCAGATGGCCAAGGAGGTGGTGGTGCCGGAGAAGTCCACTCGGGGCACCCCGCCGCCCCCCGCTGGTCCGTGCCAGCAGCAAGCCTCCGCCTGCAGTGCCCTCCAGCAAACAGCCCCCTCCTGCACCCCGGCCCAACATCCCTGGACCCCCGCCCCCCCTGGTGCTAGGCAACTCCTCCTCGGCACGAAGGTCCGCCCACTTCCAGAGCCCCTACAACTACCACTCTCTGGGGGAGTCCCTGCGCCAGGTCAGTCTGCCCACACAGCTATTGTGGTCATGTTTTAACTTGTTGGGAACTTACATAAAGTTAAATACTTTGTTTTAAAGCAACATGAAGTTGTGCTGGGCTAGCTTTCAACCCTTCAATAATGTACACTTCTCCATAAACACTGATATTCCATCTTTGACAGCTGAGTTTGACTACGGGCAGTTTATCTTTGCCTATCTAATCCTATTTACATATTTCAAACTGATAACTTTAATGATAGCAAAAAAGTTTTCAGCTTTGCCCCCAATTAGATTCACCCAAGCAACATATTTAGCAAATAAATTTAAAATAATATCATAGTTGGAAGATGGCATATTGCACCTGTTTTGAATTTAATTATATCTTTCATGAAAAATCTTTTGTTGTTGCTAGGAAATTGCATCAACATTTAAGATAGGGTAAATTTTGAATAAAATTGAATGTGTATATACAGTAGAACTACCTCCCTATAAAGGACAACACTTAATTGCAAAGCTAAAGTATCCTTTAGGGAGAGGTGTCCTCTTACCGGATTGCTACTAAATAGTAAAAGTAATAATTTTGCAAAAGAAAACTGTCCTTTATAGAGAGGTGTTCTCTAGCATGAGTCCTCTCATGGATGTTGTTCCGTTGTATACAAGGGTATGCCAGAGAAGATGATGTATTCTAAATTGTGACTTTAATACAATCCAAAAGTGGGATGCTAAAGTTTATAAGCTGCATGGGAAGTAAAACAATAATATCAGTGTCAACTTTGTCAAGTGACTTAATGCCTGGATTTCAGAAAAGTTATTGTTAAAGATAATTTAAATTGTTTCTTTTGCTAGCTACTTTATATTTTGTTTAAAAAATTGTTGTGGGAGGGTTGTTTTATAGAACTTATAACCACCCCACCAATGAAGATGGTTTTCTCTCCCCATACATGTCTGGCTTATTTTCCCTCTAAAATGGTAATGATGAAGACATTTGATATTTTTTCTTTTCAGTAGGAAGTTTCACCATTTTGATTCTCCCAAAATTGCTTTATTTGATTTTGAAACAATTTCAATCTTTAAAAATAAAGGACACACATCTCTCTCCTGTCAAAATGTGGGCCATAGAATTGGCCTAGTCAGAGATGGCCATTATTTTAATAGATTTCCATCTTTATTTTGATCTAGCCACTTTGCCAGCTAAATACCTCTTTGGCAGATTTAAAAGATTTGATACCTTGTGGATGTCATGCAATCAAAGTCAGCCCTTTACTGATGAGAGCCATTAGTTAGAAGCCATAGCTTCTCAATCTGCCGACCTGAGTCTGCTGCAGTATATTGACTGTGTTGTGGCTGCAGACCTCAGGAACCCCCCCGGACACCCAGACCCCTGCCCAGCGCCAGGCTGCAGCCAAGCTGGCCCTCCGCAAGCAGCTGGAGAAGACCCTGCTCCAGATCCCCCCTCCCAAGCCCCCCACCCCCAGAGATGCACTTCCTGCCCAACGGCAACAACCAGGAGTTTGTCTACCTTCTTGGCCTGGAGTGGATTGTCAACATGGTGGTGGACGAGTCCTTCGGCAACCAGCTGCCCCCCTCTCCCTTCGAGTGCTCCCAGTGCGGCACGGACTTCACCCCGGTGTGGAAGTGGAAGGACACAGGGGGCAGCCACAAGACCCCTGCCGTGGTGTGTGAGAGCTGCGTGACCTCCAACATCAAGAAGGCCCTCAAGGCCGAGCACACCAACCGGCTCAAGACTGCCTTTGTGAAGGCGCTGCAGCAGGAGCAGGAGATAGAGCAGCGCATGGCCACCCCACCCCCGGCCCCTCTCACCCCCCACCACCCCCAGGTTCCCCAAGCTGACCCCGGCCCAGCAATCTTTCCTCCACGCCCAGGCCATGCAGCTGCTGCCCCAGCCGGCCCACATGTTGCCCACCGGCCCCCTTCCCCCCTCCCCCCTTGCTAGCTGCAGCGGCCGCGGCGTACTCCTACCAGATGTTGGCCAGCGGGGGCAAGCAGCCCACGGACCTACAGCGCCAGTACCTGCTGGACATGATCCCGCCCCCCACTTCACAGAGCTCGGCCAGCGGGGGCTGGAAGACGTGATCCTGGGTATGTACATAGTTCCCTCCCCTCTTCTCTGTTAATGTTGACCCTGTACATAGTCACTCACTCTGGTTTGGCCACGATTGCTCACTCACACAGTTCGGTACGTTTCCTATCTCTCAGGTTCTTTTGCCCACCCATTTGCCTTGGAAATCAGAAGCTCTATTTTTGACATCTCACCACCTCTCACAACATTTCTCCAATGTCATCGATGGCATTTTGTTTTAATGGGGTTTAGTTTTGTTTAGAAGGGGAAATGCATCTCATTTTTGTACACTTCCTCCTCCTCCCACCACTACATCCTATAGTGAACATAGAAGTCTGTCTGTAATAGGGAGACAACAACGTAGCACTGCTAGTTCCTGTGGTTTTTTTTGTTTAGTTTTACCTTTTTTTTTTTAATAATGAGATTAGAATTGCATTTATATTTGCGAGAAAATATATACAAGAACACTGTTTATGTATAATATATTCTCTGTATTTATGTTTTTGTTTAACACACACATATATATATCTGATATATAGACCAAAATTTTTGACATTGTGTGAGAAGAAAGATTTTTTCTTGTAACACCACTTTCATTGAACTACCATGTATGGATAGTTCTCCCATCTCAACTAGTGCAATAATTCTACCCTTTTTTTGTTTTTTTTTTTGCAAATAATTGTTTTTTTGAAGAAGAAGCCAAAGGCAAAGGAAATTTTGTGGGGGAAACTTTTTTTTTTTGTTGACAATATTATATATTAAAATATAAAAAAAATGTTTGAATAACTTGTATATAGTGAGAAAAAAAAGGCACTCATGTTTTTTTTTTTTTATATATAAAACTTTTTTTTTTAAATCATTTTTTTTCCTAAGATCTTTCAATATAAGGAAACGAAGAACCTCTGTTATGGAAGGATTAAATGTGATAGTGCTTTCTTATCTCTTTCTATCTCTTCTATCTATCTCTATCTCTCTCTCACCTTGGTGGATAATTCCTTGTGTACAGCAGCAACTAACTAAACTAACTATGATAGCTTACGTGCTCAAAAAGCCGGAACCTTTCTCCTCTATTTTATTATCAACTTAGAACCGTTAGCCAATTTGACACACAAGTCTTTTTAGAAGACACCTTTAGAATATGTAAAATTCTATACATATATAAATATATATATATATATACATTTTTTCTATTTATTTGTGTAATAAAATATTTTTAAAAACTCCCTCTCTATGTGTTTGTTTCCCTAATTTCTTTCCCCCTCCTTGTATACATCATAATGTTGTTCTCTTTCTGAAATGTATCATCATCTCACAATCATCATGATTGGGTGAACTAGAATGTGTCTACAGAACCAAACAAGATTTACAACAGGCCATCTTAAGCACAGTTGGTACAGTGGAGTGGACCCAGGAGGAGCTCTGAACCTCTGACAGCATCAAACAACACTAACAAGATTTAGAACTGGTCATCTCAAACCATTGAAGATAAAAAATAACAAAATCTAACCAATTTGCTCAAAATGTAGCTTGGCACCTGCAGCTCCAGAACACATTTTGGCTTGCATTAGATGCACTAAACAGGATCTTTGGGGAGAGGCCGCTGCTTATCATAAAACAGCTCGAGGAGCATGAACTCATGGAATTTGTGTAATCTTTACCCAAGGGGATAGGAAACAACAACAGAATGTGTCTACCTTTGTTATTAATACTGGGAGAAGGTCGACTTAGCTCCAATATGAAATAGCTGCCCCTAACATGAGGAAAAAACCTCATGTACAGCCACTCCTAACATGGAGTACCTTCTAAGGTGTTTGAAGATGTGATAACATGTGATGAGACTTGGATTTATCATTATGATACTTCTTCAAAGCGCCAATCAATAGCTAGGTAAGAAAACAGAGTATTTTCCTTTCCAAGGACAAAATCATGATCTCTTTCCTCAGGGACCAAGAATAACTGAAGTGCCATGATCAATGAAAGCTGCACTCATACACCCCATTCCATGAAATCAAGAACTCATAAAATTCATGTAATCTTTGCACAAGGGGATAAGAAACAACAACAGAAGTGTAAATCATTTGGCTAAGTTGTATCAACATTTTTTATGGCTTAAAGTGGAGACTTTTTTTCTAATGTTAAATGATAAAAAAAAATCTTTAAAGTTATATTTGTTGCCAGACCTGCCCCAAAGTGTATACAGAATACATCCCTGTGATGGGTGTCACCCTGTATATAAACAACCATCCAGAATTATCGATACAGAAGGTTACAAATGGAACAGAGCTAGCTTCTTAAAGTAATGTGATTTTTATCATTTTTGTTCCAGACAGATTATTTTGACGGGAGAGGCGACTCTTGTCTCTTTAGATTATTATATAGAGATTGAAATACACTCATGGAGAAAACTTAAAGAAGTTGTACTTTTCAACATGTATATTTGGATTCAGACAATAACTGAAAGATATTACAGTGACCTTTATTGAAAATACACATGATAACTAAGTTTGGACAAAATGTTCTCTGTTTATCAAAAAAAAAAAAAAAGATGACCGACGACATCAAGGCTTAAGTTTTATCCTTGAGTGTATTTGCAATCTGGATAAAATTATTGTAAAACTTGTCTTGAGAGTTTCCATTTGGTTCCAGGCAAAAGTGCACTCTCTTAGGTTGAATAAAATTGGTTGGGGGTCGGTGGAAGGATGGTCTAAACCATTGATTTCCGACAGCTACAACCCGGGATCGAATCCCACATTGGCATTTTTTTTTTTCCAATTAAAAAAAAAAATGTTCCAATGGCCCCCAATTCCTGCAAAAGTCCAACTCCACCAGCAAGTGCAAGTAACCAAACGGGGCTCTGGCACATTTGTAAGTGCAAAGTCGAACTGCTTTTCACATGTGTAGACATGTGGTGCACTTACAGTAAAAGCAATCTCCAACTTCTACCCACCATGATTATCATGGCCTGTACTACGTGTACTAGGGATAAGCAAAAAAAATCCTAATAAAATTAAATTAACTCCTAAGACATATACTTTGGTCCATTATAACTAAATTGTGGTGTGAAAATTATAAAATCTTCCAGGGAGCTACTACAGGTAAACTATAATGGAATTTTATTAAAGTAAAATCAATATATTGGAATGGTAGTTGTCACATTAGTAGTTTCCATTATTAGTTATGACAGAATCAAGACTGATTTTGGAAAGAAGCACAGGTCTTGGTGACAATGACCTTGTCAATCACCATGTAGCCTTTACAAGTTAATGGGTTGTTGTTGTTTATTATCTTCTTTTGTAAAGATTGCACAAATTCCATGAATTCATGCTTCTTGATCTGTTTGATGATAAGCAGTGGCCTCTCTCAAAGGTCCTGTTTAGTGCATCTAATGCAAGCCAAAATGTTTTGTGGAGCTGCTACAAGTTATTGGGTGGTAGTGTGGGGAGGTACATCACTCTCCCTCCCCAAGACCTGTTAACTGCCTCAAAGTGGCGGGGTAGTGACCCTGGACAGGACAGGTGAAGTATGTGTGGAGTTCTGAACTCCTGGTACCCAAGGCTGTCCCACTATGTCCAGCTAAATGTTTTTTTTTTTTCTTGTCCCAGGTCTGGACTTCAAGTCTAGACCAGATCCTGAAGGCCTCTTTATCGCCTCGATGACCACAGCTGGGTCGGTGTAGATGTCTGTTCGGCAATGGCCGATGTGATGTGTTCTGGGCTCGCTGGAGAATCCTGACCTTTGGTGCAATTCGGAAAGGTTTTGGATTCAGCTAAATGTTAACAGGCAAAGTCTTATACCTACATATGTATCTACAGGTGCCTCAGATCTCCCATCAACAGGAATCACATCTAAATACTCCAATGAATTCTGCTCCACCACATCACACCCTGTACACAGTGGTTGAGGGGGACAAGGCAGGCATTCTTGTGTCCATTGCAACAGTCTATTGCAATAGACCAGGGGTCTGCAAACTGTGAGCCACATGCGGCTCTTTGGATGTGAAACTGCAGCTCTTTATATATAGTTACTAGCCGAATGACCCGGGCAACACCCGTGTTTTACCCGATTGAATGTTTTGATTCAAATACTATTTGTTACAATTATAAATTGGCGCCTTAAATAATTGCATATGTTAGTTAATAACTATAGCCTATGTGCTTTATCTGTCTATGTACTGTTGGCTTCCGTAGGCATCTCTTACTGGGAAAAAGAAAGAGGATTCCATTTGGTTATTATCTAATATATGCATTTATTTAGGGAGCGACCCGCTCCAACACAATAGTTACAAAGACGAAATAGCAAGTGGGGGGGTGGGGCAAAGGTGGCGTGACCGTAGCCAACCAATAGGAGGGCGCCATTCCAAAAAAAAAGCAAACGGTGACAGAGATGAAAACTGACTGATTGATTAGGAGATGAGGAATAACGCTCGTAACTGTATATAGTTATGCACGAATATTATTCATGCCAGTGCTATTTATTGTTGGCAAGAAAACATTTTGTAGCTCTTTAAAAACTTTAAAATTTTGTAAATTTTTGACACTTCTGACTCAAAAGTTTGCCTACCCCTGATCTAGACAGATCCAACAATCATTCCTGGAGTTCACCTTTTGGTCAGAATACAACAGAGTATAACACCAGCAAGCTACAAGAGGTATGTTTCAGGGCAACATCTTTTCCTTTTGAAACACAAGGTAACAAATCCAAATAAATAGTGTGCGACATTTCAGTAACAGTATTGTTACCATCATCAGACAAGTTATCAGACATTTTGTGTGATGATAACGTAATTACCGAAACATTACACTATTTATTTCAATTTGGTCTTATTACCTTGTCTTCTTCTTTCTTATCTTCACTCAATCATATTAAGGTATCAAGCTTGTAGAGCAATTGACAACTATCATAACTGGGTGAAGTAGTATGCGTCATTAAGACTGGAAGCACTTTATCACCTTACGTTTCTAATCTATAATCCAAATTGTGACTTATCACTCTTTTGTTTTCCATCACAGTTAGTAACTGGAAATATTGTACAATTTGGATTATAGATTATAAACACAAGGTAATAAGACCAAATTAAAAAATTAGTGTATGATGTTTCAGTAACAGCATTGTTACCTTCTTCAGACCATTCATTCAGCACTTTTGTCTGAAGATGGTAACAATGCTTTACTAAAATGTCACACTATTTTTTAAAATTTGGATTTGGTCTTATTACCATGAGTCAGTAACTGGCCACTTGGGACCAAGGTTCTCATGGACAGTTCTGACACATGGCATAGGATCAATACCCTTGGTCCTCATGTACTGGAAATGTTCTCCTTCATTCTCCCCCTTGACAATCCCTATATATATATAAAAGTCAGTGTATGTATATATGCATGTTTGTATGTATGTTGGCTATACATGTCCACAATACGTAACTAATCTGGCTGAAATTTTAACAGTATATAGAGTAGAATCTAGAAAAACTCATAGTGAAAATTTCAGGTCTCTATCCCGAATATGCTTTGAGTTATTTGCAAATTTTCGCTCGCAAGCAATGGGAGGTAATATCAGCTGACCTAATGTACATGTAAAGTTTGGAGCGGGACGTTTCACAAGAGTGACATCCACAGCGCCAATTTATAATTGTAACGAATAGTATTTGAAAATCAAAATGATAGAATTTTCAAATATCGTTGTCAAAATTAACATTTTTATATTTTAGAAACGCACAAAGTTTGGAGCGAGACGTTTCACAAGGGAGACATCCACGGCGCCAATTTATAATTGTAACGAATAGTATTTGAATAAAAACATTTAATCGAGTAAAACCCGGGCGTTGCCCGGGTCATTCGGCTAGTTGTTTATAAGACTTCTTCATGTCCTATCACCACACTACAGGCTTTGCCACTGTGGACCTCTTCAACAAACTGCTCCATGACAACCTGTGGTTTGGCCAACTAGCCAACTCCCAGAGCAACAATGTCTTCTCTAGTTTGGTTTTTTGGTTACCTGATTGTTATTCATCAATATATGCTTTGCACATGTATAACACATTTTTATAGATTTAATTAAAAAATAAATAATAATATCAATATACAGTAGAACCTTCCTGTAAAGGATAACACATAATTTCAGAGCCAAATTGTCCTTTAAGGAGAGATGTCCTCTTACTGGAGAGTTGCTAATAGTAAAAATGAAAACTGTCCTTTATCTCTATGAGTGTCCTCTCATGGAGGTTCTACTGTACATTGTAACCTCGTTGATTCACCACTTGTGATAATTCGACCATGTTTTCATGTATCAACCTCTAGCCTATCAAATATCCAATGTTTTTTTTTTTTTTTGCTTATCCCTAGTACACGTGGTACAGGCCATGATAATCATGGTGGGTAGTTAGCGACTGCTTTTTACTGTAAGCGCACCACATGTCTACACATGTGAAAGCAGTTCGACTTTGCACTTACAAATGTGCCAGAGCCCTGTTTGGTTACTTGTACTCGCTGGTGGGGTTGGACTTTTGCAAGAATCGGGGGGCCATTGGAGCATTTTTTTTTTTTTTTTTAAACAGAAAAAAAGTGTCCAATGCGGGGATCGAACCCGGGTCGTAGTGGTCGTAAACCAAATGGTTTAACCAGCCTTCCACCGACCCTCCAATGTTAATTCAATCAAACAATAATTTGACCGATTTTCCCAATAAATTTTGACATTAGATATAATTAAGAGAGGCATTTCCTGATTGTGCAACTAAAAGTGGCTGATGGTTTGCGCCATCTGTCAGAATCTTCTTTCTTATCTCCACTCAATCATATTAGGGTATCAAGTTTGTAGAATGTGTCTGCCTTTGTCATTAAGACTGGGAGCACTACTCAGTGGCAGGCCGACTTAGCTCTGAAAGAAATGGCCGCCTCTGACATGAGGAGCAGACGCATTGTGCAGCCGCTCCTAACATGGAGTACAAACGCTGCTCATCCTGTATCCCTCACAGGGTACTATCAGCTGAGCCCAGGTTTTTTAGCGAGCTTGTTACTGCTCCCTCTCTTCGTATTTCATCTGGACTTGGGACCAGCAAAGGCAGAGTTATCTGTCAAAATAAATATCACAACCATTCATTGACTTTTAAATTTTCCAGAATTGTTCAATTAATCAAGAAAGGCTAACTGTATGTGTTTTGTGCTTTTGGCTCTCATCTGTGTGGTGCAAGCTGTACATCAACAACCAAAAAAAAACTGGTCATTCAGTCATCCTGAAAAATCATAAAGGCCAGAATGTTTTTGGCAGTTGAGGTACAGCTTGCAACTCAACTGATGAGGGCCAACAGCCCAAAACACCTACATGGTTATCTTTTCTTGATTAATCAAGAATGAGTATTTGGTCAATTCTGTAATAATTAAAAATCAATGAATATTTGTTCTGAAAGATAGTGCATTCCATCAGAAACTTTTAGTTACAAGGTCAGGAGATGTCTTTTTCTTAATTTATCCATCTGATCCCAGTACAATTTCACTTTTGTACAATTTTTTCACATTAGATATAATGCTTGTTTAAATACAAATTTATTGTTAAAAATACAATACTTTAGCATGCTGGGCATAATTAGTGTATGCTCATTGTGGTTAAAGTCTTATAATAGGGGGTTGGTGGAAGGGGGGTCCAAACCGTTGGTTTTCGGCCGCTACGACCCGGGATCAATGGCCCCCCCCAATTCTTGTAAAATTCCAACACCACCAGCGAGTGCAAGTAACAATGATTATCATGGCCTGTACCATGTGTACTAGAGATAATAAAAAAAGAAGTTTTATAATGTATCACAAATATTGCCACTAAGGTCATGCATGATCTTTGTTTTTCTCCAGGATGATTAAGACTGCTTAGGCATCAAAAATAATTAACCACGTACTCCTTTCAGACTGTTGGCCCTCATCAGTGTGATGCAAGCCATAACTCAACGACCAAAATAGCTGGTACATAGCTTTTCGTATGTGATCATTATTATTGTATGTGGTTAGTATTTCTTGATTAATCAAGAACATATATTTGTGGCCAATTCTGGAATAATTAAAAATCAATGATTAGTTAATATTTATTCTAACAGCTGGCATAAGCTATCGGCAAACTTTTAGTTACACGATCAGATGTCAGATTCAGTACTTTTGTCTGAAGATGGTAACAACGCTGTTACAGAAATGTCACACACTATTAATTTGGTCTTATTACCTTGTGTTTATAATCTACTAGCGGATGTACCCGGCTTCGCCCGGGTTTTACCCGAGTAAAGGTTTGTCTAACGAACATTTGTTAAAACAATTCTCTATAAACTTATATATATAAAAAAATATATATATTTTGATAATTTGAAAATCGTAAATTTGAATCCTCGATAGAGTGAACATTTTTTCCCGGTCCCTATGTGCCGTGTCATCCTGAATTTTGTCTTTTCTAATTTTCTACATTACAAAATCATCGTTTTATCTAGTGAACATTTTTTCCCGATCCCTTGAAAAATACTCGATAAGTTGAATAAAATCAATATTAATTGGTTCCCTCGGTAATTGGAAGTTAAAGGAATAGTATCTTTGCCTTGTAATTGTGTCATTATTCTTGTCTCAAATAAATTGCCGTGTCATCCTGAATTTTGTCTTTCCTAATTTTCAACATTACAAAATCATCGTTTTATCTAGTGAACATTTTTTTCCCGGTTGGTATGCTTACAGGACGAAACTATGCAAAAGCTTCTATATAAGTTATTTAATTTTTAGTATCGCATTTATATTTATTCAAATTTTATATTTAAACGATACTCATTATTTCTTTTGATTTTTATAAATCGTATATATCGTCTTGCACAATTATTTAAACTTTTTAAATAAAGTACAATACTTAAAATAAAATATGTCTCCTATACAATCTAAAATTAGAAAATAAACTTTTAAATCGGTAACCTCAAGGAGATAGACATTATAAAGCACTAATATTTGAATTAGTTTTACTTAATATATTAGCCCTGAAAGACCCAAGGTCATCAGGCGTGGAGCAGACTTCCTGCCTAAGCCTATCTCCGGCGCAAGGTGGCGCTGCTTGCGAGTTAAATCAACAAATCTGCAAATAACTCTAAGGATATATTCAAGATATTCAAGAAATTATTTTTCAGAAACCTTCCCAGTACTATACTAAATAACTTCCAAAAGTTTCATGGCGTTCCAATGAGTGGTTTGGTCAGGCATAAAGGACAGACAGACACACACACATACATTCATTTGTATATATATATACGAGGGCCATCCAATAAATAAGTTTCCCTATTTTTTTTTTCTTGAAACGAAACGTTGTAAAAATTAGTTAGTATGGAAGAAATGGTCACTAGGATGCGTTGGAAGCTGGTGACCTTCAAAATCACGCTACTCGTACGCGCAAGTCCGTAGCGCTTCAGTTTCCATGGAGCTACCACTGGTGAACGTGTCCACTTGCGAACTCCGTTCTGTAATTCGTTTTTTTCACGGCAAAAAATGAAATTGCGGTCAATATTAATCGCAATTTAGTGTCAGTGTATGGTGAAGAATGTATGAGCATCCAAATGGTTCGCCGATGGCGTTCATGGTTCTTAGAAGGACGGCAAAACGTGCATGATGACGAGCGAGGCGGCAGGCCCGTTACTGCTACGGACAATGCAGCCGTTGCTGCTGTTCGGAATGTGGTGGAAGCAGATCGCCGCGTCACCATTGACGAAATAATGATTCGACTGCCTCCTGGAATCGAAATTGGACGCTCTTCGATTGGAACAATCATGTCAGATATTTTGAATTTTCGCAAAGTCTGCGCAAGATGGGTCCCACGTTTGCTCTTGGAAAATCACAAGCAACAACGGATGGAGGCAGCCCGAGCTTTCCTGGAAATGCATCAAAGAGATGGAGATCAACTGTTTTCCCGTATTGTCACTGGAGATGAAAGCTGGGTGCATCATTCAACTCCAGAAACAAAACGACAAAGCATGGTGTGGAAGAAGCCTGAGGAAAGTGCACCAAAAAAGGCGAAGGTCACAATCTCTGCAGGCAAAGTTATGGCTATGGAAAACTTCAAATGGGAAATTTTCACACATCCACCTTATTCTCCGGAACTTGCCCCAAGCAACTTCCATCTTTTTCCAGCACTCAAGTGGCACCTTGGAGGCAAGCACTTTGCGAATGATGACGAAGTGCAGGCGGAGGAAAACCACTGGCTACGAAGACAGGACACGGCTTGGTACAACAGTGGTATCAAAAAATTGCTACAACGGTACCAAAAATGTTTGGACAGAAATGGTGATTATTTAGAGAAGTAGTCTATGAGTTGTATAATGAAAATAAAATAACTGCATAATTGTAAATAATGTGGTTTATTTGTTAAAAAATAGGGAAACTTATTTATTGGATGGCCCTCGTAGATAATCCAAATTGTGCCTTATTAGATGTCTTTTTCCTAATTTATCCACACGTACCAGTACAATTTCACTATTTTAATTATTCCATCCACAAAATTGTGGTCCAACCTCACACAGAGGTTGTGAATGGTGCTAACATGGTAAGTGCTCTTCCTGCTCACACAGTCCTTCCTATCAGCCAGGTCAAGTGATGTTTTGTCAGCAACGACACAATCACTTTATTTTCTTCATTTATGATATCCTCCCATGTCCTGTCCAATTACATTTAATTCACTGATACTGAATCATCATACTTTTGTCTGTAGATGGTAAAACCATTGTTACCTAAACAACACACACTATTTATTTATTTGGATTTGGTCTTATTACTTTGTGTTTATAATCTATAATCCAAATTTTGCCTATTAAGAGCTGGAAGTAACATGATACCATCACAGGCCAAGAAAATCTCTTGACATAAAAAAATAATAAAACGGCTATTTATTGTTATGTGGACTCCGAGATGGGGCAGATCTTGAGAACCTGCACCAGATCCTGGTCGAACCAGCAGGAAACATGGAGGACATCCAGGTCAAAGAAGAAGATCCGATCGGAGCACTTGGCCTTGCGGTAGACAGAGCGTGGATCAGCTGCCAGGATATCTGCTAGGGCTGCCAGGGCATCTTCAGGGCCACGTAGGTAGCGCAGACAATGCTGGCATGGCGGAGAGTGGGTGTCTGGTCCGTGGAAGAGCTGCAGGCTGGAATGTGCTCGTGGGCAGAGCTCCACCTGTAGTTGGGGTCGGGGTGAGGAGGCTACCCACTGGGCCACACGGACGGTGGGACCATCATCCTGTGGGGTGGCCTTGGGGCTGTCGTACTGCGGGATGTAGGGCTTGACATCCAGGACTGGAGTGCCGTCGATCAGGTCCACCCCAGCCAGAGTGAGGTTGTTCCCTGCCACAAGGTTATTCCAAGGTCAATAGTGTTGAAGGTGTTCCCTGCCACAAGGTTACTCCAAGGTCAATAGTGTTGAGGGTGTTCCCTATCACAAGGTTACTCCAAGGTCAATATTGTTGAGGGTGTTCCCTGCCACAAGGTTATTCCAAGGTCAATATTGTTGAGGATGTTCCCTGCCACAAGGTTACTCCAAGGTCAATATTGTTGAGGATGTTCCCTGCCACAAGGTTACTCCAAGGTCAACATCGTTGAGGATGTTCCCTGCCACAAGGTTACTCCAAGGTCAATATTGTTGAGGATGTTCCCTGCCACAAGGTTACTCCAAGGTCAATATTGTTGAGGATGTTCCCTGCCACAAGGTTATTCCAAGGTCAATATTGTTGAGGATGTTCCCTGCCACAAGGTTATTCCAAGGTCAATATTGTTGAGGATGTTCCCTGCCACAAGGTTACTCCAAGGTCAATATTGTTGAGGATGTTCCCTGCCACAAGGTTATTCCAAGGTCAATATTGTTGAGGGTGTTCCCTGCCACAAGGTTAGAGGTGTTTAGTGAACCTATGGACATAAACTTATAGGCCTGTAGAGGTCCATACATATAATTTCAAGGTATTGCATCGAGCATATGGATGGTTCAAAGGCCATTTCACTCTTTATCATTGAAGCTACCAATAAAAAAATTCATAAATTTAACAGGTTGGTGTTTTAAATGAAGAAGCAGATTAAAATATTGGCTATTTCACCTAATATAACTAAACCAATAACTTATTTACATATTTTGGGATAGAAAAAGTGATGATGATAATAGGGTTTTTTTAAACTACTACTGATAAGATAGTATTGTTAACTAGTTATATGGTTAATTATTCTGTGTATTTTCATTGATTAACCATATGACTAGTTAACAATGTTATATTATCAGTAATAGTTAAAATATCTATTCTTTCACAGCTACAGAAGTAATCATTTTTATCCCATTGAAGAAATTTGTGAATTTGTATATAACAAAGACACCTATGTAAAATTCAATAATTTTTGTAAATTCATTTCAGATTTTCTTTTCTGTTTGAGAAAACTAACCTTTTAGTTTTAATTTTGCTTTTAGTCCTGTTTATTGAATTGTATATAAAATGAATTGTATATAGGTTGATAAAATGTACTTAGGCGCAAGTATCCCAAGCTGGGATATCGCATCCAATATGTCAAATAAAAGATAAATAAAAATATTATCAGTAATTTATAATACAATATAATGCGGCTTATGATTGTAGAACAAAAATTGCAATTACACTGTGTGACATTGAAAATGGAACACCAAGAAATAGTGGCCAGAAAGTGATGAAACTCGGCAGACAGAGAGAGACAGGGACGAACAATAAGTGATCTTTATTTCAAAATGATAGTCATAATACAGAGCGAGAACGGCGTCGGCTTAGTAGCAAGTAGGACCACCGCGGACGGCGATGCACGCAGCAACACGTCTAGGTAGAGAGTCAATCAGAGTACGGATGGCGTCCTGAGGGATGGCTCTCCATTCCCTCTCAACCATTTGCCACAGTTCGTCTTCTGAACGCGGCTGTGGCAAGGCATGCAAACGGCGTCCAATGATGTCCCAGACGTGCTCGATTGGTGAGAGATCAGGAGAGTACGGTGGCCAGGGAAGCATCTGTACATCTTGCAGAGCTTGTTGGCTAATGCGAGCAGTGTGCGGTCGGGCGTTATCCTGCTGATAAAGGGCATTGGGTACCCCCTGAAGGTAGGGGAGTGTCACCGGTCGCAGCACATATCAACGTATCGTTGGGCCGTCATAGTGCCCTGAATACGAAGTAAAGGTGACCTGGAATCATACGCGATTGCGCCCCAAACCATGATTCCACGTTGTCGCACGGTGGGGCGTTCCACAATTGCTGCCGGATTGGACCTTTCTCCACGTCGACGCCACACGCGTACACGGCGACTATCACTGGACAAGCAGAAACGCGACTCATCTGAGAACACGACCCTGTGCCATTCCGTCATCCACGTTGATCTAGCCCGGCACCATTCCAAACGTCGGCGCCTATTCAGTGGGGTCAATGGCAGTCTTCTTAGCGGACGGCATGAGTGCAAGCCATTAGCAACCAATCGACGGGAAATGGTTCTGGTCGAGATGGAATGATCTAGGGTGTCTTGCACATGTTGCAGGATGGCGGTACAAGTGGCTTGTGGGGCCGCCACTGCTTGTCGAAGGATACGCCGATCCACACGTGCTGACGTCACTCTGGTTGCACCGGCATTCCTATAAATTGCCACATTTCCTTGTTCCAACCATCTTCTCCACAGTCGGTGCACCGTGGACGCACCAAGGTGTGTATCAGCTGCGATTTGACGTATGGACCAACCTGCCTTTTTCAGTCCGATCACCATGCCCCTCGTAAAAGCGTCTGTCTGCTTGAACTGCCTCCGTTTACGATGACCTGGCATTCTCTGTTATTACACGTGTCTTTTGACACAAGAACAAAATTTCTACAATGATTTTCCTTGAAGAAATAACGACACGAATACTGTCCTTTCTGCAAGTTCCTTCCCTTATATCTTACTCCATGTGCGCACGAGAGCTGCGCATTTTACATCATTTGCATAACTCGGTTAGGCGCGTCTACCCTGAAATTTGCATAATTTTCTAGCCACTATTTCTTGGTGTTCCATTTTCAATGTCACACAGTGTATATCGCAAATGTTTCTTTTGAACAAAAAATCAAAATTTATTTTAAGGAGAAATAGCGATAATTTCTATCCTTAGGGATGAAGTATGAAAGGATGAATTGTGAAGTGTGATGATAAATTTTGATTTTTCGTTCAAAATAAACATTTGCGGTATAATTGCAATTTTTGTTGTATTATCAGTAATAGTTAAAAAATCCTATTATTATCATTACTATCACAAAATATGTAAATAAGTTATTGGTTTAAGTTTATGAATAGGATTTAAATATAATTTAAACTTCTTTATGGAACATATCATGATGATTTCATATATACAGAGTTATATTCTGTGGTTTGTATGCTTAATGATGAAATCATCATTTATGTTCCATAGAGCTTTGTTGTTCAATATTATCTAGCTGTATAATAATTTGTTAGTGATAAGGCACAATTTGGATTATAGATTATAAACACAAGGTAATAAGACCAAATCCAAATAAATAAATAGTGTGTGACATTTCAGTAACAGCATTGTTACCATCTTCAGACAAAAGTACTGAATGATAATTCCATTTGGTACTTTTGTCTGAAGATGGTAACAATGCTGTTACCGAAACGTCACACACTATGTATTTATTTTGATTTGGTCTTATTACCTTGTGATAATTTGTTAGTTTAATTGTAGTCGTCTAGTTGTGCTGACGTCATAAATAAAGAATCTTTTACTCTATCATTGTGATCTGTCATCTATTACTATGTTACAATATAAAAAACAATTGTAAATGTGTGTATATTGTTATGTGAAAATATATTTGATTATCAAAGATTAATACAAAGCAATAACGCGCCATCTATATATATAAACAATGAAGACATTAAGATACGAATGTTTCTTTTTACAATTAAATCAAATTTCTACTGTTCTTAATGTGATGAAAAAATATTGGGAGGGCTTGGCTCATCAGTAGTGAACCCTCCCAGCGGTTTCGCCAATTTAATCCTCTAGACCTAAAAGCTTATGTCCATAGTCTGTTTAAATACCATTTCTAAGATTCTACCCTTCAGTATAGCATATAAAAGCAGAATGATCCAAGACAGTATTAGAGCTCTAAAGAAGTGGTCTGGTAGATTAAATTGGTGAAACTGCTGTGAGGATTCACCATTGATGACCCAAGTCCTCCCAATATATTTTTTCATCGCAGTGAGGACAGTGTAGAAGTTTTATTTATTTGTAAAAAGAAACATTCGCATCTTAATGTTTTCATTTGTTATATACAGTAAAACCTCCTTGTAAAGGACACCTAATTGCAGAGCCAAAGTGTCGTTTAGGAAAAGGTTTCCTCTTACCGGAGAGGTATAGTAAAAAATGGTAATTTTGTAAATGAAAATTGTCCTTTGTAGAGAGGTGTCTGCAGCTCCAGAACACATTGCATTAGATGCACTAAACAGGACCTTTGGGAGAGGCCGCTGCTTATCATAAAACAGCTCGAGGAGCATGAACTCATGGAATTCGTGTAATCTTTACACAAGGAGATAAGAAACAGAGAGTTGTCATCTAGCAAGAGTGTCCTCTCATGAAGGTTCTATTGTACTATTAAGGAAAAAATACAATCAAGATATCAACACTCAGCCAACCATATAAAGAGATAAAGAACCTGTGACGGCCACCAGCTCCACCAGAGACAAGGCCAAGGGGTTGGGCCGGTGTGGTGACCTCGTGGACAGGACTCCCACGGACTGACCCTCCAGTCTTGGAGGACACACCTTGGCAGCAGTGCTGGGTCCACTGACGTGGAAGACACACAGCAGCCTGGACACATGTGACATTGGAGTCACATAAAATTTAGATTTGTAGCATAAAGTTACAGGAAGAAGATATTTATATACCAAAAGAGACACCTCTCCCTTTAATCAGGCATCAGAATAATGCACTGTTCATCACCCTAGTAAAAAACTTTAATAACTCCACCTTTACCGGTCCCAAGCCCAAGGAAGGGGAGCAGTAACAAGCTCACAAAAAACCTGGGTTCAGCTGGCCCGGCTGATAGTACCCTGTAAGGGCTCCTGATCCAGGGATGAGTGTTTGTACTCCATGTTAGGAGCAGCTGCACATGGCGTCTGTTCCTCATGTCAGAGGTGGCCATTTCTTTTGGAGCTAAGTCGGCCTGCCACTGAGTAGTGCTCCCAGTCTTAATGACAAAGGCAGACACATTCTACTTCACCCAGTCATGGTAGTTGTCAAACAGACACCATCAAGGGTCACAACTTGATACCCTGTGAGTGGAGATAAGAAAGAATAGTTTTTTTTATTTATCCCAAGTTCCAGTGGTAAAAGCCATGATAATCATGGTGGGTAGTTAGTGACTGCTTTTATTGTAAGTGCCCCACATGTCTACACGTGTGAAAAGCAGTTCGACTTTTGCACTTCCAAATATGCCAGAGCCCTGTTTGGTTACTTGCACTCGCTTGTGGGTTGGACTTTTGCAAGAATCGAGGACCATTGGGAGCATTCTTTTTTTAATTAGAAAAAAGTGTCCAATGCTGGATTCGATCCTGGGTCATAGCAGTAGAAAACCAATGGTTTAGACCATCCTTCCACTTTACTAGTGATGATAAGAATGAGTCACAACAGTTTTGACAAATTCAGATAAAAATCAACATGTATACCATGGTTTCGGACTATGACCCTCATCAGTACAGGTACGGCTTCTATTTCACAACATCCTACAAAAGGGATTATGAAATCTGTCAAATTTACCAAACAGGTGTTTAATCTGATGTTGAAGCAAGAGCAGATTTTCAGCCAAGAATACAACATAGGGTTACAGGAGGATGATATTCATGTACCGAAAGAGGCATCTCTCCCTTTAATCAATGTATCAGAGCGATCAACAGTGTATCATTCTGATACATAAACAAAGGGAGAGGTGCCTAATTATAGTATATTTTTATTTGTGTTTTAAGGCACAAGACATGAGCAATGTCAATACTTGATTTATATTAACATGATTAAAGACTGATAAGGCACAATTTGGATTATAGATTATAAACACAAGGTAATGAGACCAAATCCAAATAAATAAATAGTGTGTGACATTTCGGTAACAATGCTGTTACCGAAAGGTCACACACTATTTATTTATTTGGATTTGTTCTTATTACCTTGTGTTTATGATTAAAGACTGTTTAACAAAAATATTTTCTGGTTCCAGATAACAAAAGTCAAACAAACTCCTCTAAATTGAACCGGCAAACCTTCACATTCAGCGAACACTACACAAGTATAATGTGATCCTCACTTTCTTCTTTTCACATATTTTGCTATGAAAAAATAGTACATATATGATATTGTGCTGGGATGAGGTGCATAAATTATGAAAAAAGGCATCTCCTTATCGTGCAACTGAAAGTTGTTGATGGCTTGCTCCATCTATTGGAATAAATATCAACTATTCTCATTGATTAGCCAATTCTGGAATAATTAAAAATCAACGAGAATAGTTGATATTTATTCCGATAGATGATGCAAGCCATCAGCAACTTTCAGTTGCATGATAAGAAGATGCCTTTTTTTTCATATTTTGCTATGTTTATGCAAATTCAACCTAAAATACCTAATTCTATATTAGTCAGGAAGCCTCATTGACCATCTTGGTGAGTTGTTGTGGTAGAGTCTGCATCACACTGACAACAGATTTTCTTGATTTATAACAGGTTAGATGGTGGAATAAATTCAGTTTACAACTTCTTTGAATCAACAGGGATCATAGCTTTTAGTTGGATTAAAGTTGATGTTTATAGTAAGTTAAATGATTAGCTTATCAATACAAGGTAATAAGACCAAATAAATAAATTGTGTGTAACGTTTCTTAAACAGCATTGTTACCAAAACGTCACACACTGTTTATTTGGATTTGGTCTAATTACCTTGTGTTTATAATCCAAATTGTCTTCTTCTTCTTTCTTATCTCCACTCAATCATATTGTAGCGAGTAATTAGTTTTATCATTTTTATGTAAATATTTTAATTTATTTGTTTAATTTTGATTGTATTGATTTACATAGTTTTGAATTATGCATGGCTATATAAATGCGCGTAAATACAATTTTAAAGAGGACAGTTAGAGAGAATAAAGTTCGGTTGGGTTTACCTCTCCTTGCGTCTACCTTTCTGCTACGCTACAACTGGTGGAGATGCTGGGTACCAATGCCCTCACGGATGACTTGATGGGAGGAGGCCTTCGCTTACAAGACTTGAAGCAACTTTCTGGTCTCTCTCTCTTTCTGCGAAGGTGAGACCGTCTTCTGCGGGGGTGAGACCATCTTTTGCGGAGTTGATACCGTCGTCTGCAGAGATTGTCGCCTGCAGAGTTTGCCGTCTGCAGAATTTGCCGCCTGCAGAAATTGCCGCCTGCAGAGAATCGCCGTCTGCGGAGATGGGAACGTCGTCTGCGGAGATGGAAACGCCGTCGGCGGGGATGGGGACGTCTTCTTCGGGGATGTAATCGCAGTCTGCAGAGAGATGAGAACGCCGTTTGATGAGATGACATCAAGGTCTGCAGAGAGGAAATCTCCGTCTACTAAAGGATATTGTTCACCTTGACCTGGACGAACAACAAGCCGACCGAGGATAACATTGTCTGACAGCAAGGACCACCTGGAGGAGGACATGGAAGACGACTTATCAAGTCCTCAAAAGGAAGAAGTTCCAGCGGAAGGGAGGCAACCACCCTTGGCCCAGGAGAGGTCCCCAGACCAGGAGACCTGGATATCCCTGGCCCTATTACGCGGTCGCGAGCTCGTAGAATGGAGGCGCAGGTCTCCTGCTGAGCATCGGGTCGATGTCCTTTGAGAGGGGGGCTATGTAGTGAGTAATTAGTTTTATCATTTTTATGTAAATATTTTAATTTATTTGTTTAATTTTGATTGTATTGATTTACATAGTTTTGAATTATGCATGGCTATATAAATGCGCGTAAATACAATTTTAAAGAGGACAGTTATAGAGAATAAAGTTCGGTTGGGTTTACCTCTCCTTGCGTCTACCTTTCTGCTACGCTACAATATTAGGGTATCAAGTTGTGACCCTTGATGGTGTCTGTTTGACAACCATCATGACTGGGTGAAGTAGAATGCGTCTGCCTTTGTCATTAAGACTGGGAGCACTACTCAGTGGCAGGCTGACTTAGCTCCAAAAGAAATGGCCACCTCTGACATGAGGAACAGACGCCATGTGCAGCTGCTCCTAACATGGAGTACAAACGCTGCTCATCCTGTATCCCTGGATTAGGAACCCTTACAGGGATACTATCAGCCAGGCCAGCTGAACCCAGGTGTTTTAGTGAGCTTGTTACTGCTCCCCCTCCTCCTTTTTCATCCGGGCTTGGGACCGGCAAAGGCGGAGTTATCCAAATTGTGCCTTATCATGATTAGCTTATCATCTAGCTCAGTAAAATAATAATAGTTTTAGTAAAATAGTTTTCCTCACTTTCTTACAGCTACTCTTTTTGTGTTGTTTTTCTTGCTTCCCTCTTTTTCTTTCTTGTTTTTTTTTTCTTTTTCTTCTGTCTATATCGTTGTTTCCTTTGTCTCACTGCTTTGTTCTTATGCATACCTCTGGTGAATCCTGTATAGGGTAGGTGACCCTAAATAAAGGCTTTTTGTTGTTGTTGTAGTAGAATAGTTTTAATATTGATTATATATGGTCCAGAGGAAACCAACTTCTCTCCCAAAATTTTAATATCTCAGAGGATGGACAAATTCCTGGATCAGCTCCGATATCCCAAACAAGAACCTCATCACAAGCCCAAGTGTCAAGATCCCAGGTTTTTCCCTCCCTCGACGAGAATGGGTGCTTCTAAACCGCTTTAGGACAGGTCAGGGAAGGTGTGCAGAGCTGATGAAGTTATGGGGCTACACCAAAGATCCAAATTGTGCCTGCAACGTCCCACAATCAATGTCCCATATACTAGATGACTGCCCGCTGTACAAATTCAATGAAGGAATCTCCAATCTCCATTCTGTCACCCCGGAAGCCCTGAACTGGCTGAAGGCCTTGCCTCTCAGACTTTAATGACCGATATGTCCTCACTTCTTTTTTCTAGATTTAATTCATTTTGTCTCCTCTCTAATTGTAAATACGCTGCTGTATCACCTCATAAGCATAAATAAATAAAATATTGATTATAATGAATTCATAATTAGACACCTCAGGGATCAGTGTGATTTCTGTTAAATTAGTCAGGATGGTTATAAATTCATCACAACATTTATTGGACTTTTTTTGACATTCATAATATTACATCATTAAAATGGTAAGGTACAATTTGGATCATAAATTATAAACACAAGGTAATAAGACCAAATACAAATAAATAAATACTGTGTGATGTTTCGGTAACAACGTTGTTACCATTATCAATTCAGTACTTTTGTCCGATGATGGTAACAATGTTACCATATGCAACACACTATTTATTTGGATATGGTCTTTTTACCTTGTGCTTCTATATCATTAAAAATATATTTTGTGAAATTTTCTTCAAAAATGTTTTAATTAATATTAGGAATTGGGGGGGCCTTTTTTATTTCATTTATTTAGAATGTTTCATGAACTTTTAATGAGGAACAAAATTGCTTCAATACACATTTGTATTATTTATACCAATCTGGCCTTGTCCTTATTGTTTGCACAAGAGCATTGCTCGATGCAAATATTTAAATGCAATTCTACTGTCCTTAAAACTTATGTTTACAGTTTTCTTAAATGTCATTTCTAAGATTCCACCCTTCAATGTAGCATATATAACCAGAATGATTCAATACAGTATTAGAGCTCTAAAGAAGCGGTCTGGTAGATTAAAAATTGGCGAAATTGCTTGGTGTTCACCACTGATGAGCTAAGCCCTCCCAATATTTTTAAATAGCAGTATGGACAGTAGAAGTTTGATTTATTTGTGAAAAGAAACAATCATGTCTTAATGTTTTCATTTGTTCTAAAAAGAAAAATTACATATACAGTAGAACCTCGATGAAAGGGTACTCACGTTAGAAGACACATTTCTACAAAGGACAGTTTTCATCATCAAAATTACCATTTTTACTAATTAGCTTCTCTCTGGTAATTTTTCTCACTGTGGCTCTGGAACTAGGTGTTGTCCTATACAGGGAGGTTCTACTGTATTCTTTTATATATGTCTTCTTCTTTCTTATCTCCACTCAATCATATTTGGGTATCAAGCTTGTAGAGCTTGAGACTTTATATAAGTGAATAAGTGCAGTGTGAGGAAAATTTGGGAAATAAAGAAAAAGATTTAACCATATTATTTTTAAAAATGATCTCTCTTTTAAAGAAATATTTTATGGCTCTTTGTTTTTAGTCTAGAACCCTATTTAGTGTGTATTCTAGCTGATCAATCTACAAAAGACATGTATCTCTTTCCTCTTCTGTAAGTTATGTAAAATAGCTGAATGTTTCTCTCTAAGACATCTCATTGTTTACACTGGTGACTAGTGGCCACTTAAGTTAGGTTATAGGTCAACTGTGCCTAAATTGTCCATGAGGAAACAAAAATTACATGCCACTTATGGGCAATGTTGGCAACGGCATTTGCAACGCCACCTTTTAACACTTTTAAGTATGATGTGCATGCGCTAACCTTGGTTGCAGTATCTTGTATGCCAAAGTATTGCATTGTTAGCAATAAAATTTAATTTACACAGGAATTACCTAATGTTGTTGGCAATATTTGATTAAAAAAAAAAAAAATCGGCTGAAATACACAACCAGAGATGAAAATATTCATGAGAAATTCTAGTTGAATTGTATATTATTTGGTGTCCTGATTTTGAAAATGAGCTCCATTTTCCCCATCATGTCAGGATTTTTCTTAAAATCTATCTACAGTCAAACCTCTTTAATTCAACACCCCAAGGGATCAGAGCTTTCGGTTGAATTAAAGGAAGTGTTGAATTAGAGTTCGATGATTAGCTAATCCTCTAACTCGACAAAATAACATTTTTTAAAAATAGCTTTGTAACATAGATTAATTATATTAATTGAAACCATTGTGTGTACTTTTTGTATTAATTTTTTTATTTTCATAAATAACTTTTAGTATAAGGGATAAAGGCATTAATACATATTTTCAAAACATAAATAATTACAAATATTATTTTATTATAATTGAAGAATATAGCAGTTGGAATAAATATGGAAAATAAAAAGAAAATTTAAAAATATCAATTTTAAAAAGTCATGATCTTTTAAAAAATTCCTTTATAGATGTCTGTTTTGCACTGAAATCCTATTCAGGATGTATTCCAGATGGTCTATTTTTAAAAGACATGCCTGTCTTTCTTCCTCTGAAATGCCTTTTAAATAACAAAGAGCTTTATTGTATTAACCCTTAACTGGACAGGCGAATTTTTCTTATGTAACTGGACGGGTTGGGTAGATTCAACCCACTTATGTAACTTTATGGAATAAGCGCTAAATAATGATCAAATCAACATTCAAAAAATATTTAATGAATACAAATGTTAACATATAGATATTTTGACGTTTAAAAATTCTGAATATAATCTATTTACAGATTTCACAAATTATTAAGAAATGTTTTGCAAACGCTTAATTGACATACAAGGCAAAGGGCTTTATTTTTTACTGCATTTTTGATGGACATTGTAGCACCTTTTTGGAGTATCAGATTGTTGTGGCATCGTAGATTCCCTTGATGTAGGTGAACCATCATTCTTCTTGAATTGTCATCTGTAATTCCTGCGAGAGAGAATTTAGATTATGTGTGGCCAGGTGTTCATCAGTCAATGCTCTCCCAAGATCACCAATAATATTACTCCTTTCTTTTTTTATCCTTTTTATCAATCCGATTATCAATTTTTTTTTTGGGGGAATATAGGAGACTAAAGTGGTTGTTCCAGAGAAACCAAAAATAGATGTTCCTGATTCTCTATTAGGGTGCGGTTAATATTGTGGTGGAATCTGAGGTTTATTCTTTCAACTTATCCACTAATTCTACTGAAGTGAACCAATTGTCTGCTGTAATATTTCTATTACTCTTCCAAAATGGTCGACAAATATTAGAAACATGTATATTTTGGGTTGGCAGGGATTGTTCTCTCTGTTGACTTGATTGATAATAATACTTATCCAAAGAAAGAAGTGTTATTTTATAAGAGGAAGCTAAAAAATAGCGGAAGATAGAGACTCAAGTATGAGCCACGAGCTAACACTGACACGAAAAATTCTCAAGCTCCTGGACAGGCTGGGCCGAATCCGCCCACACATGCAAATTTAACCCCCTTTACAAAACTGATATTTATCAATGATGGATGGAAAATGTTTGTATCACTGTAAAATTAGAATACACGAAAGCTGGTAGCTCTCAGTAAACGAAAAAAAAAAAAAAAATTCCTATATTAAGTTTATACATGGGCGGAATCAACCCAACCCGTCCTGTTAAGTAATTGGCAATTGGGAATAGATTGGTAAATTAAGTGACCAGCTTATATAATTGTCTATATTGATATTTTTAACTTCTAAGTAAACATGTCACAGGCCATGATAATCATGGTGTGTAGTTAACTTCAAGTTAGGAAGGATAGGTTACTTTCAGTATTTGGCTATTGGGATTAGATTGGTAAATTAAGTGACCTGCGTGTAAATATGTCTATATGTATATTTTTTACTTCTAAGTAAACATGTCACAGACCATGATAATCATGGTGTGTAGTTAACTTCAAGTTAGTGGTTAGTTACGTACACTAAAGAGAGTCCATGTGGCACAACCATATTTTATTCAAACAACCATACAAGTGATTACAAATAATTCAGTACTGATACTGGTCTAGAATTAGGACATTGATATTTTATAATGCCATGATGATATATAAAAGTGGGTTATTTATAAACATGATGTAAATAGGGAACAGAATATTTAACATAGAGAGATACCTAATTTCTATATTTTGCTACAACATATCTCTCTGTTCTTTGATGTAGAGAGGGTTTAATTGTGGGGATACCAATGAATTACTTCCTGACCTTTGTCTTTCTTTCTATGTCAGACAATTTATTGTTATAAGGAATAAATTGAACAATTAGAAATGTTGTGTTTGTTACAATGTATGTTGGGAGAATTAGGTCAGTTGATATGGATATAAAATGGTAAATTATATGTGGAGATATAAAATGACTGTTTTTAAAACTCTATTGTTGACATAGTGATCCTATTTGTGGTAACTGATGGGAATAATGGTATTTCTCTTTGTAGAAAATATATCACTGTGGTTTAAACAAAATTATAGATGCATAAATATAATCGGTTTTACTACAATATTTTTTCAACATCTTTGTGTCTATCAGGTAGCGGCAGGTTTGATCAACCAACACAGAGTTGATAACTATTCCACCAGTGTACCTAGAACCCCCCACAAGCAAAATAAAATATTTATATTGGGCCAGAGTGTTGACACCTCCTCCACCTATCTGATGGAATGACACCTCAACTCCACTCTTCTCTCCTCCAACTCTCCAATTGTTCCTAACATTGTACTTAGTGCCATCTATAGTCTTAATTATCTCCTCTGATCTATCTTGGGAGACTTTAGTCCAAATATACCAACTAAATAAACTTAAGTATTCCAATTTATCTTGGTGATCTCCATCTCCATACAGATATTTCTGAAGTACATTCACCCAGTCATAATATCCCCTACTAGGAGGAAGCCAGTTCTGGACACCAAGTGCAAGGTCAAGCCCCACATCTGCCATTTTCACAGGATTCTCCAACTCTTGACATTTGACATCACAGCAGGTGGTGGTAGGAGTTTGGAGCTCTGATCTCACAGTGGCCAGTTCTTCCTTAGTACCTTGTTGTTCTGTTTTTATACTTTCTAGTTCTTCCTTAGTACCTTGTTGTTCTGCTTTTATACTTTCTAGTTCTTCCTTAGTACCTTGTTGTTCTGCTTTTATACTTTCTAGTTCTTCCTTAGTACCTTGTTGTTCTGTTTTTATACTTTCTAGTTCTCCCTTAGTACCTTGTTGTTCTGTTTTTATACTTTCTAGTTCTTCCTTAGTACCTTGTTGTTCTGTTTTTATACTTTCTAGTTCTTCCTTAGTACCTTGTTGTTCTGTTTTTATACTTTCTAGTTCTTCCTTAGTACCTTGTTGTTCTGTTTTTATACTTTCTAGTTCTTCCTTATTACCTTGTTGTTCTGTTTTTATACTTTCTAGTTCTTCCTTAGTACCTTGTTGTTCTGTTTTTATACTTTCTAGTTCTTCCTTAGTACCTTGTTGTTCTGTTTTTATACTTTCTAGTTCTTCCTTAGTACCTTGTTGTTCTGTTTTTATACTTTCTAGTTCTTCCTTAGTACCTTGTTGTTCTGTTTTTATACTTTCTAGTTCTTCCTTTATATCTTTCTTCAAAGAATCATTTTTTTTGTCTTTAGAATTTACTTTTTTTTTAACAATTTCTATTTCTTCCTTTTTATGAATTAATTCTATTTGCATAGCTTCCAGTACTTTTTTATCAACTTGTTGTTTTGTCAGCATAGTTTCTAGTTCTTTTTTGTTAACATGTAATTCAGATTTCAAACCTTTCAGTTCTCCTTTAGTGTTTTGTAATTCTGTCTTCATCGTGCTCAGTTCATTTATAGCAACTTGAAATCCTGCCTTCACAGTTTCCAGTTCTTCCTTTGTGTTTTTCAAATCTCTCTCCAATCCTTGTAGATGATCTCCACCAAGTGAGGTTGTGGTTGGGCCAGTGGGCAATTCTGACCTCACACCCTCTAGTTCAGTCCTGATGTATCCGAGGTCAACAAGATGTTGGTTTGATATATCCTCAATCTTATTGGACAACATGGCAGTCAAGTTCTGGACTCCTGCTAGAGATGACCCAGTGGACCTCTGGTTGACCAATATTTGGCTGAGGGAAGCCTGAGAAGTTTCTAGCTGCCGGGTCATAACTGCCATGAGGCCTGACATCTCCCTCTGCCAGGCTTGAAGTTCTTCCTTCTCTCCAGATTGAGCCTTCATACTGGAACTGATTTCTTGAAGGAGCTGAATGATAGGAGATTCCAGACTCTCTCCCCTGAACTCATTCCTGACTTTGATCTGGTCCAGGTTTTCTTTCAGCAGGTTTTTGCACTGTGACATTTCCAGTGAAAGGTCCCTCAATGAATCACATATAAGCGGGAGGTAAACATTCAGTAATTTTTCATCTTTTTCTTTTAAACAAACATCTGTCTCATTTCTACATCCCTGGTCCAGCAGACTACATGACTGAGGATTCTTACTGTCAGAGTGGACACTCTCCCCAGGGCTGACACCAATTTGTCCACACAGAGCCTCATGTTGCTGGAGAGAATCCAGAGTTAGGACTGCCCCACAAAACTGACAACATCCAAATAGACGTTTGCAGGCTACGGTCATGTGATATGCTAGATCTTTTCTCAATATTTTTGTTCCACAGGACTGTGGGCAATCCACCAAACAAAATTGGCACAAGGTACAGTGCAACATGGCTTCCAGCATATTGCTGAAGGTCTGGGAACATCCCTGGAATGGGCAGGTGTTCTCCATGTTCTGGAACATGATCCATACAGTTGGAGAAGATTTCTAAGTTAAAAGTTGAACAAGTTAAACAGAAAATTTGGTAGCAAAGAGATAAAGTATTTTATTATTTTTGTGAGAGAAAAAAGAAAGAATCCAAATGTTGTGACATTATTAAAGTAGAATCTGCATGAAAGGCCAGTCTCACTAGAAGACTCCACTCTACAAATGACAGTTTTTATTAAACAATTACCATTTTTACTAATTACCAACCTTCCAATAAGAGGAGCCTTTTTCTAATGGTTACTATGGTTCTGAATGGACGAGAGAAAAAAAAATTCCTTTCAAACTAACAAAAATAGGCACAGTCTTTGGCAAATTGAATGGCTGGAGTTCATTAAATATGGTCTGGGTTGTCAGGATTGGACCAATTTCTATAATCTTTAAAAATTTTGTGATTAATTTTCAATATACTTCCAAACCACGTGGAAGTTTAACCTTGTTGATTCAACACATGATAATTTGACTCTTGCATTTATTCGACCATATTCTCATGTCCACAACTAAAGCCTGACAAAACAACACAAATGTACTAAATATCAGACTTCTAGATGGCAGCTATGTTCTAATACATTATAGAACAGAATTAAAAGTAGAAAATAGCCACATTCATTTGTGGTGTAATGAGCGGCTGGCCTTCCATACAAATAAATCAGTAGTATGAACCAAGTTATAAATAATGGTAAGAATATTGCTAGAAATACAGTATAACCTTGTTGATTCAACACATGATAATTTGACTCATGCATTTATTCGACCATATTCTCATGTCCACAACTAAAGCCTGACAAATAATAAATGTTAATTTGACCGAACAAAAATTTGACATTATCGATAAGTTGACAGATTTTTATCTAAAATTTCAAAACCATGGACATTCTTGTTTGAAAAATAAGTTATTTCTAGAAACACAACAGCTTGACTCTCAATGCACCGTGGCTGTAATTAGTGTATGTGCACCATTCTTAAAAGTGTTACAATGAGACGAAATTTCGGCACCAACTTTCTTCAATTTTTGTCCATCCTAGACCCAATTTAAACCTAACTGCTAGTTACTGGAATAAACAAAAGTTGTTTTATAAAGTAACATTTTGTTATTAGATATAAAATACAGGAAACTGTACAACTCTATTTGGCTAAACACGGCATCCAAATACTTCAACACACACAACCTCCCTATTCCCCAGACCTAGCTCCAAATGATTTTTTTCTCTTTCCAAAACTCAAAATGGCTCTGAAAGGAAGGAGATTTGACACTAGAGAGTCCATCATAGCGGATTCAAAAAAGGTCTTGAAGAACATTCTGAAAGATGCCTTTTCTAAATGTTTTAAATCATGGGAGAAGAGATGGAAATTATGTATAGATGCGGGAGGGGACTATTTTAAAAAATATTAATAAACATTTTTTTAATCATCCTATTTTTTTTTTTTAATTTTTTACCAGTCTCATTATTTATTACACACCTTGTATTTTGAAAACCCTGAAAGATGAGGATTTTCAGAGGTGTTTTGATATCTGGAAAAAAAGATGGAACGGGTATATAGATAGTGACTGTGATTATTTTGAGGGAGCGTTCCCAGTAAGCAACAACTTTGGTAGGCGGCGCTGTACGTTGCCACTGCCGTACCTTCGAGGCGTTTTACACGAGTTTGATTAAGAGCGATATATATTTGTGTGCCCCCCTTTATATTTAAATAATTTATATAAATATAACTATAGAATTGAAATATTTCGTACTTTCTATTTTTGTTTATTAATATTTTTCAATTTATATTTACTGTTTATATATAAATACGTGTTTTTACATCTAAATAATATTTGGGCAAATGGGAGCGTTCCCAGAAAAGGGCATATTTGGTAGGCGGCACTGTACGTTGCCACCGCCGTACCTTCGAGCCGTTTTACACGAGTTAAAGCGAAGATTTTGGACATAGTGATTTTTACATTTCGATCTTTTATATTAATATATATATACTTACTATTTAGAATTATTTTTCTAAAACGAACATTATTTTTTTTTAATTATCTGAAACTAACCTAATTCAACTTATCTAAAACTAACCTTATTTAGCGATTAAACTAATATAATTTAACCTATTTGAATCTAACCTCATATACACTTTTACACTACCTTTTAATTTTAAAATTAAATTAAAATAAGTTTATAATAAATAATAACATTTAAAAAATCGACTTGCTGGTTCACACTTTTGTATCTAATCAATTATGTAAATTTTTAATTTATCTAAATAAAAAAAATCTCGGTATAGTTTAGAATAAAATTTTTTAAGTGGCATATTTTCAAGTCATATATTTATACACAGGTTTTATATTTTTTTTACAAATATTGTATAATATGTTATTAATAAACTTTGTAAAAAAAATGTTAATACATTTTTAATAACATGACGTTATGTTATATTCCAAGTATATAAAGGTTAGTTTCATGAATTAAAATAGATTAGATTCAGATAGGTTATGTTAGGTTAGTTTAATCGCTAAATAAGGTTAGTTTTAGATAAGTTGAATTAGGTTAGTTTCAGATTAAAAAAAAAAAAAATGTTCGTTTTTAGAATAATTAGTTCAATATTTTATTTTAAAAAAGTTTTTTTTTAACTGTTAAATCTTTTTTAAAATTATAATTCAAATTGATATATTTAAATTGGTAAAATTCAAAGTATTTCACCGAAATTGTATTAACTCGTGTAAAACGCCTCGAAGGTACGGCGGTGGCAACGTACAGCGCCGCCTACCAAATATGCCCTTTTCTGGGAACGCTCCGGGCAAATGTTAACAGTCTTCATATACACTTTTACACTACCTTTTAATTACAAAATTGAATTAAAATAAGTTTATATTAAATAATAACATTTTCATAAATCGACTTTCTGGTTCACACTTTTGTATCTAATCAATTATGTATTTTTTAATTTCTCTCTATAAAAAAATCTCGGTATAGTTTAGAATAAAATATTTTAAGTGGTATATTTTCATGTCATATATTTATACACATGTTTTATATTTATTTTACAAATATTGTATAAGATGAGATTAATAAACTTTGTAGAAAAAAACAATGGTTGCCTGTAAAGTCGGTTTTACGGGCGAAGATTTTACGTGACAACGGTAGAATATTTATTGATATGAATATAATTAAATTGCACAATAGGAACAAGGAATTGAATGAAAATAAGAATTGCACAAATTTTAACTATAGAAATATATTTTGTTTACTAAAACATTGTACATGTAAACTTAAACTTAACTAATTCCTATTTGAGAGTGGTGATTCCTGTTGAACATTTGAAATTGAATGGATGAATTTTTAATTTTAAAAAATCAATTTGAAAATCAAAACACTTATTCAGATCGAAGGTTCAAATTTTTGCTAAATAAATTTGAAACTATTTAAAATTTGTAAAATAATAATTAATTAATTAATTAATTTTAAACTAATAATTTACTTAACACTATCAACATTTATCAATAGTATGACATAACCTATAAACTCAGTTTCTCAACTTTTGTGTCAATCTAACAATTAATCAATCAATCATAGTTTACGATAATGAAATATCAGTGTACAATTATTTACCTTTATTGTTGTAGTTGTTGTAAATGACGAATCTAAGCACTCCACATTTTCACTACAGACACAGCTGACGATACTTTAACCACACGTGTGAACTTGTATTATGACGCTTTCTTGTTTTTCCAACGCCAAGAACGTTCGAGAAAGACAAAGACAGAGACAAGCATGCGCCGATTCAATGCGCCTAATTCTCTAGCGCTGCGCGCGCAGCACTCTCGTTCGGTGACTCATCGTAACGTTACCGGGCGTTACACTTTTTCATAAGTGACTCCCAGCCGCAACCTAATTTAAGACGTTGTCACGTCAAAAAATCTTAATACATTTTTAATAACGTTACGTTATATTCAAATAGGTAAAATAGGTTAGTGTCAGATGGGTTATAAATTAGGTTAGTTTCTGATAGGTTATAAATATGGTTAGTTTAAGATGTGTTTAAAAAGGTTAGTTTCATTAATTAAAATAGGTTAGTTTCAGACAACTTGAATTCTGTTTGTTTCAGAAAATTAAAAAAATAATGTTCTTTTTTGAATAATTATTGACGTGACAACGTCTTAAATTAGGTTGCGGCTGGGAGTCACTTATGAAAAAGTGTAACGCCCGGTAACGTTACGATGAGTCACCGAACGAGAGTGCTGCGCGCGCAGCGCTAGAGAATTAGGCGCATTGAATCGGCGCATGCTTGTCTCTGTCTTTGTCTTTCTCGAACGTTCTTGGCGTTGGAAAAACAAGAAAGCGTCATAATACAAGTTCACACGTGTGGTTAAAGTATCGTCAGCTGTGTCTGTAGTGAAAATGTGGAGTGCTTAGATTCGTCATTTACAACAACTACAACAATAAAGGTAAATAATTGTACACTGATATTTCATTATCGTAAACTATGATTGATTGATTAATTGTTAGATTGACACAAAAGTTGAGAAACTGAGTTTATAGGTTATGTCATACTATTGATAAATGTTGATAGTGTTAAGTAAATTATTAGTTTAAAATTAATTAATTAATTAATTATTATTTTATAAATTTTAAAAAGTTTCAAATTTATTTAGCAAAAATTTGAACCTTCGATCTGAATAAGTGTTTTGATTTTCAAATTGATTCTGTGTGGTGATTTTAACAAAAACGTAAAGCCTGACAACTCGTTTCTTAATTTCATGAAAAATACGTATAATCTTGATTGCGTATCAAACGTTTCTAAGTCAACTACGTTAAAAGGAACAACTATCGACTTGACTTTCGCAAGACACATTACAGCAGAAACACTTCCTTTCATTTCATATTTCTCCTATCATCGTCCTATCCTCAACAAAATCACTCAAATAGGAATTAGTTAAGTTTAAGTTTACATGTACAATGTTTTAGTAAACAAAATATATTTCTATAGTTAAAATTTGTGCAATTCTTATTTTCATTCAATTCCTTGTTCCTATTGTGCAATTTAATTATATTCATATCAATAAATATTCTACCGTTGTCACGTAAAATCTTCGCCCGTAAAACCGACTTTACAGGCAACCATTGTTTTTTTAATATTTGATTTATAAATATATTTTTTACTTTTGAATCTTTTTTTAAATTATAATTTCAATTTATAAATTTAAATGAATAAAAATCAAAAACCGAAATTGTATTTTTAACTCGTGTAAAACGCCTCGAAGGTACAACGCCGGCGGCAACTTACAGCGCCGCCTACCAAAGTTGTTGCTTACTGGGAACGCCCCTTGATACACTATGTATTTATAATTGGATAAATTTAACAAATATATGACATTCCATGACTGCCCCTTTTAATTTTCTAATGTTAAAAATTTATCGTCAAACCTTGTATGATAAAATCGGTTTAGTTACTCACTGTAAGGTTTGTTTATAAAATCATGAAATTTTGATTTAAAATAGGCTTGTAAATTTTATCGGTAAAAATATTAAAATTCAATTTTAAAAAGGCTAATAATTAAAAAACTACGTGTAACGCTAACATCTTATCTGAATATAGTTGTCAGCAAAACCAAATGTAAAATAATTACAACGTAGTTTCCGCAGCACGCAGACAACCTATAGCCATTTATCATCACATTTTGTAACTATTTATTATTTTGTATTTCTTTGGTAAAAGTCGGTTGTGTTCCTCAACTTGTTTAAATTTTTTCTAATTATTCTAAAATTTAATATTTCATTGAAATTTAATAAAAATTATCATTTAATTTTTTCAGAAACATTTGTGTATTTAATTAAAAATCATATTCTATTGCTGGAATATATGGCAAAAAAAAGGGTCAATGTTATATTGAATAAATTTTAAAACTGGTGAATAAAATTTTGGCATATTTTTACCCACAGAATTTTTTTTTTATATATAACTTCTAACATATTATTTTAAAAAAATATTTTAGAAAATTTATCATGTGTTTAGAAAACACACCTAATAAAGAAATATTTTAAAATAATTTCATAAAAATAAAGCTAAAGAAAAATAAAATAAACTTACTTATAAATAAGTTAAAACAAAGAATCTAGGGCTGCGTATAAAAGATACGCGGCCCTAGATGCTTTGTTTTAACTTATTTATGAATTTAACAGGGTTTTTTCAATTGATAAACTTACTTGTTACGCCAAATTTCACAATAGCACAAAAACATAAAGTTATCTAGACAGGAAGAGAAACGTGGATTAGTACCGCCATCTATCAATCAATTTTGAAACTATTTATAGTATCTCATTTTTACCAGAGTGTTTATAGCAGATATAATTTAGAGCAGAAAGTAAGTTTCTAAAGTTGTATTTACTAAATATTTTAAAAAACCTTTTGCCTTTATCTTATATTTTTCATTACTAAATATGTATATATATATATATATATATATGTTATATTAAAATAATTTATTTAAAATGTTAAATTAAAATATTTTATTTAGAATTATGTTAAAGTGTTATTTTATTTAAAATTATAATTTCATAGATATAAATACTCTGTTTAAATCGCACGCTTACCATATAAAATCTCATTGTTGTTCTTCCCCGTTGGCCCTTCCTGACAAGCACGAGGCGAGAGCCTCAAGCTGCCCCATCCTGAAGTCTAGGGCCCTCAAGTTCTAGGCTTCAAGGACCTTCTGCCTCCAATTCCATCTGCCACCTCTACTGGATTCCTGGCCAATTCAATGCTCCTGCCCTCACTGCACCTTGGCGCTGTTCCCCTGCTTGCCCAACGTTTCCACTACCCCTGCGACACATCTCCTGCAGCCAGATCCTAGGGTCCCTTGCCACCTGACATCGCGCTTGGGCTCAAAAATCATAACTTTTGGTTAGTAGCCCGTAAAACCATATTTTCTCTTCCCCGTTGGCCGACCCAAAACTTTTGTACAATATGTAAATATTCTTTTCATTTTTTTATTCTTACGCCTTAAGCCAGGCAGTACTTTAATCAAATTATGTTCTTATATATCACTTAGCTCAATTAAAGCAATTTGTAATCTTAACCATTTTTATTATTATTATTTCAAGATTATTCAACCACGACTGCACCACCATTACAATAATCCTCAACATGATCAAATACCAAGCAGAAACACTCAACTTTTTTTTTTTTAAATATAATATATATTTAAAAATTAAATTATATATATACAGTCAAACCTCTTTAATTCAACACCCCAAGGGATCAGAGCTTTGGGTTGAATTAAAGGAAGTGTTGAATTAAAGTTATTCAGATGATTAACTAATCATCTGACTCGCTAAAATATTATATTTTTAAAATAGCTTTGTAATATAAATTGATTATATTAATTAAAACCATTGTGTTTGTCCTTTTTAGTATCATTTTTTGGGGGTCGGTGGAAGGCTGGTCAAACCGTTTGGTTTCCGACCACTACGACCCGTGTTCGATTCCCGCATTGGACACTTTTTTCTGTTTGAAAAAAAGAAATGCTCCAATGGCCCCCGATTATTGCAAAAGTCCAACCCCACCAGCGAGTGCAAGTAACCAAACGGGGCTCTGGCACATTTGTAAGTGCAAAGTCGAACTGCTTTTCACATGTGTAAACATGTGGTGCGCTTACAGAAAAAGCAGTCGCTAACTACCCACCATGATTATCATGGCCTGTACCACCACGTGTACTAGGGATAAGCAAAAAAAAAAAAGTATTATTTTTTTATTTTCATGATTAACTTTAGTATCAGAAACAAAATGGCAATAATACATATTTTTGAAACATGAATAATTACAAATAATATTTTATTCTAATATATATATAAAAATGAATGTCTGTGTGTGTGTCCTCTATGGATTCAAAAACCATACATCCAATCGCCGTGAATTTTGGGATATTATTAGGTGTATCCCCGGAAAGGTTTACGAAAAATAATATCTTGTCTTTAATATCCTTAGAGTTATAAGCAGATTTGTAGCTTTAACTCGCAAGCAGCGCCACCTTGCGACGGAGATAGGCTTAGGTCTGCCCCCCCCCCCCGTCTGGCCGCCGGCGGTCAGTCCAAGTTCCCACCGACCAATCAGAGGGATCAAGAGGTCCTGGCGCGCGGGGGCAGAGTTGGTGACACAGCTGTGCCAAGTAGACAAGAAAAAAGCCTCGCGGGTGACCTCCGGGAACTTCGTCCATCTTCCATAAACGACCATTATTTTATTCAACTTATCGAGTATTTTTAAAGGGACCGGGAAAAAATGTTCCCTAGATAAAACGATGATTTTGTAATGTAGAAAATTAGGAAAGACAAAATTCAGGATGACACGGCACACAGGGACCGGGAAAAAATAATCACTTTATCGAGAGATTCACGACCATGATTTTATTCAACTTATCGAGTATTTTTCAAGGGACCGGGAAAATATGTTCACTAGATAAAACGATGATTTTGTAATGTAGAAAATTATGAAAGACAAAATTCAGGATGACACGGCACACAGGGACCGGGAAAAAATGTTCACTTTATCGAGAGATTCAAATTTAAGAGTTTCAAATTATCAAAATATATCTTTTTTTTAATAAGTTTATAGAGAATTGTTTTAACAAATGTTCGTTAGACAAACCTTTACTCGGATAAAACCTCGGGCGAAGCCGGGTACATCCGCTAGTTGAAGAATATAGCAGTTGAAAGGAAATAAATATTGAAAATAAGAAGAAAATTTTAAAAATATATTTAAAAATAATCATCAAGATCTTTTTAAAAATTCTTTTATAGATGTCTGTTTTTGTACTGAAATCCTATTCAGAATGTATTCCAGATGGTCTATTTTAAAAAAACATGCATGTCTTTCTTTCTCTGGAATGTGTTTTAAATAACAAAGTGTTTTTATTGTATTAAAGGCATCCACTGCTGCTGCAGGTCTTATTGATTTTGTATTTAAATCTTTTATAATAACATGGAAATGGAATATTGAAATAAAATGTTATCAAAATCATTGTGGCTACATTTTATGAAGATTTATTTATTTAAAAGGAAATTATTTGTAAATTTTAAAATAACTAAAATATTTCAATGCTGAAAATTATAAAGAAAATAATATTATTAATTAGCGCACGATGCCTAAATTCCCACATAAAAACAACAATAACATTCACGATATTGCGCAATGGCACTGCAAAGTGAAACACAAACTAACCAGAAACCAAAAGTGCGCAGGCGCAATCCTATCGCGTTTGCCGCCGATGTAATACCTGTTTAGTTGTAAAGTTGTATGTAAAAAAAACATTCAACTGTCGAAATTCGAATTTTAAAATGGTCGAACTATCGGAACTGTAGTATTATCGATACTGTCGAATTACGTTTTGTTATTTGATAGGCCGGAGGTCGGGACATCAGAATATGGTCGAATTAAGGTAGAGTGTCGAATTTGTGTGTGTCGCATTAACGAGGTTATACTGTATATAAGAAAATTGGAATATGGGTCTGTTTGTGTATGTTCGTTATACACTCCTACAATATGTGACCAATCTGAATGGAATTTTCACAGGTTATATTACTATATCTGGAAGGACCACACATCAGTTTTGAGTCCAGAGAATGTGATTTAGACATAAAAACATCCATACACCAAATAACATACAAATTAGTTAAAGCTCCTCTTGAATTTTTCAAAAATTTCAATTCCGTAGGCCTGTGTAATCAATGGTGTTGATTTATTGTAAGTGCCAAAATATCATTGATTAAATTAATGGAGTTGGATTGCATTTATTCCAAAAGTTTGCCATTTAAAATGTTCATTTGAGTGGTCAGTCTTTGCACTCAATATTGGATCTTCTTCTTTCTTATCTCCACTCAATCATATTAGGGTATCAAGCTTGTAAAGTTTGAGACTTTTGATGGTGTCTGCTGGGGATGAGTAGAGCTCATCAATGGATGAGTCAATACAGTCAATGATGTGGTTTGGGGTTACAGGTTGAGAATTGAATATTGGATAAATACAAGGTATGATTAAAAATTTTCCACACTGGCCTAATGAAAGAAATATGTAGAGTAAAAAATACTAACAACAACATGCCTATTAAAAAGAGAAAAGAATTTAACACCTGGTGCACGTAAGTGTTTGCACTTGTGCCTTGCATTAATTTAAATGCTTCTATTTTTAGAAGACAAAGTAGTAACAGCACAGGTAAATTAAAATGGACGTTAAAATGGGAAAACATGTTTGTTTGAAATTCTGTTTCTGAATCTGTAAATCAGCCAGTGAGAGCTTTGATTTGTTACAAAAAGCATTTGGAGAATATTAATATAAAAGAACAGCATTATTTGATGTTTTAAAAGGTTTAAAGATGGCCAAACTTCTGTGTAAGACAACAAAAGGTATGTACAGCTAAAAGCAGTGAGTGTCCCTGAAATGTTGAAAAAATTAAAGCTTTGGTGTTTCCAAATCGGAGAATAACAATCAGAGAAGTATCCGAAGAAACCGGAGTGTCGTTTGGGATATGTCCTTCCATTATCCATGATGATCTGGGTATAAAACAACAATATTGCAAGTTTGTCCCTCGGGTATTAACTCTGGGGCAGAAAGAGACGCGTAAAGAGACACTTAAATTGGCCTTACAAGACCAAATATGTCAGCATAAGGTGATAACAGGGGATGAGACATGGGCCTACGGCTACTACCTCAAAACAAAACTCCAATAGAGTCAATGGTTGGCAGATGACAAACTGGCTGAGACCTAAACGAGCCAGGATGGAAAAGTCAGAAATGAAGGTTCTGTTTGTCACTTTCTCTGACAGCAAAGAATTTGTATATCATGTATTCATACCATGGGAGACACCAATCAACCAACAATCTTATCTTTGATAAGGTACAATTTGGATTATAGATTATAAACACAAGGTAATAAGACCAAATCAAAATAAATAGTGTGTGACATTATGGTAACAGCATTATTATCCTCTTCAGACTTTAGATTCAGTACTTTTGTCTGAAGATGTTAACAACGCTGTTACCGAAAAGTCACACACAATTTATTTATTTGGATTTGGTGTTATTACCTTGAATCTTGCTATTTTGAAAAGGTTACAGGAGGCTGTGGGAAAGAAACACTCAGAAAGATGGAAGAATAAAGATCGGTGATTTCATCATGATAACGCACGGCCACATAGGACTCATTTGGTGATCATTTATTTAACAAAAAAAAAACACCCCTGTGCTTCCACACCCTCCCTATTCTCCTGATTTAGCACTGAATGACTTTTTCCTTTATCCAAAATTAAAGATGGCATTTAAAGGTCAATATTTTGACAGGATACAAGCCATTAAAGAGAAATCGCTGAACATTTTACGAAGCATACATAGAGAATTTTCCAAGTGCTTTCAAAGTTGAAAGAAAAGGTGGAAAAGGTGCATTGATGCAGAAGGGGGTTATTTTTTAAACTATTAAAATTTTTGTTTGTATTTGGAACAAATAAAGTTATAGCTTCATTGTGGGAACTTTTTGATCCTACCTTGTAAGTAAGTATTAATTTCACTTCCAACCTCCATATATGGAAATAATCGTCTGATCATAAAACATCTGTATAAAAATATATCCTTCATGTCGGTGTATAGTTTAGTTGATGCGATACTCCCGTTGAAGGGCTGATAAGTCGAAAGAGTTTGAGAAAATAAAAATTTATATAAGAAACTTAGCCCTGGAAACATTATTTATTTACTTAAATAACTTCATATATTTCTCGGGGGGGGGGGGGGTCAGTGGAAGGCTGGTTAAACCGTTTGGATTTCGACCACTATGACCCGGGTTCGATTCCCACATTGGACACTTTTTTCTGTTTAAAAAAAAAATGCTCCAATGGCCCCCGATTCTTGCAAAAGTCCAACCCCACCAGCGAGTGCAAGTAACCAAACGGGGCTCTGGCAAATTTGTAAGTGCAAAGTCGAACTGCTTTTTACATGTGTAGACATGTGGTGCACTTACAGTAAAAGCAGTCGCTAACTACCCACCATGATTATCATGGCTTTGAGATACGAAAGAAAAAAAAGAAGATATATTTCTCTCTTTTTTTAAAAATAAAAACAATACGCTTAAATAGCTTGTAATTTTTAGTATAGATGGGGCATTTATATATTTTGTAATTAATTGGTGCCCCAAAAAGAGTGTATATCGTTGTGTATCAACAAGTAGCTGACCAAACGGTACACATACCTGGAAATTGTTATCTTTTAAATTATAAATTGTATCTTTTATTATTCTATTTATTCCATAAATATGGCATCACAGAGATAACAGGTATAATTATACTTGACCATTGACAACTATTTACGCAGCAATGTGTGAGCAATAATGAACCAGATATCTTTTACTCCTTGATCAGAATACACCTTGACGGAAAATTTTACAAAATGTTGTCACAGCAGTAACAACCCCTACAACCAGTCCAACGGAACCCAACAACCCCAATGGATCGGCCCCTAGTGACTGTGGCTCACCATATTAATTTACCCTCCATAATAAACCCTCTGAGACTTTCATCCTTGCCTCTGTCACATCAGTATTTTGAAAATGTTAAAGTATTGTCAGTAGGTAACCATGTTTCAACCACAGTTGAAATATAAGGATAAATAAACCAACAGAATGATTGTTGAGGTTGAAATCTTCTATCAGTACATGTGATAGAAAGTGGAGTCCAAATCCTGCCTGAAGACTTGATATCCCACAATGAGGTAATGTAAAATTGTTGACCAACATTTGGGAAATTAGAGCTATTCACCATTTTGCCAGAGGTTTCCAGTTAAAGGGAGAGTTGACCAACCTACCAGACATGGGAGAATTGCTCCAGGCTATGGAGAGCATGGCTTGGATTGGTGAATGTGCCCTGGTCCAGAGTCAAGGATGCCAGGCAGCGAGGATTGAGGGAAGCCTGCCGTGGTGTGCCGTTCTTGTGGGTGTGGCCGCAGCGGAGGAAACCCAGAGGGTACATGGTGTGGCCGCCAGGCTGTGTGGTGTCTTGTGGTGGAGGTGCTGGCAGGTTTATGGAGTTGTGTGGCGGTGAAACTGGCTCCCCAACTTGGGACAACTTCCTTTGTATGGCATCTAGGTCACTTCTCCATCCTTTCTGGAACTTCATGAGGGACTGCCTGTCTTCAGTCAGCTCAGTGAGATACATCACATTACATGTGTGACAACAGGTGTTTGGGAATAAAATCCCTAAGAAGATGGATTACAAGAAATAGGTGTTTTTATTATTATTATCCGTAGTACACCAGGTACAGGCCATGATAATCATGGTGGGTAGAAGTAGGCGACTGCTTTTTACTGTAAGTGCACCACATGTCTACACAGCAGTTTGACTTTTTCACTTACAAATATGCTAGAGCCCCGTTTGGTTACTTGCACTTGCTGGTGGGGTTGGACTTTTGCAAGAATCGGTGGCCATTGGAACATTTTTTTTTTTATCAGAAAAAAAGTGCCCAATGCGCGTTGATTCGATCCCGGGTTGTAGCAGTTGAAAACCAATGGCTTAGACCACCCTTCCACCGACCCCCTAGAAATAGGTGTAAAGGTAAGAAGTTTCCTTTATTAAGAGACTGTATCATAGCTTTCAAAATTCCAGTCCTTTGATTGGTGTAAATTTCAAAGAACAATAACAAAAAGATAATCTTTCATGCTTCCGTTGTATAGAATATATGCAACACATTTTTTTTTTTTTTGGCTTATCCCTAGTACATGTGGTACAGGTAATGATAATCATGGTGGGTATAAGTAGGCGACTTCTTTTACTGTACGTGCAACACATGTGAAAAGCAGCGACTATGCAACACATAGTCACAACATGTACACTCATGGACAAAACAAGGAGGTGTCATAGTTTGATGTTGCCGGTCATCTTTTTTTTTTGAGGAGACAGCGGCAATTTTGTTCACACTTGGTTATCTTTTGTGTTTTTAATAAAGGTCACTGTAATATCTTTCAGAGTTATTGTCTGAATCCCAATATACATGGTGTATGAAGTTTATATGTTAATTTTGTAATTATTCTTATTTTTTTTTTAATTCATAGAAGAATTTTTCTGGCAGACATATTCAATTTTTGATCATCATCATTTAATTTTTTTTTTTCTTTGTTAGTTATCAAATCATTTTGCAATTGTAGTTTCTTTTTTGTTTTGTTGTGTTCCTTTTTAAGCAATAAAATATATAGAACTAAGGTGTAATTTACAATTCAAGCATATGGAACCAACATCGATTCATTTTTAAAACAAAGCAAAATCATAAGCTTATACAACTTTCACTTTTTCATACACATGGTAAAAGGTACAACTTCCTTAAGTTATGTCCATGAGGGTTTATAAAGTTGCTGAGTTTGAATTGAAATGTAATTAATGTTCACTTTTTCAGAAATATTTATCATTTTATTAACAAGGTGATAAAAATATTCCTGTAAGCTTTTCATGTGTGGCAGCTCTCCCTCCGATATCTTTGTCTGAAATTCCACACAGAACTCAAACTACACTCAGTGGCAAAACTTGAGGTAGTGGAAAGTTTTGATGTCGCCAGAAGTCTATATATTTTTTGGAGACAAGGGACAATTTTTTTCACACTTGGTTATATTTGTGTCTTCACACAATAAAAGTTACTGAATATCAAATATCTTTCTGAGTTATTGTCTGAATCCCGATATACAGCTAAAAGGTACAAACAATTTTCTTAAGTTTTGTCAATGAGTGTTGTTTCTTATCCCCTTGTGTAAAGATTACACGAATTCCATGAGTCCATGCTTCTCAAGATCTATCTCATGGAATGGGGTGTAGGGGTGCAGCTTTCGTTGATCATAGCACCATGATCCAGGCAAACTTTGGTAAAAGTCTGACTTTGCCTGTAATTTGAGGCCGTTCCTAATGTGGAAGCCTTTGCTGACAACTCTAACATGAGTACAGACACAGCTCCTCCGTATCCCTGGAGAAGGAACCCTTGCTGAGGTCTATCAACCTGGTCAGTCTAACTCAAGATTTTTAAAGATAATTTTTAATGAGTGTAGTTTGTAAATCTCTCAACCAATCCTTATACTCAGCCAGAATTACTCAAACACTTGGCCTCCAAATCATTTATGAAAACAGCTCCCTCTTTGACATCACCATTTACACTGATGATAGTCAAAGTGAACTGCCTGACAGTGTGTGATGTTATTATTTACAAAAATTTCCTTTTACCCCCTAGACACTTTACAAATCAGAACTTTCAGCAATAAATACTGCTCTCAATATGCATCAACATAAACTCACCAAACAACATAATCATCTACTCCGACTCAAGAGCAGCCATTTATACCTAAAAACCTCTTCTCAAGAGCATTTCCAAATCAATAGACCGGCTCCCAGCCAACAGCTCTGTCACAGTACAATGGCTTCCAGCTTATATTATAATTCCTGGTAATGAATTGGCAGACTCTCTGGCAAAATCTGGTGCTCTTGGCCATCCTGACCACTACTAGATGAAAGAGACCTCCTCTGTACCATCAAGACCCAATGCCAACAAGAATAGATATTAGCAGCATCAGTAAACAGAACAAAAGAAACAAGCATCAAATCTGTCCTTTCAAGAGAACTTGGTTCTTGATTTCCAGACATATGCCTGGTCATCCATGAATAATTACAGTTATAGAGTGGGTGCAAGGTTTTTCCAACATGTACCAAATGCAAATTCCAACTTACACTCCCAATTCACATCATTGACTGTATCAGCTCAATGAGATCTATTCATACCCAGAAGACACTATCAAAAAGCTCAAGTTAAAATATACTTAAAACACCTAATGAATAATCCTGATTACAAAAGAGATTGATTTATATTTCGATTATGTGATTGACTACTTTACCTGATGTTTTTAAGTTCTCCTCTCATTGTTTTAATTTGGCTTCTGTAATATTCTTCATCACACTTTGTTGAAGTTTGCATTTCTTCATTTTTACAGTTAAGGCTTCGTGCGGAGTTCATTAGGATTATAAATAACTGAATAAAAGAAATATAAAAATTAACCCAGGTTTCTGGACCAAAGAATAATAATATTATGGCGAGAAATTAAATAACATAAAACTAAAAAAAGTAGCATGTAAATATTTACATCTTACAAGGTTGTCAAATACTTATTTTAAAAATAAATAATCTACAATTAAAGAGGTGTTTTGAGAAAAAAAAAGTTTATGAATAATATAAGTGATATGTATATAAATTAGAAAATTTTATTTCAATTATTAGTCAATTCAAAATGAGGTAATATAAATATGCCTAATCCTATTTTAATAAGAATAAAAGTCTTCTGCTCTTTAAGTTTAAAATTACTTCTCAACAAAGGGTTACTAATTTTTAAAATAGGCAAAAAATGGCTTAGCCAATACTAAATCTATTATAATCATTTTTCAACCCCCCCCCCCCCCCACTTCCCCGCATCTATACCTTCTATCGCCTTACCCCTGATTGAGGCATTAATTTAAAAAGTCATATTTTGAGATGCTTTTCAGCGCATCATTGATTTTTTAATCCATGAAATCTTCTTCAGTTTTATATCAAGCTCCATTTAAATAAATTTGAGGTTTTGGAAGAAAAAAATATTTTGTATTCAAGTCAGAAAAATGAAAGAGGTTGCTAAAGTATGAGGTATTTTTGATCAAAAAGCCATCACAGATGTGGACAAGCATTGTAATGACAAATGATTCCATTTTTAGAAGTACTTTTTTTTTCTTTTTAGGTTAATCGCGTCCGCCGCGATTCATATAAATGTCTAAGGATGTTGAAATGTAACAAATTAATCTATTTTTATTTGTTCATTCTTTTCATTCAGCTCCATTGATTGTTAAGTGTCAGCCACGATTGTGCCTTTTTTTTTTTTTGCTTTGTAGGCTGGTACTGAGGTGGAAGACATAATTCCTTCCTGCAGCCACCATGTCCATCTGTTAGGACACCTCGTGACCATAGTATGCCAAAATCACCCAGAACCTCACCTAACCATGTCCCACCTTTGCCATCTAAGCTGAAAACCTCTAGTGATTGTGAGGTGTAGAGATGGAGCCTGAGGCGACCTTCAGCCTTGACAAGTACGAGCCAGAGTCCAAGAAGGACTCAGACACCCCTTCCCTATGGTCAAGCCACCTGACCTGTGGTGGATGACCTGACCGCACCAACACCAAGCTGGTCTGAGATAGACTCAGACACCTCTTCCTGGTGGTCGACCACATGTCCCATTGTGGCAGACTTGAACCCAAGCCAGAGTCCAAGCGAAATGTACACCTCGATCAACAAATAAACTTAAATTGAAAAATTCCTCAATTAGATGATAGTGAAGGCATGGGTCTGCAAAGATATAAGATTGAAGGTCCGCGGCCATCTAATGATTGGAAATGCCTCTCATATAAGGGGGCGGACGGCGCTGCAAGACTAGAAGTAGAGAACCAGAGACAAGTCCCAGAAGCCGCGGGCGATGCAGACAGGTTGGCTCGACGCCGAATGCCCTGGATGAGGCAGGGCGTGCAGAGTTAGCAGCAGGGCAATGTTCGCCGCATGGTTTCCGAAGGATCAGCGACGAGAGATGAGGACACGCTGGTGGAAGTCACGTCGAACACGGGCGCCCAGCGCCGTAGATACCGATAGATAAGAAGCGCTGCAAGGCGGGACGCTCCATCACGCAGAGTGCGTAATCTGCAAGAACGGTGGTGACCGCTCTGTGCAGCTCCATAGCTTCCTCCACTGTCCTTTACTGGTGAAAACCTCTAGCATTCTCGACCAGCAACCGTTGCAGCATGCTCCAAGGAGAGTTGCGTTCTTGTGGACACTCGTAGCCCTGGTGATGAGCGGCGAGGCAGGGCCAGCCTCGTCACGGGCACGCACTTCATGCCACTGTGAGGGTGCTCGAAGCGATAAGTCTCCAGAAACTTGCAGGCGCCAACGAGGGGTCAGTTCAGTGGGGTGGGAGTGTACACTAATTGGTGGTTCAGCCTTAGGTTGGAGGAGGCCTGCTCCCACTGAAGGGACGGTATTTTTAACTCATTTTTATTGCCTCTGGCTGTCCCTTTTCTTAGATTGCAGAAAGCCAACCTTTGAAGCTAGTTGCCACAATACCTATTACATTTTGGTACACATTAGTGTCAAGGTTGTGCATTAAATAGGCTAGTATTTTTCATCAAATAAAATTTATTAATAAAAATTGACGCGAGAGAGAAAAGGGGAATAAAATCAATAAATATATTCAATTAAAAATAATAATAATATATATACACATAAAAACCCTTGAAGGACTGTTGCTGATGGCCAAAAAAATAAATATAAAGGAATAAAAAAGGAGACTTACTGTAGGGGGAAAGCCACCAACCAATGGCCAGCAGTACTGTCAGCTTCTACTTCTGTTCTTGCTAAGTTCTAACTGCCGTCTTTTTTAAAATTTGGCGCCATCTACTGGTTCAAACCATGCTGCGCCCCCTATGAGCGAACTCTGAGAGCCTTTTAATTAAAAAAAAAAAGCCTAAAATTATCAAGGTTTTATATTGAATATATATTATGTTCATTTTTTAAAACTATAAATATTTAATTAAAAAAAAAACAGAAAGAGCAAAAGACAATTTCATGCCTGATGTCTTTGTTGAGTGATGGGTTCTGGGCCTTCCTCTCAGTTGGAGGTTGAGGCTGTTGGTGTTGGTGGGGGTTCATAGGCTCATCTATTGTCTGGTCATCTCCAGGCTGCCGAGCTTCACGGGTCTGCCTCCATCACTGAGGGGCTCTTGGCATCGGGGCGTAGCAGGTCACATGGGGTGTGTAGACTGTAGGAAGGGCAGGGGGGTCTATAGGCCTTTTTAAAACAATTCTTCCCGCCACACTTTCCAGCTCCCCCACACCAGGCTTGGTGTAGTCCCTCACACACAATTCCTGGTCAGTGGTGAGCTCCTATAGCATGCCATCTCCTTGAAGATGTCCATGGGGTTCTGGACCTTGAGTAGGTTTGCCTTGGTTTGTAGTCCAGGCTGCATGCTACAGCAGTCAGTTGGCTGTCAGAATTGGTCCTCGGTCACTGGAGACTCATGCCTCCCCTGCCACAACACTCTCACATATGGGTGAGCTCTTCTTTTTAAATTATTATTAACATTGTTCCCCCTACAGCAGACATCCTTTCATTCCCTTTAATTTAGGCCACCAGCTAGCTATTTAAAACCAATTACTTTATATTTGTCTTTCGCATCCTCAACACCACAGCTCCAGCGGTCGACGGGGGCGAGAGCCGGGAATACAAAGGGGGCCATCCAGTCTTTGCTAACCACGAAAAATCGTTTTTGCTTCCATCTCTGCGTGCTGCCTGGACCCACTTGAAGTAGACGAATTGGAGTTGGATCCTGATTTTACAAAAGACTCCACCGATTGACACAGGGCGAGCCAGTAGATCACCTGGGAACCAGGCGTCGCGTGATAGCAGGACCCCGAAACGAGTTGCGCCAGCATGGTCTGTATTCTGGCGGTAGTCGCGTCGGTGGGCAAGTAGCCGTTCAGATGATGGAACCCTGACCCCAGTAATAGCGAGTTGGACACTCTCGCTCGCCCTACTAGGGAGAATCTAGGAACGTAATAGGGGCCATCTGGAAATTGCCTTCTTCAAGATACCAATCAGTAGATTATCCTGAAGCGAGGTCCCATGGCCCAAAGAGATTCCACAGCCCAGCACTCTGATGAAAGATAATGACCATCTGATATCCAGCGTCGGTGCGATCCTTCCAGGCGCCTCACCACAGACCCTTACCCTTGCCAAAGTTTACGTTTACTCCTGAAATGCACCGGAATTTGTCAAACTTCAGCCTCCACACAGAGGAGCAAGAGCCATTCTAGGAAAGGTGGAGGCAGAACGATGGATCGCAGCTGTGAGGCCAGGAACTGTTGGGCCATTTTTTCAAAGGCTGACTGCAGGTTGATGACTGCAAGTGGCGACTTGTTCTTTAAAAGAAATCTCCCCGGTAGATAATAGTTATGACATTCCAGTAAAACAGCTTGCATGTTGCGACATAGACGACCCAGAAGAAAGCCGCTAGTAAGAGCCTGTAACTCTTTAGGCCCCGAACATTGTGCGCTTGGGAACAAGGAGGACGATGTTTGTTCTAGAGAATTCTGGCAGAGCCTCGGGCTGCAGGTAGAGCTGTCCAAAGGCTCTCTGAAGGTGTTGACAGTGCATCTCAGTTTCTCTTCCTTGACGAGCGTCGAATATGGTCATTGGACCCAAGCAGTGAAGTCCGGACTAGCAAGGCACGCCCAAGTTCAGGCAGTGAAGGGAAGTCTGCTTTGAGCGCAGAACTTAGCTTGCAGAAATGTATGAAGCACTTGATGTTTTCAACCAGCTTCGGCTTTCCCCATAGACCTCCAGGAAGGATGTCTGCAATGCTTCCCCAAGAAGTGCAGAGAGGGATACCACAGATGGTGAAAAAGGATCTACCTCTTGAAGAAGGATGGCACTGTGGTTCAAGCAGCGGTATTTGATGGTCAAGTAATAGGTATGTATCTGGAGAGCCTTGATGGTATTAGAACTCAATCCAGAAGCGCAGCATCTACTCAGTTTCTGTAGCTGACAACCCTCACAGGCAGGATCTCTACATCCAAGATGGTGGCGGTGTCAACAAGGGCGGTTCGTTCCAGAAACTCCACAGCCCTGAACTAACGTTGCCTATAAGACTCCTCAAAGATGTTTTAGTCACTGAGGACACATTAAGGATGGACTCTTCACAGATGGCCTGCAGTTAGAGATGCAGTTGACGCAGGTTTTGAAACCCTGGATGTTGATACTGGCGATCTTACCTGCCTAAGCTAACAACAGAGTATGGCTGGCTAACTAAAAAAAGCCACAAAACCTCAATGGTAATACTGTGAACATCATAATTATGTACGACCAATAAAAGTATGTATATCAACCAACAACTACATCTAAATCCATGTTATAGTGGGCAACAAAGGTTCTCCATGATAGAAGGGGTTCATCTGAAGCTAATTCATCAGGCTGCTACAGTTCTTGGGATCAATAGCAGACAAGCATTTACCCATCTTGAAATCTACTTTTATTAAGTTGATTGATTTTAAGGTAATGGGGATAAGAAAGAAGAAGGGGATAATGCTTTCCCTATGGATGACATCTTTATTGGAAACTGCACAACTAGGAACAACTTACTCTACACCATTTTAATCTTTTTCTGAGGTTCAAATCTACATAGTAAATATCATTTTATTCGCGATCAAATTTTGTGTGGTCCGGATCAGTTGGTTTAGCCCCAATCTGCAGAGGAGAAAATTTTGACCAATACTCGGATATTTTATTTTTACCAATTTTGAAACTCAGCACATATTAAAAACAAAAATCCTATTTTACAAAATTTAAACAATATTTTTACATGAATGCCTTAACTTTAGGGCTTATAATCCAAATTTTTTGTTACAATTAACTTATAAAATTGTTCTTTAATACTCAGTAAGATTTTTATGTTTAAAAAAAAATAGGCCCACAAAATATTTTCACAAATTTAACCAGTAAGAGAAACACTGTTGATGAGGGTTATAGTGAGTTAGGAGAAACAAACAATTGAAATTAGCAGCATCTTTATTATAACAAATACATAAGGATAAACTATGGTTAAAAATAATAATAAGACTTTTATATTTTAGTTATTAGATTCCCATCCTTATAAGGCCTCTCCAATATTTCATATTTCCAATTGCTTCATAAAATGCTTACTCTTTTTTTAATTTAAAATCTCAAAAACTAAAAAATTAAATACAAAAAATATATATTAAATAAACCAATACAGATAGACTTATCTTTTTTTTTTTAAACTAACAATAGTACCACATATATATATTTTTTTTAAGTGAAAAAAAAATGCTTTTTAAAAAACAAACATAAAGGAATTAATTTATATAATAAATCCATAATATTTATATAAAATGTCATATATAATTTCTTTTTTATACAATTGCAAGAAGAGATACAACAGAAATTTTTTTTAAAAATGTTTCAATTAGATACATCTTTAAAATTATTAAAGTTTTTTTAAATTTTATTATCCAAAAAAAAGGGGGAAATATGTAAATATATATATGTGATATACAAGGTAAGTAAACAACTACAAGGGGGGGTAAAAATATACATAAAGTATATATATATATATAGGTATAGGGTAAGAGGGTAGGTAAGATTAAACATTTATATACAACAATAAACAGGCTTACAAAGTCTAGCCTCATATACAAAGAATTTTTTTCTGGTGTAATCATGTAAAAAAATATATTTATTCCAAAAAGTCGAGCAAAAATGGGAGAGAGAAAAAGGAGGAGTGTGAGTGAGTTTGACAGGTCAATGGTCAAAATATTTAGAAAGTAAAAAAAAAGAAAATATTAAAATAGGGAAAAAAAGAAAAAAAATCACCACACCTGGACCAAAGAGGTAATAATATGCCATTTTGAGTTTAAGGCACATTCTATGGAATGCTAATAGTGAAAAAAAAAAGGAACTTCAGAAAAGAATAAAGCATAGGTTATATTTTAAATGGCATATTTTTCAAAGAGGTAATATATAAAGAATTAGAAAAAAAAATCATTTTTGACTAGAACTTGATGAGGAGGGGGTTATACATATTCCTAATGATATACATATATATAGATATATATATAACTTAAGCTCTAAACACAATCTAATTGGCAGCATTGGAAAAAAATGAGATGATATACCATGGTCAAAAATTAATATTTATTATTCAATGATTAAAAATGCAACTTTTTTTCCCCTCCACTTTTTTTTATATATCTTTTTTTTTTACTTCTTCCTCTTCTTTATTAGAAAATTGAGCAGTTGTAAATATATATATTAGATTTTTTTTTTTCATTTTGATCTTTGATGGGTTTTTTCTCAAATGTGAAAAATTTGGGAGAGATAGATAGTGTGTATTGATAAAAAATGCTTTGAAGATTTAAATATTAACAAAAAATAATAAAAAGTTGAAAAAGTTCTTTATATAAAATGGATTATTATTAAAATTCTTAGAGGTATTTTTTTAAAATTTGAAGAAAAACTAACGTTGATAAAATATAGTAGTATATATATATATAAGAGAAATTATTATTTTGCCTTTAAAAAAAACCTAACAACAAACAATAATTTTACTTGCACTTAGAATATTTTATAAAAGGATTAACTAATGGAGAAAACAAAAAAGAGATTCAGAGAGAAAAAAGTTGACAAAAATATGGCAATAGGTTATAACTGGCCTTCTAATAAGACAAAAAAAGAAGCAATCTACCAAAAACTTCCAACAGCGATATAATCCTCTAGTTTAATACTCTGTATAAATATCAGAGCATAATATACAGAAAAAGGGGGGATGATGAGATTTGTACATGGAAGGTGTGTGGAAACATAATTGAGGGGGGAGTTTAAGAAGAGAAATGGTTCAGAAATGTTGTCAGGTATTAAAATATGTGTTTGGATAAAAATAGAGCTTTGATTTAAAAAAAAAATCTCTCATATGTTTTCCAGATGTGGCTGACTAGGCTGCGGCCTGTTTGGCATGGCAAGAGGAGCAGAGGTAGCCAGTGCTGGCACTGCCAGGCTGGGGCAGCCTGGGCTCACGCACTGCGGGGGCCCCACAGTGGGGGCGGCAGCTGGCCTCTGCCGGGACTCCCTCTCTCTCAGGAAGCGGCTGCGGGCAGAGTTTGAGATAGTTGCGGATCATGTCCTGCTGGTACTCGTGCCTCTTCTCTGTGTGGATCACCGCTGCCAGGAGCACCACAGGTTTCTTGGGGGTGGGGGGCTCCACTCTGGTGGCTGCGGTGGGCAGAGTGGCCGACTTCTTGTCTTCCTGTGGTTTCTCCAACTTGCCAACCTTGAAGGAGTTGGTCCTCTTGGCCACCATGTGCCCAAAGTTTTTCTTAATCTTCTTGCTCATGGATCGGCCCAGGCTGCTGAAGTGGCGGGCAACAGTGTGCAGCCTGCCACTGGGCCGGGCAGGTACAGCGGGGGGGTGGGGGAGGTGTGGGGGTGGGGACAGGAGGGGGCAGGGTGGGGGTGGGAGACTCGGGGGGCAGCGGCAGCTCTATGACATCCAGGTATTCCTTCATCAGCCCCAGCCTGTCCTGCTCCGTCAGACTGGGAGGCTGCTCACCCCCCCACTGGACCTCGGGACCCGGGTCCACGGCAAACTGCAGCGGCAACAGCTTGAGGTCGGGTCCCATGAGTGGCACAGCAGCCGGGAGTAGAGGGGCCTTGTCCACGTAGCCCTCATTGTCCATGGCCACCAGGGCAGAGAAGTGGGCAGCATCGTAGGTGAGACAGAGGGGGGGAGCGGTGGCACTCCGCAGGGGGAACTTCCAGTGGCAGGTAGAGTCCTCCAAAGGGGATGGGAGCGAAGGGCTGTCCAGCAGCGTCCCGCAGCAGGGTGTCAGCCACCACCAGGATGGGGCCGTCTCAGGATGTGGGAGAGCCCCAGCACGTGGATCTCCTCCAGACTCTCGTAAACATCGGCCCCCCTCAGTCTGCCTCCCCCCGCCACAGCACCCCCCGTCCCGCTCCCAGTGCGGCCGGGCCGAGGTTCTGTGCTGGCCATCCGCACCACTCCGGACCATTCAGACTCCCACTCTGCCTCACTCAGCTCCAGCCCAGCCTCTTTATGCTGCTTCTCTGTCTGCCATCGCCAGCGTCTGTAAAAGAGGTCACTGCGCTGGCTGAGGGCTGAGTGCAAGGCCTTTCTGAGAGTCAGGAGCCTGTCGTGGAACCCCCACATGCCTGCACCCAACACCACACTTAGCTACACCAACCAACCAACCTGAGAGAAATCTTTGCCTGTTTTACCTCAACATTTCAGAGGTTTCCCTCTTTTAAGATATCCTGTATGCTCCAATGGCCCCCGATTCTTGCAAAAGTTCAACCCCACCAGCAATTGCAAGTAACCAAACAGGACTCTGGCATATTTGTAAGTGCAAAAGTCAAATTGCTTTTCACATGTGTAGACATGTGGTGCACTTACATTAAAAGCAGTCGCTAATTACCCACCATGATTATCATGGCCTGCACCACGTTTACTAGGGATAATTAAAAAAAAAAAAAAAGAGATATCCTGTATAAAACAAAATTGTTTACATATCTTATTTTTCTATAACATTTAATTCTTTTAATATAAAGCAATAACGCGCCATCTATATATACAGTGCGGCAAATAATTTTCAAGACTCGCGCTAGATAAAGGCCAATAGCAGAGCCAGTTATGAAATTGCGCATGCGTATATATATTCGAAGCCTTATCTAGCGCGTGGCTTTGTTTCAGCCATTTTGGTTAACTCTTTAAAAACATACAGGCGATTTTTGAAAAGTAAAATTTTTTGTTCGTCGGAATTCTGAGATGGAACAGAGAGCGGTCATTAAATTTAATGCAAAACTTGGTAGAAGTGCATCGGAAACATATATTTTGATGAAGCAAGTTTATGGTACGTTATGTTTGAGTAAATCAAATGTTTTCATTTGGCACAAACGTTTTTCGGATGGAAGAAATACGCTAGAAGATGATAAGCATACTGGACGACCAAGTTCTTCAAAGACACCAGAAAGTATAGAAAAAGTGCGAGAATTTGTTGAAAACAATGATGGCAGAGGTTTTACACATCAACAAAGAAACGATTCGAACCATTCTGCATGAAGATTTAGGTAAAACTAAAGTCTGTACTAAATTTGTTCCACACACTTTAACGGGCGAGCAGAAATCAGTGTGAATTGCACATTGCAGGGACATCATTTCTGCCTATGAAAATAATTCAAACTTCCTGAAATCAATTGTTACGGGTGATGAAACATGGTGTTTTCAGTATGACCCAAAGACAAAGCGCCAAAGTGCCGAATAGAAGTCAAAAAACTCTCCACAAGCCAAAAAAAACGCGAAAAGTGCCATCAAAAATCAAAACAATGCTGATTACCATTTTCGATAGTAGAGGTATTATCCACAAAGAATTTGTTCCCGCTGGACAAACCATTACTGGAGAGTATTATTTAAACTTTTTGAAACGTTTGATTGCCAGAATTCGTCGCATTCGTCCAGAATATCGCGATGAAGACAGTTGGTGTTTGCTGCATGATAATGCACCGAGTCACTCCTCACTCATTGTTCGTCGCTTTTTGGCCAAAAATAACGTCTGTGTGTTGAATCATCCTCCGTACTCGCTTTATTTAGCACCATGTGACTTTTATTTATTTCCAAAAATAAAATTGAAGTTAAAAGGTTGTTTTTTTTTATGATATCCCGACCATCCAGAGAGCTGCGACGAGCACTTTGGAGGCGATTCCTCAAAGTGGCCTGCAAGAGGCATTTAATTCCTTATTAAATCGTTGTAACATATGTATTGAATCCAGAGGGGATTATTTTGAATAAAAAAATAGTAGAAATTGAATTAGCTTGTTTATGTTTTATTTTACAAACCCATTCTTAAAAATTATTTGCCACACTGTATACAGTAAAACCCCTCTATAGTGAACCCCAATGGGACAGAGCTTTTGGTTCACTATAGCCACGGTTCACTATAGCCACGGTTTTGGCTATTTTTTTTTACTTTTCAAAAATTTTAGACCGTATAATTAAAAAACAGCCATACACACAAGAAGAGGCTGCCTCTTAATAGTGGTCACTTTATTTTAATTCCCTTAATTGACTAATTTCCTTATATTAATACTGAATAATAATAGAAATCATTAGATAATAGGTTCTTCTTATGATTAACATACATGTACCTCTATGTCTAAGTTAAAAATCAAGACAAATCCTAGGCAAAGTTTTATTAAATATATATTCAAAGATATGAAATGATTTTAAAACATCATTATCACATTATATAATACAATTTTTACTTGAAAAAAATGGCTCTAATACCTTGTTGTTTCAAAGCATTCTTCCAAGCATTGCACCATTCAAATAAAGTTAGTGTTTTTCTTCCCTTTCATGTTTCCCCATATTCTTCTAGGTCTAGATTTCGTTTTTTTTTAACCTGCCATGCAAAACATTGCTGACTTTAAAATCACCATAGTTAATGGCATAAAAATAATTTTTGTTTCATCACGGGACCGTTTATTTGGACTTTTTTTTTTTTTAAGTTCTAAAACGTACGATCGCGATCGCGGCAAAAGTTGAAGTTGATTCCTCTTTGTAACAATTTTTAATAACTTTATATTTTATCTTTTATAATAGAAAAGTTATATTCTCTTATTTTAATATGTTCTTAACATTTTGCCTATGTTGTTTCACTTTGAAAAGTTCTGAAAATGGCCTTTTTTTTTTAAATGAAATAATGCTTTTGTTTTTAAAATGCCTTTGTTTTCTTCATTTTGGAAGCCATTTGCATTTTTTATATTTCAAATTTAATGGATGCAAAGATATTCTAATTAATAAAAAGTATAATGTGTAAAAATTTATACAACATACAGCAAAAATAAAGTGCAAAAATCAAACTAACAATGCCGCTAAATTTATTGTTTTGAAATCGCGATCCGCGAGCTTTAAACATGCTCAAAATTTTGTTTTTTAATTTTTTTTTTTAAATTACAATTCTAAGTTCGTTATAAGCATAGTGTTTTTAATAGATTTTATCATTTTGGGACCAAAATTGGGTTCGTTATAGCGATAGTTCGCTAGTTTGAAAAGTGAAAAGTTCGTTATAGCGATGGTAATTTTAATGGAATGGAATGCGGATTTTCGATGGGTTCGTTATAAGGGAAGGTTCGTTATAGCCATGGTTCGTCTTAGCGGGGTTTTACTGTATATAGCAAATAAAAACATTTAGATGAAAAATATTGGGAGGGCTTAGCTTATCAGAGGTGAACCCTCCCAGTGGTTTGGTCAATTTAATCCACCAGACTGCTTCTTTAGAGCTCTAATACTGTATTGAATCATTCTGCCTATATATGCTGAAGGGTGGAATCTCAGAAATGGTATTTAAGCAAACAATGGACATAACAATCATTTAATTCTTTTAATGAAACAACTTCCAAAAAACATTTTGAAACCTCTGGTATCCAAATGTCACCCAATGGCAGGAAAAATCGTGCAAGTGCATTTAAAAAAAAAAAAAAAGAGAGATAATGTTTTAAGATATTTTTAAATTTATGAAGGGAGATTTAGTGGAGTTTGTTCATTTCTTAAATGTATTTACATATACAACAAGTTTGTTGTAAATATTTGTGTTCTTTATTGTTTCATCTATAGAGAGATGGCACATTATGACTATAGGAGGGTGTAGTCACACCCTCTTGAACCTTTCCATGTCTTTGGCATGGGCCTTTCTCAGGTGCAATCCAACCTGCCTTGTTCTTTGTGTAACCCATTGATGCCTGAAACCACTTGGCCCCATGACTGCTAGTGCTTGTGGTACAACATATATATGTTATATATTTGCTTTTTGACATAGAGAATTGAGCATTTGCTTGAGGTTGGTGTACAGAATTTTCTTAGGTTGTTCAAGGATACATGAGTATATTTGTGATATTGTTTTGCAGTCGTGGAAAATATATTACTAAAATAAATGAATCACAATTTACTTTTATTGGTCTGATGAACATAATTAAAGGATGAAATACCTGATTTGAGGCGTAAAGAAGAAAATAAAAGATTACATATTTACATATGTACAAAAAAGATCTTAGCCAGCCAACAGGAAACAATAGATTTATATAGGGAAAGCGACAACCTCTGGCAGTCGACCGACCTCACAGAGTATTTTATAATAAGAAATTATAATTTTAAAATGAAATAGAAGATTTTACATAACAATATATAGGTTGTGATGCAAACAATCATGTGGACCCTCTGTGGTGATGCAAACAATCATGTGGACCCTCTGTGGTGATGCAAAGGATTAGTTGGATGCAGTTGTGGTAGCCACAATGTTCAGAGTGGTTTCAGGCGTGAATGGGATAAGCACAAAAGGACGAGGCATGTTGGATGTCAGTCACTCAGAGATAGCAGCCAGTCGAAGGGGGTCTGATATATTCTAGAGCCAGAGGCGAACTGGTGGTAATCTGACTATGTTTTTCGGACAGACAGTGTAATCGGAGACCTTTCTCTTGTCTGGGCGCCGGTGGTCACTCAATATAATTTTATATTTAGTTTTGTATTACATGATGGCCAAACTGGTGAGTTAGATTGTGTCTACAGTTTTGGATGTTACACTATAGCTATATAATATATGGGGATATAAGTATATACAGTTAAACCTGTCTATAGCGCCCCCTCTTGGGACTCACCAAAATAGGGTGCTATAGAGAGGGGGTGCTATAGACAGGTCACTTTTAATGTAAAATGTTTACATTTTAATGTTTAAAATTGGGCGCTATAGAGAGGAAGACGCTATTTAGAGGGGGCGCTATAGACAAGTTGAACTGTATTGGAATATATTACCACATATATATATATATATAGATTGATATCAGAATGTGTACTCACCCAAGGAGGCAGCGTGCAAGAGACAGTTGCCATCCCCAGAAGTGGCAAGGGGCCACAGCCTCTGACAGATGTCTTTCTCCGCCCACCAGTTGAGTCTTCCTGCACATACAAATTAACTATTTATTCATTTGAGAGGGATAATCTATTTTATAATTACAAACATAAGGTAGCATTAGTGCAAGAGGTGCAATCTCCCTCTTATACAAATGCAGAGTGTTGACATTCATGGTGCAGAATGCTCATAGAATAAGGTGTTGTAGCTTTGATAGGTTTTGCTATGTGATTATATCATTTTACAATGTGAAAAAAAGGTGTATAGAAAAGGAATATGTGCAGGTTAATGCAGCAACAATGGAGGACTTCCATACCTACTAGGGATGTGTTGTTTCATAACCTCACCTTATGTTAGAGCTCTTTGAGTCATCAACTCTTCACTCAAGAACAATGGATAATATGAGATTATCTGCAGGATTCAATCCATATGTCTACAGTAGAAGCCACTAGAAGCTTTCTTCTACTAATGTACTTTGTGTTTAATATAACCTCCTTGAGGAGGTGGTAGGTTGAGGTTTCGTTGCTAGCTTAGCAACTGGTTTTGGCAAGGAACCATCCTCAACTGACCATTAGTACATTTACTGGAGAACCATTTTTTAAAAGTTTATGCACATATGCACTGGGAAGAGGACCTTAGTGGATCTACAGTACAGAGGTCATTGTCCAGAGTGCCAGTCCCTAATTTAACACAAATTGCAATTTGTACGGCATGAACATATCACCAATGAAAAAATGACCAATCAAACAAAATGTTTTATGTGCCAGCAAGATTTTTGTGATATGCTGAAAAAAGGTGATTTTAACAGGGTATAAGAGCATTGAGGCATGAGACCACTGGCGTAGAGGCACAAGAATGTCAGTGTGGAAGCACAAGATTGTCGGTGTGGAAGCACAAGATTGTAGGTGTGGAAGCACAAGATTGTCGGTGTGGAGGTACAGATTGTTGGTGTGGAAGCACAAGATTGTCAGTGTGGAGGCACAAGAATGTCAGTGTGGAAGCACAAGATTGTCAGTGTGGAGGAACAAGACTGTCAGTGTGGAAGCACAAGATTGTCAGTGTGGAGGAACAAGAATGTCAGTGTGGAGGCACAAGATTGTCAGTGTGGAAGCACAAGATTGTCAGTGTGGAGGTACAGATTGTCGGTGTGGAGGCACAAGAATGTCAGTGTGGAGGCACAAGAATGTCAGTGTGGAAGCACAAGAATGTCGGTGTGGAAGCACAAGATTGTCAGTGTGGAGGCACAAGAATGTCAGTGTGGAGGCACAAGAATGTCAGTGTGGAAGCACAAGACTGTCGGTGTGGAGGCACAAGAATGTCAGTGTGGAGGCACAAGATTGTCAGTGTGGAGGCACAAGAATGTCGGTGTGGAAGCACAAGATTGTCAGTGTGGAGGCACAAGAATGTCAGTGTGGAGGCACAAGAATGTCAGTGTGGAAGCACAAGACTGTCGGTGTGGAGGCACAAGAATGTCAGTGTGGAGGAACAAGAATGTCAGTGTGGAGGCACAAGATTGTCAGTGTGGAAGCACAAGATTGTCATGGTGGAGGTACAGATTGTCGGTGTGGAGGCACAAGAATGTCAGTGTGGAGGCACAAGAATGTCAGTGTGGAAGCACAAGACTGTCGGTGTGGAGGCACAAGAATGTCAGTGTGGAGGCACAAGATTGTCAGTGTGGAGGCACAAGAATGTCGGTGTGGAAGCACAAGATTGTCAGTGTGGAGGCACAAGAATGTCAGTGTGGAGGCACAAGAATGTCAGTGTGGAAGCACAAGACTGTCGGTGTGGAGGCACAAGAATGTCAGTGTGGAGGCACAAGATTGTCAGTGTGGAGGCACAAGAATGTCGGTGTGGAAGCACAAGATTGTCAGTGTGGAGGCACAAGAATGTCAGTGTGGAGGCACAAGAATGTCAGTGTGGAAGCACAAGACTGTCGGTGTGGAGGCACAAGAATGTCAGTGTGGAGGCACAAGATTGTCAGTGTGGAGGCACAAGAATGTCGGTGTGGAAGCACAAGATTGTCAGTGTGGAGGCACAAGAATGTCAGTGTGGAAGCACAAGATTGTCAGTGTGGAGGCACAAGAATGTCAGTGTGGAAGCACAAGATTGTCAGTGTGGAGGAACAAGACTGTCAGTGTGGAAGCACAAGATTGTCAGTGTGGAGGAACAAGAATGTCAGTGTGGAGGCACAAGATTGTCAGTGTGGAAGCACAAGATTGTCAGTGTGGAGGTACAGATTGTCGGTGTGGAGGCACAAGAATGTCAGTGTGGAGGCACAAGAATGTCAGTGTGGAAGCACAAGACTGTCGGTGTGGAGGCACAAGAATGTCAGTGTGGAGGCACAAGATTGTCAGTGTGGAGGCACAAGAATGTCGGTGTGGAAGCACAAGATTGTCAGTGTGGAGGCACAAGAATGTCAGTGTGGAGGCACAAGAATGTCAGTGTGGAGGCACAAGATTGTCGGTGTGGAGGCACAAGATTGTAGGTGTGGAAGCACAAGATTGTCGGTGTGGAGGTACAGATTGTCGGTGTGGAAGCACAAGAATGTCAGTGTAGAGGTACAGATTGTCGGTATGGAGGCCCAAGATTGTCAGTGTGGAGGCACAAGAATGTCAGTGTGGAGGCACAAGAATGTCAGTGTGGAAGCACAAGACTGTCGGTGTGGAGGCACAAGAATGTCAGTGTGGAAGCACAAGACTGTCGGTGTGGAGGCACAAGAATGTCAGTGTGGAGGCACAAGATTGTCAGTGTGGAGGCACAAGAATGTCGGTGTGGAAGCACAAGATTGTCAGTGTGGAGGCACAAGAATGTCAGTGTGGAGGCACAAGAATGTCAGTGTGGAGGCACAAGATTGTCGGTGTGGAGGCACAAGATTGTCGGTGTGGAAGCACAAGATTGTCAGTGTGGAAGCACAAGAATGTCAGTGTGGAAGCACAAGATTGTCAGTGTGGAGGAACAAGACTGTCAGTGTGGAGGCACAAGATTGTCAGTGTGGAAGCACAAGATTGTCAGTGTGGAAGCACAAGACTGTCGGTGTGGAGGCACAAGAATGTCAGTGTGGAGGCACAAGATTGTCAGTGTGGAGGCACAAGAATGTCGGTGTGGAAGCACAAGATTGTCAGTGTGGAGGCACAAGAATGTCAGTGTGGAGGCACAAGAATGTCAGTGTGGAGGCACAAGAATGTCAGTGTGGAGGCACAAGATTGTCGGTGTGGAGGCACAAGATTGTCGGTGTGGAAGCACAAGATTGTCAGTGTGGAAGCACAAGAATGTCAGTGTGGAAGCACAAGATTGTCAGTGTGGAGGAACAAGACTGTCAGTGTGGAGGCACAAGATTGTCAGTGTGGAAGCACAAGATTGTCAGTGTGGAGGCACAAGACTGTCAGTGTGGAGGCACAAGACTGTCGGTGTGGAGGCACAAGATTGTCAGTGTGGAGGCACAAGATTGTCAGTGTGGAGGCACAAGACTGTCGGTGTGGAGGCACAAGAATGTCAGTGTGGAGGCACAAGATTGTCAGTGTGGAGGCACAAGATTGTCAGTGTGGAAGCACAAGAATGTCGGTGTGGAAGCACAAGATTGTCGGTGTGGAAGCACAAGATTGTCGGTGTGGAAGCACAAGAATGTCGGTGTGGAAGCACAAGATTGTAGGTGTGGAAGCACAAGATTGTCAGTGTGGAAGCACAAGATTGCGGTGTGGAAGCACAAGATTGTAGGTGTGGAAGCACAAGAATGTCGGTGTGGAGGAACAAGACTGTCGGTGTGGACTGGTTGAAATTAGGAGAATCTGTCAGTGATAGAAAATTTCTATATCAGTAAATTTGCACAAGTTATAAAAAAATAAATGTTTATTCTCACATTAAATTTATTCTTCCGGCAAAATTTCCATTACTTTTATACCTATTTACATAATGTAAAAAATAAGGAAGTGAGTCACATCACATCCATTGTCATACACAGCTGGGAACAAACAACACTCCGTGGTAGCTAATTATAGCTCCCACCCAGGCTACTATCTGAGGAAGGAAGTATCTCGCGGATGCCCAAAACTTCCTCTCTAGGTCTACTTGGTCATTAGGTCAGTTAGCCAGTCTCGACAGGTTGGCCACAACAACAAATAAACAGGTTGAGAAGCACAAGAAATTTGTGTAATCTTTCCACAAAGAAACAACAACAAGACCAAATAAAGTCATCCTCAACATGTGCCATGAACAACAGATGAAAAGAGTCAATATCTCAATCTTAGATGAAAGATTGATCCTGGAAGAAGATCCCTAGAAGACCAATATGTAAATAGACTGACAAATTCCGGACACCTAATAAGAGCAGATGGATTGAAAAGATGCTGATTTTGTGAAAAATTGAATTAAGATATTCAATGAGTTGAAAGGGTTCAAGGAAGCTACTGGAAGGTCACTAGATGAGTTGTAATCATGGTCACTAACAGATCAAATTAGAGAATAATAAAAGAAAACAAGACCTAATCCAAATAATTTATTAGTGTGTGACGTTTCGGCAACAACATTGTCACTATTATCAGACAAAAGAATAAAATTTTATTCTTTTGTCTGATGATGGTGAAAATGTTGGTCACAAACCCTTCTACAGGAGTATACATTTTTTTTTATCATATAATCCTATAGAAGGGTTAGTGAAATCCGAAAGCTTGAGAAGAATATATACATTAAAGCAAGAAACTCATCCTCGGAAGTCATTTTGTTTATTATTTTATATAGGTATTTCATGGGAGTTTATATTTCCGTTTTTGGATAATATTTGTCCATATAGTCACCAAAAAGTCGAACTCGACTTGATGGACACTAACATCTTCAACAAAGAGTTGATTGAAAGTTTTGTAAAATTAACATATTCTCTTATTGTGGTTTTAAGATGGCACCAATCCCCTCTTCTTCTTGATCTACTCAATCCTAGTAGCCACCATCAGGATGTACCAGCTATATTTGTCAAGACTACCTCTCAGTAGCAGGTCGGCTTAGCTCTAATATTTAATGGCCGACATGAGAAACATGGGCAGGCGCTCCTAACTTGTGAGTACAGACATCCTGTATCCCTGGATCAGGTACACTTATAGAGTACAATGGCTTGCTTCCATTTAGACAATTGTAGGCATTAATTTTCAAATAAATTAGAAATCAACCACAATACAGCAAAAACATCAAATTCTTTATGAAATAAATACAAGGTAATAAGAAGATCAAATCCAAATAAATAAATAGATTTGGTCTTATTACCTTGTGTTTATAATCTATAATTCAAATTGTGCTTTATCATCTTAATGAAATAAAATAAATATTTAATTGAAAGTCCATTCTATATTGAAAAATGAATTTGAAAGAAAATTCTGAAGGCTGAACAAAGCTCATATCACCACACATTACGAAACTGTCCAAGGAAAAATTTCATTTCTTCACTCAGATTACAAAGTGATAACAAAATGTTGTTATGCAAGAGAACTAGGTATTGCATTTAACACACATACATTATATATATAATATTAATTTAATAGTTTACATATGTATTAACTTTTTAATGTTACATCTGAATTCACATTGGTAAATGTTAAATACATATTCAGTATACATAATCTTTCAAAATAGCTTTTGTTATCTTGAGGAAGTTTTGCATTAAGATGTAAAGTCTTAATAAAAGGTTATACAGGAGAGCCTCCCTTTAGCTGACACCCCTCTAGCGAACACCTCTCCACAAAGGACAGTTTTCATTTGCAAAATTACCATTTTTACAATTTAGCAACTCTCCGGTAAGAGGACATCTCTCCCTTAAGGACACTTTGGCTCTGCAATTAGGTGTTGTTCTTTACAGGGAGGTAGTTTTACTGTATATGTTGTTATACAAGAAAATAAGACCTAATCCAAATAATTTATTAGTGTGTGATGTTTCGGCAACAGCATTGTCACCATCCATCAGACAAAGGAATAAATGAGAAAAAATAGCACAGCAAGTTTTTATTCTTTTGTCTGATGGTGGCAATGCTGTTGCCGAAACGTCACACACTAATAAATTATATTAATTAGGTCTTATTTTCTTGTATTATAATCTATAATCCAAATTGTGCTTTATCATGTATATGTTGTTGTTTCTTATCCCCTTGTGTAAAGATTACATGAATTCCATGTTTCTCGAGCTATTTTATGATAAGCAGTGGCCTCTCCCAAAGGTCCTGTTTAGTGCATCTAATCAGGTAATAATTGATTCTGTCACAAGGTGTGACAAGAAACATTCTCTAAAAGCACTCCATTCTATTATAAATGTTCTTTGTTGTGGAAGATAGAATTTGCGGCAACCTTGGGTTTATTTACTGATGACCCACTGTCACCATTCTCAAGGTGAAATTTGCTGAAGTCCTATCAGCCTATTGACATCCAACCAACCTTTCTACTGGTCTACTGGCCTCACTGCAAGGAACACAAATATATTGGGAGGGCCTGGCTCATCAATACTGAAACAAAACTGTCAGTGCGGAGGAACAAGACTGTCAGTGTGGAGGCAAAAGACTGTCAATGCGGAGGAACAGGAATGTCAATGTGGAGGCAAAAGACTGTCAATGTGGAGGAACAAGACTGTCAATGTGGAGGCAAAAGACTGTCAATGTGGAGGCAAAAGACTGTCAATGTGGAGGCAAAAGACTGTCAATGTGGAGGAACAAGACTGTCAATGTGGAGGCAAAAGACTGTCAATGTGGAGGCAAAAGACTGTCAATGTGGAGGAACAAGACTGTCAGTGCGGAGGAACAAGACTGTCAATGTGGAGGCAAAAGACTGTCAGTGTGGAGGCAAAAGACTGTCAATGTGGAGGCAAAAGACTGTCAGTGTGAAGGCAAAAGACTGTCAATGTGGAGGAACAAGACTGTCAATGTGGAGGAACAAGACTGTCAATGTGGAGGAACAAGACTGTCAGTGCGGAGGAACAAGACTGTCAATGTGGAGGCACAAGACTTTCAGTGCGGAGGCACAAGACTTTCAGTGCGGAGGAACAAGACTGTCAATGTGGAGGCAAAAGACTGTCAGTGTGGAGGAACAAGACTGTCAATGTGGAGGCAAAAGACTGTCAGTGTGAAGGCAAAAGACTTTCAATGTGGAGGAACAAGACTGTCAATGTGGAGGAACAAGACTGTCAATGTGGAGGAACAAGACTGTCAGTGCGGAGGAACAAGACTGTCAATGTGGAGGAACAAGACTGTCAATGTGGAGGAACAAGACTGTCAGTGCGGAGGAACAAGACTGTCAATGTGGAGGAACAAGACTGTCAGTGCGGAGGCAAAAGACTGTCAATGTGGAGGCAAAAGACTCAGTTCTCCAGTTTAATCCACCATATTGTTTCTTAAAATAATACAACAGGTGTTTCTGGAGATGAGTTTCTTTTTATCAATGTAATCTCAAGCTTTCAGGCATCTCTGCCCTTCTACGGGAGTATAAAAACTACTAATAATAAATGCCGTTTTATTATTATTTGTTCATATACGCCCGTAGAAGGGAAGAGATGCCTGAAAGCTTCAGATTATATTAATAAAAAGACACTCATCTCCAGAAACACCTGTTGTATTATTTAAACCTATATCCAGGAGATTCAAATCAAGCACAGTAGAACCTCCATGAGAAGACACTCACGCTAGAGAACACCTCTCTACAAAGGACAGTTTTTAGGTGCAAAATTACCATTTTTATTATTTAGCAACTCTCTGGTAAGAGGACACCTCTCCTTAAAGGACACTTTGGCTCTGCAATTGAGTGTCCTTTACAGGGAGGTTCTACCGTAACCATTCTACTGTTTCTTGGAGCTTGACGATATTTTTTCTTAGAGCTTGTATGGGATGATTCTGCTTATAAATTGTGGGATGTGTTGTGCCGCTCACTCACCAGCAGACTCCAGTGACACCAGAGTGGAGGTCTCAATGAGGTCCCGCTCCAGGAACTCTCGGAAGTCCGAGGGGTAGATGGAGAAGTCCGGGAGAGTGAAGGTGAAGACAGGGGTGTCCAGGGCCTCCTCCCGGCCATCACTGCCGGACCTCCACAGTCCCTGAGCCAGCTCGGAGCGAGCTCGCGACACCAGTGTGACATTGTCTGTGGCACGAGAAATGCCGCGTGTCAGCCTTTTGCTCAGTCCACCTGCACACAGGCTCCCAGTTTTTATCTCATACATCACATCACCTAATATTATAGCACCTTTGGGAGAGGCTGCTGCTTATTATCAAACAGCTCGAGGAGCATGAACTCATGGAATTCGTGTAACAAGCAAATAAGAAACAACAACACCAACCTAATATAATATAATTTAAATATGTAATTATTCTTATCTTTATTGGACAAGTGTTTAAGACTTCATATGCAGTCATAGTGAAATAGCAAAACTTCTTTATAATAGGAACTTGGCAATAAAATTCTAAAGACCCTTGTCCCAATTGGCCATAACAACATCCAGTCTATCTTCTTTATTTCAACACCTCAAAGGATCAGAATCTTTGGTTGAATTAGGCAGTTAAATTGAAGAAAATAGCCTTTTATTGGGATTTGAGTAAAACAGTTTAATTATATTAAGGCATCTCCTGATGGTGCAACTGAGAGTTGCTGATGTCATCTGCTGGAATAAATACCCACTGAAATATTCCAGAATTGGCAAAAACCCTGCATAAATCATCAGCAACTTTCAGTTATACCTTCAGAAGATGCTTTTCTCTTAATTTATCAACTTGATCCTTGTAAAATTTTACTTTTTACATATAAAAAAGAGGTACTTGGATCTGAGAGAGCAAAATAAAAAAATCTCAAAATATTTTGAGAAATTGCTTTTTTTTCCCCCTCAATTTATTGCACAATAAACTTGAAAGTAATTTAGAAATTCTCTTGTAGATCAAATGAAAACAACACTTTGTCATTAGTCAAAAATGTTTTTTAAAATTGTCTTCTTTCTTATCTCCACTCAATCATATTAAGGTATCAAGCTTGTAGAACTTATTGATGTTGTCTGGTGGGGATGAATAGAGCTCTCATCAATGGATAAATCAATACAGTCAATAATGTGGTAATGTTTTTAATCACAAAATTAAAAGGGTAAAAAGATAATAAAATAAGAGTATTCAAATGTAAATATGGAATATAAAGGCACACCTTTTGTAATGCATTTAATGTAATTATGTAATTTTAGCGGACACCTCGCTAGAGGACACCTCTCTACAAAGAAGTTTTCATTTTCAAAATTACCATTTTTACTATTTAGAAACTCTCCGGTAAGAGGACACCTCTCCCTAAAGGACACTTTGGCTCTGCAATTAGGTGTCCTTTACAGGGAGGTTCTACTGTAATAGCAATACAATTAATGTACAAGAAAAAGAGATGAGTTAGGGAAGAATAATTAAAAAGAATGAAATAATAATTAAATGGAAAATGAAATTAATGTCAAATTATAAGTTTAAAAAAAAAAATAAGGAAATAAAAAATATAAACAAAAATATTCTTTTTCTTTTTTCACAGATTGAGGTACGTTTTTTTTTAATATATAAATATATTCAATGGATTGCCTTTGGGCTTTAAATTTCACTTTTGTACTATCTTTTCATAGAGTTGAATTATGTCGTTGTTTCTTATCCTCTTTTGTAAATATTACACGAATTCCATGAGTTCATGATCTCATGGAATGGGATGAAGGGGTGCAGCTTTAGTTGATCATGGCATCATGATCCAGGCACACTTTGATGAAAGTCTTATTTTGCCTGTAATTTCACGCTGTTCCTAACATGGAAGCCTTTTCTGCCGACTCTAACATGAGTACAGTCACAGCTCCTCCGTATCCCTGGAGAGGAACCCTTGCTGAGGTCCATCAACCTAGTCAGTTGAACTCTGGATTTTAAAAAGGTTTTCTCCTCTTTCTAACAATGCTGCTGTTGGTCTGCAACTGCTTATTGGTCAGAGTTATTCTGCTTGTTTCTCAGCTGGCCTTCATATCTGAAAGTCATTCCCTTATCCGCCACCTGGGGACGTGTCCTGTAGCAGTCAGCTTTGCCGTGGGAGAGTTGAATTATAGTGGAGAGTGTAGCTGAGGTACTCACTGACGTCATCAAAGTCCTCCTTGAGGGAGGGGCTGGTGGGGGAGGAGTCTGGGCCTCCGGTCTCTGCCGCCGGCTTCACTGCCGTGTCACAGGCACTCATGTACTGCACACATCAGACTAAGTCTTTAACACGGTTCCAATACCAATTAACACAATCCACCAATGTATACATTCTTTTTTTAACTGCAATTTAAATTGACGAAACTGCTGGAAAGGTTCACCACTGATGAGCCAGGCCCTCCCATTATTTTATCATTGCAGTAAGGGCAGTAGAAAATTGATTTATTTTTTAGAGTCATACGCGTCTAAAATAATTCAAATTTTTCGCATACAGAAATCTTTACATACAGTTGAACCTCACTAAGTCAACTTTACTTGGAACTAAGATTTTAGGTTTGTATAACCACAGTTTGAGACTTCAAACTTGGGATTTTATGCCGTTATAACCATGGAGTTTCCACTAACAAGGCACAATTTGGATTATGGATTAGAAACACAAGGTAATACGACCAAATTCAATTTATTTATTTGGTCTTAATGATTAAGGCACAATTTTGATTATAGATTATAAACACAATGTAATAAGAACAAATTTAAATAAATAAATAGCGTGTGATGTTTCGGTAACAGTGTTGTTACAGAAACGTCACACACTATTAATTTATTTAGATTTGGTCTTATCACCTTGTGTTTATTTGGTCTTATTACGTTATGACACTGTATACAGACAAATAAGATAAACTTACTGTCACTATGTTTGCTAAAACCTGCGGATATGGGGAACAGATAAGGCTGCAATATTTGTTGTGGTGGCACAGTGCTGGAGGAAGGGGCACAATTCCTCTTATAACATGTTGTTTAAACACAAAGACTAAACTATGGTCAGGGACTATTGTCCAAGTTTTAAGTTTAGCCATAGCAACAACTCCATCTTTACCGGTCCCAAGCCCAGATGAAAAAGGAGGAGGGGGAGCAGTAACAAACTCACTAAAAAAAAACCTGGGCTCAGCTGGCCCGGCTGATAGTATCCTGTAAGGACTCCTGATCCAGGGATACAGGATGAGCAGCATCTGTACTCCATGTTAGGAGCGGCTACACATGACGTCTGTTACTCATGTCAGAGACGGCCATTACATATTAGAGCTAAGTCGGCCTGCTAGTGAGTAGTACTGCCAGTGTTAATGAGAAAGGCAGACCCTTTCACCCAATCATTATTAATATCAAATCTCCTTTGATGAGCTCTATCATCCCCAGTATCACCATCTCTACAAGCTTGATACTTTAATACGATTGTTGAGTGGATATAAGAAAGAAAAATAAGACCATAGCAACAGCAATGATGTTATAATGAGGGATACTTATACAATGGAGAAAGAGAGAAGAATATTTAACAAAGGCACAAGCAGAGAGCATCAACAAACCTTTACCAGAACCTAACTCAACCGCTGATACAATCACATGTTCTATGATTAGTCATATTGCAGGAAATACTTTGTGATAGACCCGACTCCAAGTTTGCTTAAACTGCTGACATGTGAAAACTTCCATGACACACACACACAATAAATTATACATAGTAGATACAGTATTACAACCTCCATGAGAGGACACCTCTCTACAAAGGACAGCCTTCATCGCCATATTTTAGGCCTGTAACTAGGGTTGGAGAGAGAAGATTGAAAAGGAATGCAGCAATTTATTAACTACAAATAATTTCCTGCAATATATATACAGGGTGATCCAAAAGTCCCGCACAACTTTAAAAATTAATAACTCCGCGAATATTTGCGCTAGAGCAATGCGGTAAACACCATTGTGTTCAGGATGCAATGGGATTTTTTATGGCAAATAATGAAAAATTCGAAATTGATTTTAGTTACAACTTTATTCCCTAGATGGCGTTCTACCAGAATCAGAGATTCAGCGGCCAAGTTGTTTGATAAATTGAAAAATATAACTGAACGACACGTATTTTTCCTTTTTGAATACCAGGAAAGAACCCTAATAATATCAAATGATAAATTAATAAAACACCATTTCGCCAAAAGTTAGAAGAAATGGTTAACGATTTTTAAATACAATCTGAGATATGTAAAATAGGTATATGCAAATTTAAACATGTAGCAAAAAAAAAAAAAGATATTTTAGATGCGGTTTTCTGGAATCCTCTCAGCTTTTTTAATTTCGAAAATAATAATTTTCTATTTTTTTAAATTCAACTTTCTCTCAGTATCGATTATATTTATTTTAATTCATTTGAAAAATATTTATCTATCTCTGATGATTTATTTTACTCTGGAATGCCGCTGTTGTTTTTGTCGTGTCCAATAAAGAGCCTCAGCTTGTCCATGCATCTCTCTATCACTGCAGCAGCAGCATTGTCCACTATCTTGAGTGTGTAAAGCAGCTGCTCTGGGTCTATGTCAATTTTCTGCAAGGCTGCGGGCATGATAATATGTGGATAGGTGTTAGTTCCACACCAGGACAGTTGTTGCATGTTCTATAGGTTCTTGTGCCATCTGGATGTATTGTCATCCTTTATAATGTTTTGTTCTAAATCTTGTTATAGTTTTGTCATTTTTCTCTCGGAATTTATTTCACATTTTGATCTTTTCTTATTTTTTGTTTAATTATCTTGTATTTTGCAAAAGAATTAGCGTCAAATAATGACATTTGTTCTTTCCTTCGGCTCAACTTTCTGGCTTCTTTTGCAAATTCAATTGTCATTTCATTACCCCCGATCCAAACACTGGCAGGAATCCATTGTAGAATGCAGTTATTCTCCAATGATATCAGTTGAGTAAGTAACGAGTGTATTTTCTGTGTGATTATAGTATTGCCCTTCTGAATTGCTTCTAGATCGGATATGAAGTCGTTGTACGGTATATTATAATTCCTTCTGCTTGATGCAGGGATGGTTGGTTCAGGCATACATCAAGAGCTTTCCAGATAGCTGTCAGTTCACAAGTGAAGTTTGACGAAATCTTTCTTGCTCCTTCTTTGATTTTGATGTATGTTCCATCTTGCAGTATTATGTTAATTCCAGCCCCTCCATTACTTATGGTAAGGTCTGATGATCCATCTGTATATGCTGTTAAATAATTTATCTGATCGCATAAACCAATTGTGTCAAGTCCTTTCTTTTAAGTATGTTTTTGTTCTCTTTTTTTTATTGCAGGGTTCATTCAGGTTAAGATTGATGATTACATTTGATGGCAATGGGATAGGAAATATTGGTTATTCTCAAATTTGAAATTCATTATGTTTATTATTATGCTCTTTCTAATATTGTTGTTGTACTGAAGTGTTGAAGATCTTTTGAGCCTTTCTTTTTGTGTCCAGTTTAAATAGGTTCTATGGGATATGTGTTCAGTTTCTTTAGTTTTTAAGCTATTGGTGAATTTTATTGTTTTTAATTGTCTTCTGCTTTCAAGTAGGTCTAGACCACATTCTCTCTGAATTTTCTAATTGTTGGTATTTGAAATAGAACCAGTGATTAATTTGGCCGCTTTTGCTTGAACACTGTCTAGTCTTCTTTTTAGTGATGAACTTGAGGGAGCCCAAACAGGTGTTGCATATTCCATTATTGGCCTTATTAAGGTGATATATGTTGTTCTGAGAATTTTGGGTTTTGCTCCCTAATTTGTTCCACATAGACTTCTCAGAATGTTTAGGTTTCTGGCAGCTCTATTTGAGGTGCTAATTATGTGTTCTGTAAATCGCAATTCCTCATCAAGTATCACACTTAGGTAATTTGCAGATCAAGTTTTATCAATTATATGATTGTTTATGCTTATTTTGGAGTTGAATTCATGCCTTTTTCCTGTCAGTGAAGAAGACCTATAGGTTTGTGTTTATTGGGTTTATTGTCATTTTGAGTTTCATTGCCCACTTCTCCAGTCCTCTCATTGATGTGTTCAGTATTTTTCTGATATTTCTGTACTGCTACTTGTGTGCCATATGGCTATATAATCTGCATAACAGGCAACTTTTGTGTCTTCAGTGAGGATGGATGCTGTTAAGGTTGTGTCGTAATTAGATGTACAACAACTCAAACTTGACCATGACTCTTTTTTTATCTCTTATTCTTTTCGTTTGACCAACAACAAATGTCCAATTTATATACACATATATTTTTTACATAATGAGGCTTTAAATAATACAAATAATATTCTTCTATTTACATAAACAACAGTTAATATATAACGAGATGAGTAGAGGACTGAGCACAGATCCCTGAGGTACACCAGCCCATGTTCTTCGGTCCTTGGAAAATGTTCCATTGACCCGAAACTTTATCCTTCTTCCCCTTAAGAAGTCTGTAATCCAGATTATGAGTTTTCCTCTTACTCCGATGTTGTGCAGCCTTTCAAATAATTTCTACACTCGATAAAAAGATGAGGTCTTATCCAGGAATACGGCCGTTGTTTTCTTTGGCGGTTTTTCCTAGAAATCTATTATTGATTGACAGAAGTAGAACAGTTTATCAGTTGTACAGTGTCTGGATCTTTAGGTAGTTTGGTAGAAGTTTATTTTATTATTGTTAGTGAGCCAGACTATGAACCTAGAGTGGATAATTCATTCTGTTATTTTACAAAGTATGCTGGTGAGATCAATTGGCCGATAGTTCTTGTATTCCTTGGCATCTTTGTTTGGTGTCAGTATTGGCACTATAATTGATATTTTCCAATTCTTTGGTAGTTTACCAGTTTGCCATGAAATGTTCAGCATTTGTAGGAGTTGATTTTTAGCTTTGTCTCCAAAGTGTTTAATCATTTAACCAAAAATTAGATTATCTCCTGGTGACCTCTTGGATTTAACTTTTCTATTGATGAGTTTAGCTCATTCAGTGTGAAGTTTCTCGAGTAAATATCTTGTTGATGGTAATTTCTTGCTTGTTTAACTAACCTGTTTATATTATTTTTTAGAGTCCTGCCTTCATTTGTATAGCTGAGTCTGGAAGTGCTTGAAAAATATTCAGCAATTATTTCAGCCATCTGTTTGTTCGTTCTCGCTATTCATATCGGTTAGAGTATTGGAGGATAAGTGTTGGTTTTGATTGTTTTATAACACTAATTATATTCCAGTGATGGCTTTCCTTTTTTGGATCCATTTTTTTTCGCAGAATTCTGCCCATTTTTCTCTCTCTCTCTAGTTTGAATATCCAAATTTCTTGTTCTATTTTGTGACTAATTTCAATGAGTTCCTTTATGATTTCTTCTGTTTTATTTGTTTTAAAAGGTTCATTGATATTGTCTCTCTGAAATCATTGCCTCGATATTGTGGTCCTTCCAGTAAAGTATTCACAGGTCTTTACGTCTACTTCTAGGTGTCGATACTTTTGCAGCTTTGGATATGTTCGAAGAGAATTTTTCCAAATTTTTGTCAATCGTTCTGTGATTTAATTCTTCGTTGCACAGTTCTTCAAGCTTTTCTGTGAATTTTTTTCTAGTGTTCTTTTATTCTGTTGGAAATTCTCAATTTTGAATTTTAGGGTTGTTAAAATTGGTCTGTGGTCACTGATTGCACTTTTCAGAATTTTCCATTGTGTTGTGGGTGCGATGTTGTAATTTATCGCTGTGATGTCTATTGCGGATTCTGTGCCTGTGGACTTGGATAGATAGGTGTTCTTTTCGTTATTTAACGGTGTAAGGTCGAGGTCGGTTAGCATGTCCTCAATCTGCTGACCTTTGTTATCCTGGACAGGTGATCCCCAAGTTGGTCTTTCGGCGTTAAAATCACCAAGTATGATTGCGATATCCGAAGACGCTTCACTTAATGTCTCTATCAGGCCTGTATTGATGTTAGTATTATCGTGGTGATAAACATTTATGATTGGAATTGTTTTATCTGTAAGATAGATTTCTATTGACTGAGCTTCTGTCGTGATTTCTCTAGGCTTACTCTGATTATAGGCGATTTCCTTAAATTTGATTTCTAAGGTTTTAATCAAAACGGCAAGTCCTCCTCCGAATTTTCCCGGTCTGTCCTTTCGTAGTGTTGTATAATATTTGATATTGAATCTCAGATTCTGATTCAATTTTGTCTCCTGAGGACAAGAAATATGTACATTGTTGTCACAGAGAAGACAAGTCAGCTCTTTATTTTCCTCTGGGTACCATTTATATTGAGTTGTAGTAGATTGAATTGTGTCCTTGTAGTAGATTTCTCATCATGAGCTCGAGCTGCAGCTCCTGACGCGGCGGTTACCCCGGACGCGGTAGCATTACTGGAGATATCAGTTTTGCTCTTCATTTGAAAATGGGTGCCGTTGCAACGTTAGTTATCTTGGAAACGAACCAGAATTTGGTCAAATATTCCAAGGGTCCAGGGGGGACCGCAAGGAGGTGTGGTCGGACTTTTCCCTTCCCCCTGGAATGCCGTCACTACAGGATAAAGCACTCTTGGTGAATTTTTTAAATTGTGATTCAGAATCTGCCACTGAAGCTTTACGAGCGTTTCGTTCCTTTAAAGATATTCGAAGCGGTAAAGGACCCATGAGTTGCTATTCTCTAAAGCGATTGATAAAAAGTTTTAGGAAACTGGATCTCTGGAAGCAAAACCTCGGAGTGGAAGACCATCGACATGCAAGTCAGTGGCTGTTACGGTTTTTCAGAATGCTGAAGCTATTGAAACGTTATCCACGTATGGAGAAGTAAGTGCTAGACAAGTTTCTCGACAAACAGGGATTTCGTATGGAACAGTTTGGAGAGAACACACATTTAGGATTTTTCTATAAAAATACCCTAACAAAATTCAAAGTTTTCACGAGTTGAAAGTGTGCGATTTTGAGAAGCGTCAAGAATTCGCTGCATGGGTTTTCCGGCAATTTGATATTGATGAAAACTGGCTGTCAAATGTTCTAAGAACAGATGATGCTCACTTTTATCTAAAGGAGGAATTTAACATTCAAATCTGCCACATTTTGGCAACAGAAAACCCTAGGATTTTTACAGAAATACCACTTCATCAGCATAGAGTTACAGTTTTGTGTGGGTTCACTTCTTCTTTTATTATTGGGCCATTTTTCTTTGAAAAAAATCAATGGAAGAATTTTAAAAACCGTTTTTCTAACTTGGTGAACGTTATGTTCAACTTTGAGAGAAAAGGGTATTCCCATATTGCAGGACAGACAAGCACTAAGCGAAATAACATTCATGCAAGTTGGAGGACCTCCTCATATCTCCCGCGGTGCCAAACAATTGCTGAAGGATACGTTCGGTGAAATTCGTTGATAAGTCGCCACTTTATATACCAGTGGCCTCCAATATCACCAGACTTGACGCCTTACAATTTCGGTTATGGGGGTACATTAAGTCGCGTTTTTATCGATGCCGGCCTACCACATTGGCCATGTTAAAGGCTTCTATCAGATAGCACGTTTTTTAAATTTCAACTATTTAATTGTGACCATTCTGTCATCTATCGTCTGCAGGCGGTGTTTGAGAATGAAGGGCGCCACATTGAGCAAGGATTGTGACCTAATACAACAGAGAAGGCAGTTACCTCATGTGTTATATTTTGCAGCTCTTTGTTTTGGGTTATGGAATAATAAATTCTGTCCTCACATCTTGACTCATTTTTTTCTGTGAGCAGTAATTTTTTGTTTGTCATTTGTCCACATCTTGTATTATGTCGTGCAGGCCAAAGTGTTATAACTTATCGAATAACACTGGTATACACAATTTTATCCCTTATGTTTAGTTTATCGCTTTTCGCTCATTAGAAGAAATAGCATAAGGAATATTCTCTGTATCCCCCCCCCTCCCCCCCAACTTTAGAAATTTTGCTCAAAAGATAATACAAAATGATTTTACTACTACGTTTTTCAACGCAAAAGGTCGATTTAAAAATGATTTTTTTTGAGGGGATACATTTTCAAAATTATGTACAGTATAATAAACAATGATAACATTTGACAAACCCATAGGATATTTGGAATAAAGTACGACAAATATATTTTGTCACTCCCCTCTATATTTCATTTTTGGATCATGACAAATATCCAGTTAAATAGTCAAGTGCCGCCAATTAGTCAAGAAACTACACATTCCTTATAGCACGAAATCCTATTAGTAGTGCCATCATATTTTTGGTACTATATTAACATTTCAAAAATCGTGTATTGATATCAGTAGTTATTTTCAAACATTCAATCTATTTAAAAAAACTCCATCTAAAATATAAATATTTTTTGCTACATGTTTTAATTTGCATATACCTATTTTACATATCTCAGATTGTATTTAAAAATCGTCAACCAATTCTTCTAACTTTTGGCGGAATGGTGTTTTATTAATTTATCATTTGATATTATTAGGGTTCTTTCCTGGTATTCAAAAAAGGAAAAATACGTGTCGTTCAGTTATATTTTTCAATTTATCAAACAACTTGGCCGCTGAATCTCTAATTCTGGTAGAGCGCCATCTAGCGAATAAAGTTGTAACTAAAATCAATTTCGAATTTTTCATTATTTGCCATAAAAAATCCCATTGCATCCTGAACACAATGGTGTTTACCGCATTGCTCTAGCGCAAATATTCGCAGAGTTATTAATTTTTAAAGTTGTGCGGGACTTTTGGATCACCCTGTATTTTTTCATTCATAAGATGATCTTCATCTGACCAAAATGATTAAAAACAACACAGAGAAATTCAAGTAAAATTAAACAGCTATGTACAAATATCTCTTGAGTATAACTCTAATAGAAAGTCACATTCTTCTTTCTATCTCCACTCAATCATATGTGGGTATCAAGATTGTCAAGAAAGTCACACTCAAGTACATATATACAAGGCGCAGTAGAACCTCCATGAGAGGACACTCCTGCTAGCGGACACCTCTCTACAAAGGACAGTTTTGATTTGCGAAGTTATCATTTTTATTATTTAGCTACTCACCTCTCCCTAAAAGGCACTTTGGCTCTGTAACTTTTGTCTGAAGATGATAACAATGCTGTTGCCGAAACGTCACACACAATTTTTTTATTTGGATTTGGTCTTACAGTAGAACCTCCCTTTAGCGGACACCCCGCTAGCAAACACCTCTCTACAAAGGCCAGTTTTCATTTGCAAAATTACCGTTTTTACAATTTAGCAACTCTCCGGTAAGAGAACACCTCTCACTAAAGTACACTTTGGCTCTACAATTAGGTGTCCTTTACAGAGAGGTTCAACTGTATTACCCTTTGAGATAATATGAAAATAATTAATATATGAAACTTATTGTACCAGAGTCTCTTTAATGACAGAAACTTGGTTATATAACATCAGAATTCTAGGAGTCACAAGCTTAAACCATGGTAAAAAAAAAACAGTTCCAAATGACACTTGTTAGAGCAAGGTTCAACTGTTCTTAGATTTTTATAAAAGTTATTAGGGAAAAGAAAAAAAAAACTCAGAAATAATGTTCCATCTTACAAAGATGTCGCAGAATAAAACACAAAACCTTGATGTATAATACAGTAGAACCTCCCTTTAGCCGACACCTCTCCACAAAGGAGAGTTTTCATTTGCAAAATTACCATTTTTACATTTAGCAACTCTCGGGTAAGAGGACATTTCTCCCTAAAGGACACTTTGGCTCTGCAATTAGGTGTTGTCCTTTACAGGGAAGTTATACTATATCAAGAATGTTTCTACACAATCCCCAACACACCATCTAGGGGCTGGTCCACCAATTAAATAAATGATCTAAGATATTTAGGTTAAAGCTGAAATAAAACAAAGAAAAATGAAATAACCTGAAGAGAAAAATGATACTTTTGTTTAGAATCCTAATGAGATTTACCTGATGTTTGGCAGCCCAGAGTGGGCAATACTTGTATAGAGTGAAACCGGATCTCCCTCTCTGAATGTTTACTTCCTGGTCTGACAGTGGTGTACAGTAACTGGCATATGCTATGGTATATCTAGTCACTTAGAATTGTATTTTATTTTCTCTCTCTCTTTGTCTTTCTTTTCTCCACTCAATCATATTAGGGTATCAAGCTTGTAAAGTTTGAGACTTTGATGATGTCTGCTGGGGATCTTTGTACAACATTGTATTAAAGTGATGAAATAAATCTATTCTAATCATCATTTTTTATCTCCTAACACACACTTGAAGACTCTCTGATAATACAACTTCTCTCTATAGAGAACTACAGTAAAACCTCCCTGTAAAGGACATCTAATTGCAGAGCCAAAGTGTCATTTAGGGATAGGTGTCCTCTTACCGTAGCTAAATAGTAAAAAAGGTATAAACACAAGGTAATAAGACCAAATCCAAATAAATAAATAGTGTGTGACGTTTCAGTAACAGCGGTTGCCATCTTCAGACAAAAGTGCTGAAAAATAATACCATTCAGTACTTTTGTCTGAAGATGGTAACAACGCTATTATTGAAACGTCACACACTATTCATTTATTTGGATTTGATCTTATTACCTTGTGTTTATAATCTATAATCCAAATTAGTGCCTTATCAGTAAAATGGGTAATTTTACAAATGAAAACTGTCCTTTGTAGAGAGGTGTATGCTAGCGGGGTGTCCTCTAAAGGGAGGTTCTACTGTACCTGATTGCAGAGAAACTCTCACTGAAGGATACCACTTAGTGGTAGATTCAAAATGTTCATTAGGGAGGTGTACTGCTACTGGAGAGAAACTAATAAGAAGAAATGATCATTTTGGTGGCTGTAGAGAGGTGTCAGTGTACCACCTTTACACAAGGGTAGTCATATTCATTCAGACAGAAAACTCTGCCTTTGCCGGTCCCAAGCCCGGATGAAAAAGGAAGAAGGGGAGCAGTAACAAGCTCACTAAAAAACCTGGGCTCAGCTGGCCCGGCTGATAGTACCCTGTAAGAGCTCCTAATCCAAGGATACAGGATGAGCAGCGTTTGTACTCCATGTTAGGAGCGGCCATTTCTTTTGGAGCTAAGTCGGCCTGCCACTGAGTAGTGCTCCCAATCTTATTGACAAAGGCAGACACATTCTACTTCACTTCATTCATTAAAATGATTGAGTAGAGATAAGAAAGAAGAAGATTCAGACAGAATGTGGTTCCCACCAAGCACCCACCTGTGATGAAGACAACTATGTCAAGCAGATAAGTGGCAGCCAGCTGATGATAGCCTATCAACAATAACAACAATTTTGAAGCAATCACCTTTCCTGTGGCTGAAGATAGCTCCAATCTGTGGAATTATATTTTATAGAATGCTCTGTTGTGGGACTTATCCCAATGGCGGCCATGGTAATCGTATTGTGGCCAAGAAATAATTTACATTTTATTATTTAATTATTCAATGAAAATATTTAACACAGATTATTACAATATACAGTAGAACCTCCCTGTAAAGGACAACACCTAATTGCAAAGCCAAAGTGTCATTTAGGGAGAGGTATCCTCTTACAGGAGAAGTGCTAAATAGTAAAAATGGTAATTTTGTAAATGAAAACTGTCCTTTGTAGAGAGGTGTCCACCAAAGGGAAGTTCTAGTGTATTTGTGAAATCATCATATGTCCCTTAGCTTGCTTGTTCAATATTCTCTAGCTCTAGATATATATAGTTTTGTTTGTTTGATAATTGTTGACAAGTCTTGCGGAAGTCATCAATAAATACTTTTACATCTTCAAGATATTCCAAGACTGATTTCTACGCTACAATATATAGATATATATATACAGTTAAACCTGTCTATAGCACCTCCCTCTCTATAGCGCCCGATTTTAAATACGTAGTACGATACGATTTACATTAAAAGTGACTTGTCTATAGCACCCTATTTTGGCGAGTCCCAAGAGGGGGTGCTATAGACAGGTTTAACTGTATATGAAAATGATTTATTAATAAAAAGTGTTTGAAAAAAAAAAAAAAAAAACTTTTGTTGAGATGCACACTTACAAGGAGAAAATAATTTGAACATTTCAACAATTAGATTTATACGAGTCGAAATAAAAGTGGTGATGGACAATCATTTTGGACTTTGAACTTATGAATAATGTGGAAAAAAAAATACAAATGTGATATTGTACTGGGATAAGGTTCATAAATTAAGAAAAGAAAAAGAGGGCATCTCCTTATTGGGCAATTGAAAGTTGCTGATGGCTTACGCCATCTATCAGAAAATTCCAATAGATGACACAAGCCATCAGCAACTTTCAGTTGCCCAATAAGGAGATGCCCTCTTTTTCTTTTCTTAATTTCTGAATAACTGTTTGGCAGGTTTTTATGTTTCACTAAATACAGTAAAACCCCCTATGATGAACCCCAATGGGGCACGGTTCACTATGGACATGTGGTTTGGCTGGTTTTTTTACTTTTCAAAAAATTTTTAGACTGTATAATTAAAGGACAGCCAAACACACAGGAAGAGGCTGCCACTTAATAATGGGCACTTTGTTTTAATTCCCTTAATTGACCTATTTCCTCTTACATTAATACTGAATAATAAAAGAAGTCATTTGAAGCTAGGTTCTTATCATTAACATACAAATCAAGACAAATCCTAGACAAAATTTTATTAATTATATATTCAAAGATATAAAATGATTTTAAAACATCACATTATATAATACAATGTTTACTTGAAAAAAATGTCTCTAATACCTTGCTGTTCTTCAAATATTGCCCCTTTCAAATAAAGTTTATAAATATTTTCTTCCATTTCCAGTTTCCATATATTCTTCTCAAGTCTAGATTTTATTTTGAACCTGTCATGAAAACCATGTAAATCGCCATACTTCATGGCATAAAAATAAATTTTGTTGCATCACAAGCTTATTTATTTGAACATCTTTTTAGCCTAATCTATAGAGAGAGATAGAAATTCCTCTAAAAGGACATATGCTAATATGTTTGATTGCAGCAGAAGTTGGAGTTGATTCGCTGTTCATGTGAGAAAATAAGAAAAAAAAAAGTAAAAAAGGTTTTTTTTTTTCTTATCCTTTTATTAGTCTAAATTAGACAAGATCATGGAGGTCGTGCTCATAAAGAAGAAGTTCAAGAACTCTTTTTGGTTCTCTGTACAGGGATTCTTTGTCCTTTCCAATACAATTTAGTATATGTTGGGGAGTGGCCTCTTCAGTTTTGCACCTAGTACACATGGGGAAGCTTTTGGCTCCCTCTTTATAGACTAGAGGGCGCAGGTGACCAGATTTCCATCTGGCCAACTGTGTCGACTCCCTTCTGTTTAGTTGGAGGGTCTGTTTTTTGGGGTTTTCTATTTGGTACCAAGAATGATGGAAACTATCTCTATGGTTCCTTATCAGTTGGAGTTTGTTAATATGGTCCCTTGCTGAATGGTAGGTCTCGGAGTTCACCACATCAGGATGTAAACAAGGCAAGGTGTTGATATTAAAAACAAAAAGGTATATCCTGACACTCACGTGAACTTTTTTATCCACTAGATGGCGCTCTGCCATCTAAAATGCTCATATAAATGGTCAGGATATGCCTTTTTTTTATTTTTAATATCAACACCTGGCTTTTTTTTACCTTTTTTTTTTCACACAAACAGCATATTTATACTAATTTGACCTTAATTGTACATTTCATGATTTCTCAGAAAGCCTCTTGGATCAAATTTTGGTTGTTAAGGTACAACTTGCAGCATGCTGACGAGGGTCAACAGCTTTAAATACCATTAGTGGCTGGCCTTTCTTGATATAAATAAAATGGGTTGGCCAAATATCATGGAACAATTTAAATCAATGTTTAGTTGATTTCTATTCCCCTAGATGGCACTCTCTGCCATCTAAAATGTTCATGTGAGCAGTCAGGATATGTCTTTTTATTTTTAATAATCCTATTATTATAATATAAAAACATTTACACACTAAGATACAGTTAAACCTCTCTATAGCGCCCCCTCTTGGGACTCACCAAAATACGGTGCTATAGAGAGGTCACTTTCAATGTAAAATGTTTACATTTTAATGTTAAAAATCAGGCGCTATAGAGAAGAAGGTGCTTATTTAGAGGGGGCGCTATAGACAGGTTTAATATATTTATGTGTATATAAATATATACAATTTTTTATTTTATTTTAAAATTGGTTAAATTTTATTTATTTTTAATGCCAATATATATATTTCTGAGACAATATCCTCACAAATATTTATAGCTCTAGTTTATTCTACAGATTTATTTTCAGGGAATGCCAGCTGCTCATTATGCCACAAACGGCTGCACCTATTTTGTGGTTTTGTTATAAATTTTATTATATAGTCTATTCCAGACCATCACAGCCAATTAGAAGACTGATGTTCTGCACACTTGCATTGTTATCTTGATTCAATGAGTGTACCACAATTTTAGACTTCTATGTGTGTTGTTTGGAAGTACAGTTAAACCTGTCGCCCCCTCTTGGGACTCACCAAAATAGGGTACTATAGAGAGGGGGTGCTATAGACAGGTCACTTTTAATTTAAATCGCATCGTACTACATATTTAAAATCAGGTGCTATAAAGAGGAAGGCGCTATTTAGAGGGGGCCTTATAGACAGGTTTAACTGTATATTAAAAATTGATCACAAAATTGGAAGTATAGAAATTATTCCAGTCCCGACATTTTTTAACTTTATTTGAGAATTAATAAACTGACTTATACACAAGATGAAGCCAACTAGTGATAACAAGAAACCAAATGACACTTTGGAACTTTCTAAATGCAAACTGCTTTCTATATGTACAAACACGTGGTACACCTCCTGTATTTCCTACACAAAACAATTTCAGAGGTTACAGAAGTCTTACATTTTGTAGACTTGTGTTCCTAGCTGGAATGAGTGAGTGTACACAATATCCAACTTCTATGTGTAGTCTGAAAGTATATTAAAATTGAAAGTAAATTTAAAAATTGGTCCATTCCTGACCACCCAGAAGTCTGTGAAAATTTGTTACTAACTTGACTAACAAGTTAGACTGACATAGTTTGTTTCTGTGTTTCCCAGCTCCCGGATAAAACAACACTGGGATCCCAGAGAGGATGGCGACGGAATTGATTTGACCCTGAACTGATGATTAACACAACTGCCACTACTTCGCTGCCGCCACAGACACACTGCTTTTGGTTTCCTAAACACAACTAACTATGTGCGTCACACACTGTGTGTGAGGTTACCCTTATAATTGTCTTTTGTTGGAGCCACACTCAAGTTCACGTTCTTGGGGCCACCCCAAGCAGGACGTGCTATAAGTATAGAACCACTTCAAGTTATACTCAGGAATTTAAGAAGTATATTTCACAGTTGACGCCTCTCTCTTCTCAAGAGCATTGCCAAATCAATAAACTGACTCCCAACCATCAGCTCTGTCACAGTACAATGGCTTCAGCTCACGTTGGAATTCCTGAAAATGAGCTGGAAGAGTTCTTTGCCACCCTGACCACTCTACTAGATGTGCCAAACCTCCTCTGACCCATCAAGGCCCAATGCCAGCTAGAATGGAAATCTACTGCAGCACATGACTGGTACAGAGCAGAAGGGACAAACACCAATTCTGTCCTCCCAAAGAAACAGCAGTCCTTGATTTCCAAGTCTGGTCATCTACGGATAATGACCTTCTAGAGTAGTTTCAAGGTTTTCCCACTATGTATCAAGTGTAACTCACAACCAGCAACCCTAAACCTCATCATTGACTGTATTAGCTCATCCAATGATGAGCTCTACTCATCCCCAGCAGACATCATCAAAAAATATATAAAGATCCACAGCCTAATCCACACACCCCTAATAAGAATGAATAAAGATTTAAAAATAAAAATAAAAAAGAAGAGTGTTAATTGCCACTTTTGTTAAATAAGAGTAAGGAGATAACTCTTAGCCCTTTGCCGAGTCTGTCTACTCTGTCTCAGGCCCTGGATGTGATGACGTGGGTGAGACTGGCAGAACAGCAGGGATACGCCTCACTGAACATCGCAAATGCACAAAAACTTTCGATAAAAATTCTTAATATATTGACACAACCACAGGACAGGGTACACCTTCAACCTGAATCAAGTCATAGTTTACGATAGCCACATAGAGAACAAGCACCAAAGACTTTGTTTTCCCAAAAACTCTGAAACATAAACTGAACAATACACACCTTCCTGCAATATCCCAGCTAAAACCCTTTCCTAGATGATAGCTTTTCTTTATTAGGCACAATCCCATTTGTAATTATTGTTCCTTGCTGACAAACATACTTCATTCAATTTTCGCATATAATTCATTTATACTGAAAGAGGCACCTTTAATTATGCACATAAGAACAAGGCACTTGTTCATCACCCCAGTAAAAAACTTTACTAGTGATGATGTAGAATAGTGAAGTTTTTACTGGGGTGATGAACAAGTGCATCATTCTGATCCATCATTCAATTGAAGGGAGATGTGCCTCTTCGGTACATGAATATTATCCTTCCATAACTTTGTTGTTTCATTTTTTACATGAATTTTTTATAGATAAAATAAAAAAGGTCGCCTCTCCTATCAAAACGGATGCCAGAACTAAGTGCCATCTTTAGAATATATCCTTTTTCGCATCTACATTTTTTATAGATAAATTTCCTCCATGCAAAATTTTCATCTATACATTTGATAAGGCACAATTTGGATTATAGATTATAAACACAAGGTAATAAGACCAAATCCAAATAAACGCTGTTACCGAAACCGTCACACACTATTTATTTATTTGGATTTGGTCTTATTACCTTGTGTTCATCTATACATTAAAAAAAAAATAGTTTTTACATATTACATAATCGTAATCTATAACCAAATAATTGCTGCGGCATGTATATATGTGGTTATCTTTGTATCATTGTTCCTTGTAAGTTTACAATTGAAAGACTGAAAGGTTAGAAATCTTGTGAAACAATTTACAATTACAGAAACTTTTTGAATTTTTTTCCTGTGGTAAATCTTTTCTCCGACTATTACAAAATAATGTATATACTTGATATATGGACATGCTAATAAGGATTTAAAAATTTATTAACAAATGAAAACATTAAGATGCAAGTGTTTCTTTCACAAATAAATCAAACTTCTACTGTTCTTACTGAGATGAAAAATATTGGGAGGGCTTGGCTCATCAGTGGTGAACCCTCCCAGGGGTTTCGCCAATTTAATCACTTATATAGATGGTGCATTATTGCTTTGTATTAATTTATCAACTATAGTACACATAAAAAATTTACACAAAAAAAAAAAAAAAAAATTAATTTCAATTGAAAATTCTATTTACATAATTTCATTTCTTATACTCATTTAAGTGGGCTAAGCACACACCTTTATCAGTGGAAAAACATAGTTATCTAGTACGCCTCTAATTTTGGGGACAAAAATGTATTGCCTTCCCTTCTTTGCAGGAATCTGCTCCAGCCGTGTGTAGGTGTCAGTGGCTTTTGAGGGTCTTTATTTCTTTTGTCATAATATTTGACGACTTATTTAACCAAAACTTTCTGAACATCATATGGACTTGATAAGGCACAATTTGGATTATAGATTATAAACACAAGGTAATTAGACCAAATCTAAGTAAAAAACCATGTGTGACGTTTTGGTAACAACGCTGTTACTGAAATGTCACACACAATATTTATTTATTTGGATTTGGTCTAATTACCCCATGTGATCATATGGGCATGTCAATGTTTTGTTTATAATTAATATAAAAGCATTAGAAACAAAAGGGAACAAGACCAAAATATTGAAAAGCTCATAACATTTCGGTAACAGTATTGTTACCATCCTCCAGACAAAAGTACAGAATGTTGGTAACAACGCTGTTTCTGAAACATTACCAACATTTCAATAATTTGGATTTGGTCTTATTACCTTTTGTTTCTAATCTATAATCCAAATTTACCTTATGATATAAGCATTCAAAAGAGTTCAACGAATTATGATTATAAAAACATTTTCTATCATTTGAGAAATTTTCTCTTGTCTTGATACACAATAATCATTTTAAGATAAATTTACACCTTCTTTTCCAGAATTGGAGTGTTTTACTATTTATGATGAATTCTGATTTTTACTTGAGGAAGTTTTTCCAAGTTGGAATTATGATTATAAAAACATTTTCTATCATTTGAGAAATTTTCTCTTGTCTTGATATATGATAATCATTTTAAATAGATAAATTTACACCTTCATTTCCAGAATTGGAGTGTTTTTACTATTTATGATAAATTCTACTCCTTACTTGAAGTTTTTCCAAGTTGGAACCATGATTATAAAAATGTTTTCTTATTATTTGAGAAATTTTCACTTGTCTTGATACATGATAATCATTTTAAGTAGGTAAATTTACACCTCCTTTTCCAGAACTGGAGTGTTTTTCTATTTCTGATAAAAGAATACTCCTTACTTGAAGTTTTTCCAAGTTGGGAGCTAGCTCCAGTATATGTTGAGGCCAAGAGAACAGGTGAAGGTTGAGACTTCATGTTAATCAAGGAGCAATAGACTTTTTGAATCTGTAAATCTCTCTCTCTCCTCTTTCCAACTCCCATTTCAAATCCTTCAAGTAAATATTTACGGTTTATTCTCAGTGTATCTGTAGGATAGTTGTTTCTCTTGTAAAAATCATGAGCAATTCAACAAAGGTATAAAAAATTATTACATACCAGGTGATATAGTTTGTTCAAAAGGTTGCTTCTCTCCAAATTATGAAATACTAATCACACATTCCACAATCTCTCTTGTTATAATGCTTCAGAGCCTTCCTTTAGCCATTGAAGATTGTATAGATGTGGGAGAAAGATTTGCTTCTGGTAAAAACTGCTGGGTATAGATATACAGTAGAACATACTCCATGAGATGACACTCGCACTAGAGGAGACCTCTCTACAAAGGACAGGTGTCATTTGTAAAATTACCCTTTTTTACTATTTTTAAACTCTCCGGTAAGAGGACACCTCTCCTTAAAGGACACTTTGGCTCTGCAATTAGGTGTTGTCCTTTACAGGGAGGTTCTAATGTATTGTGAAAAAAAAAAAAGTATAAATGTGAAATTGTATTGGGATAAGGTGGATAAATTAAGAAAAAGGCATCTCCTTATCGTGCAACCATCAGAAACTTTCAGTTACACGATAAGGAGATGACTTTTTCTTAGTAGATATATTGGTTTCTAAAAATATTTTTGCAAATAATTATATTAAAAACATTTCAAAATATAACTATAATTTATTTTTGAGATGAATTTGTGATTCAACTTTTAAAGAGAAATTAGATGAGAATCTAGGGTTGATAAACTTGAATACACGGTGATGAGCTAGAAATTGTAGAGTTCATCCTTTATTGCTACTATAATAGCATCTTCTGAATCAGAATTATATTCTTCAGGTTTATAAATAAGGTTCGAGTTATCACAAAATACAAGTTTCATGGAATCTAGTAAAAGGAAGTTCAAATTTCATCTCAATGAGCAAACTTGCAAGCTGATGCTGCAAGGAAAATAGATAGCGAAAAATAAAAGATAAGTGAAAGGGTACAAATTGGATTAAAGATTAGAACTACAATAAGATCAGATCCAAATAAATTAATAGTGTGTGACATTTCTGGAACAATGCTGTTACCCAAAATGTCACACACTATCAATTTATTTGGATTTAATGATAAGGCACAATTTGGATTATTAAAATATACAAGTATCAGAGTCATCAACAATCAACAATTCTGTCACCGTTTGCTTTTGTGAATGGAATAAATACCCAAATATGGCCATTTATTAGAAGCATCGGTGGTTCAGTGGTAGAATGCTCGCCTGCCACGCGGGCGGCCCGGGTTCGATTCCCGGCCAATGCATTTTTTTTACAATTTTTAAAACTCATTTATATTATTAAAATATACAAGTATCAGAGTCATCAATTCTGTCATCGTTTGCTTTTGTGAATGGAATGCTTTTACGTAATATACGTAACTAATATGACTGAAATTTTAGCAGTATGTATAGTAGAATCTGGAAAAACTTCTATTGAATATTTCAGGTCTCTATCCCGAATATTCTTCGAGTTATTTGCAAATTTGCTCTTTCGCTCGCAAGCAGCGCCTCTAGCGGTGAAGATGGGAGTTTTTTTTTTTTTTTTTGCTTATCCCTAGTACACGTGGTACAGGCCATGATAATCATGGTGGGTAGTTAGCGACGGCTTTTTACTGTAAGCGCACCACATGTCTACACATGTGAAAGCAGTTCGACTTTGCACTTACAAATTTACCAGAGCCCCGTTTGGTTACGTGCACTCGCTGGTGGGGTTGGACCTTTGCAAGAATCGGGGGGCCATTGGAGCATTTAAAAAAAAATTTTTTTAACAGAAAAAAGTGTCCAATGCGGGAATCGAACCCGGGTCGTAGTGGTCGAAAACCAAACGGTTTAACCAGCCTTCCACCGACCCCCAGGGAGGTAATATCAGCTGACCTAATGTACATGTAAAACGTGTTTTAACAGGACATAGAAAAAAATATGGAAGAGATATTTGTCGCATTTTTAGCCAAGAAAAATTGAAATTGACAGGTTCTGGGCAAAAATAGTTATTTTTTTTAGTCAGAAAATGATTATGACAATATTGCTGTATCATATTTGATTATCAGATACAAAATTATATCCGGAAAAATTCCAAAAAGCAGAGACCACGGGTAAAGCCAGTTCATTTTTAGTATGCAGGAACAAAATTCTAACAGAAAAACATTCATTCGAGCAGAAGACACAAAGCCAGATCATCTCTCTATAAAAAATATCGCTTCTCAGACACAAAGTTTGGAGCGGGACGTTTCACAAGAGTGACATCCACGGCGCCAATTTATAATTGTAACGAATAGTATTTGAATAAAAGCATTTAATCGGGTAAAACCCGGGCGTTGCCCGGGTCATTCGGCTAGTAGATTATAAACACAAGGTAATAAGACCAAACACAAATAAATAAATAGTTGGATTTGGTCTTATTACCTTGTGTTTATAATCTATAATCCTAGTACTTTTGTCAGAAGATAGTAACAATGCTGTTACCGAAACGTCACACACTATTTATTTATTTGGATTTGGTCTTATTACCTTGTGTTTATTTGGATTTAGTTTTATTATCTTGTAGTTTTAAATGATAGATAAACTGTGCTGAAAAATGATTGAGAGCGGTCCCAGTCTCATCCTTCCCGGGAACCACCCCTAAACCAAGGTAACCATGTTTCTATGTGTGTAGTCTTATTTTGTCTTCAGGCTAGTGCGTCTCCGGCCCTGACTGCATGTTGGATGAGGAGCCCACTGTGACCTTGTCGGCTCAATTTTATTACACAACAGACTAGCCAATCTTCTAAACAGGGGTGGGTGGAGTTAGGGATGATTATATGTACTATCATGGTACTTTTGAAGACATTTTCTAGGGATGTGTCATTTATATTATCCTGTTGCACTCATAGGTTAAAAACACAAGGTAATAAAACTCCACCTTTGCCGGTCCCCAAGTCCGGATGAAAAAGGAGGAGGGGGAGCAGTAACAAGCTCACTAAAAAAACCTGGGCTCAGCTGACCCGGCTGTTAGTACCCTGTAAGGGCTCCTAATCCAGGGATACAGGATGAGTAGCGTTTGTACTCCATGTTAGGAGCGGCTGCACATGGCGTCTGTTCCTCATGTCAGAGGTGGCCATTTCTTTTGGAGCTAAGTCGGCCTGCTACTGAGTAGTGCTCCCAGTCTTAATGACAATGGTAAACGCATTCTACTTCACCCAGTCATGATGGTTGTCAAACAGACACCATCAAGGGTCACAGCTTGATACCCTAATATGATTGAGTGGAGATAAGAAAGAAGAAGACAAGGTAATAAGACCAAATCCAAATAAATAAATAGTGTGTGACTTTCAGCGTTATCATCTTCAGACCATTCAGCACTTTTGTCTGAAGATGGTAACAATGCTGAAACGTCACACACTATTTATTTATTTGGTCTTAATACCTTGTGTTTATAATCTATAATCCAAATTGTGCCTTATCATAGAATAAGAATTTTTTTTTTTGCTTATCCCTAGTACACGTGGTACAGGCCATGATAATCATGGTGGGTAGTTAGCGACTGCTTTTTTACTGTAAGTGCACCACATGTCTACACATGTGAAAACAGTTCGACTTTGCACTTACAAATGTGCCAGAGCCCCGTTTGGTTACTTGCACTCGCTGGTGGGGTTGGACTTTTGCAAGAATCGGGGGTCATTGGAGCATTTTTTAAATTTATTTTTAAAACTAAAAGAATGTAAGAATAAAGAATGAATATAGAATGAAAGAAAGAATAAAGGATGATAAAAGAGGCAATAAAAAAAAGCCAAACATCAGGCCACCAACTTTACAGAGTTGCCTTCTAAAACATATATTTAAAAATATAAAATTATATTTACGATACAAATATAGGATGCATTAGCTGCCATCTGTTATATAAGAAATTAAAACTATTTTAGAGATGTAAGATTTATTTTAAAATGAAGACAATTTTCTACTGTCCTTACTGTAATGATAAATTACTGGGAGGGTCTGATGAAACCAGGGTTCACCACTAATGAGCCAGGCCCTCCCATTTATCATTGCAGTAAGGGGGGCTGTAGAAAATTGTCTTCATTTTAAAAAGAATTGTCTCTAAAGTAGTTTCAATAAACATATCTATACCGCATGTGTTTCTTTTCAACGAAAAATCCAAATTTATTTTAAGGAGAAACAATGATTATTTCCAACCTTAGAGATGAGGTATGAAAGGATTCCCATCCCTGGACACTTTTATTTTTCTGTTCATCATTACTCTTCACAATTCATCCTTTCATACCTTATCGCTAAGGATGGAAATAATCATTGTTTCTCCTTAAAATAAATTTGGAGGAGATGCTGGGTAAATTAAGGAAGACAAGCTGAAGATCGCCGAGAAGACCAAGAGGCCATGGGTGCTGTGATCTACATTTTCAGAGACAGACTCCAGGATTCCACCGCGGTGTCAAAGCCAAGACTTCCTTCCAAGATGACGATGTCCCTATAGACGCCGACACGACAACAAAGCCACTCTTTATGCCAGTAGAGGAAGGCATTGAAGGAGGGAGATATGGAGGGACTATGTGGCCCACCCTCAGTAGAGGAAGACATTGAAGGAGGGAGATATGGAGAGACCATGTGGCCCACCCTCAGTAGAGGAAGGTATTGAAGGAGGGAGATATGGAGAGACCATGTGGCCCACCCTCAGTAGAGGAAGGTATTGAAGGAGGGAGATATGGAGAGACCATGTGGCCCACCCTCAGTAGAGGAAGACATTGAAGGAGGGAGATATGGAGAGACCATGTGGCCCACCCTCAGTAGAGGAAGACATTGAAGGAGGGAGATATGGAGAGACCATGTGGCCCACCCTCAGTAGAGGAAGGTATTGAAGGAGGGAGATATGGAGAGACCATGTGGCCCACCCTCAGTAGAGGAAGACATTGAAGGAGGGAGATATGGAGAGACCATGTGGCCCACCCTCAGTAGAGGAAGACATTGAAGGAGGGAGATATGGAGAGACCATGTGGCCCACCCTCAGTAGAGGAAGACATTGAAGGAGGATATATGGAGAGACCATATGGCCCACCCTCAGTAGAGGAAGGTATTGAAGGAGGGAGATATGGAGAGACCATGTGGCCCACCCTCAGTAGAGGAAGGTATTGAAGGAGGGATATATGGAGAGATCATATGGCCCACCCTCAGTAGAGGAAGACATTGAAGGAGGGAGATATGGAGAGACCATGTGGCCCACCCTCAGTAGAGGAAGACATTTAAGGAGGTAGATATGGAGAGACCATGTGGCCCACCCTCAGTAGAGGAAGACATTTAAGGAGGTAGATATGGAGGAACCATGTGGCCCACCCTCAGTAGAGGAAGACATTGAAGGAGGGAGATATGGAGGGACCATGTGGCCCACCCTCAGTAGAGGATGACATTGAAGGAGGGAGATATGGAGAGACCATGTGGCCCACCCTCAGTAGAGGAAGACATTGAAGGAGGGAGATATGGAGAGACCATGTGGCCCACCCTCAGTAGAGGAAGACATTGAAGGAGGGAGATATAGTCCCTAATGCAGACTTTTTGTAGAATCCTTGCACCACATCAGCCTGCTTCATTCAGTGTTTAGCCAGGTGTGCTGCCACCTTGTTAGATGGGAGGCAGTGAAACTTATCTAACTAGGCAGTCAGTGGGCGGCACCGGCTGCCACTTGTGTCACCACTCCTGGTGCAATTAACAGCAGTCCAAACTTTAATGCCATGTGCTACTAGGCTGTTTCAATGGAAGATGGGCCAACTCTCGGATTATAAATATTAAACACAACAAATCCCCAACTAGAATAAAAAAAAAAGAACATTCCAACTTGACAAAGCACAATTTGGATTATCGATTAGAACTACAAGAAAATAAGACCTAATCCAAATAAATTAATAGTGTGTGACATTTCAGTAACAGCGTTGTTACCGAAACGTCACACACTATTAATTTATTTGGATTAGTTCTTATTTTCCTGTAACATTCCAACTTCTTTAATTCAACACTCCAAGGGATCAGGTTTATGGGTGTAAAAATAACCTGAGGGACATCTCTGCTAATATGGAAATACTTCACCATGACTCAACAACAACCTTCTAATGGACACACATTGGACTACATGGAAATGAAAAAGCAGATGCCTTGACAAAAGCTGCTGCCCAACCCAGTGACAACCAGGACTTTGATTATTTCAATTCAAGCCAGAATAGAAAAATGGAGAAGGCCTTCTACCTCACCAGTGGTACCTGCCTGGGGCAATCATCAACCTACCCCGTGGAGATGTCACATGTCTGCCCCGCCTCAAAACAGGACACACCAGGCAGATCGAATTTGAAGGTGGAGTTAGGATCTTCCCAACATGTACCTTCTGCAAAAAGGAGGAAGCAACCCCAGACCATCTACTCAGTTGCAGGGGAGTCACCAAGCACAACTTGTACCACAACTAATCCTAAACAAGATACATGTAGTCTCCATGACAATGTATAATGACACAAGGGATAATAATAAAAAAAAAAAAAGGATTATGGGTTGAATTATAGACAGTTAATTCAGCGCAACATTCACTGCTAACGGACATTTTTCTTGGACATTTTGTTGTCAACACTTGAGGGAGTGTTGAATTGAGGTGCTGGTTAAATAAGCTGGTTGGGATTAAAAAAGATGGTTGAACACAAGGTAATAAGACCAAATCCAAATAAATAAATGAATTTGGTCTTATTACCTTGTGCTTATAATCTATAATCCAAATTATGCCTTTTCAAAGATGGTTGAATTGTCATAAGTGTTGCAAATTATAGCCAAGTTGAATATGAGACATGTAAGTAATAAAGGTCTGTGTGGTGGAGGAGGGATATAAGCTGTCGATTTTCAACAGCCATGACCCAGGATCAAATCCTGCATTGGCCATTTCTTCTTCTGAAAAAAAAAAAAAAAAAAGGCTTCAATGACTCAATTCTTGCAAAAGTCCAAACCCACCAGTAAGTGCAAGTAACCAAACTGGCATACTTGTAAATTTAACTGCTCTCTACATGTGTAGATGGAACTAATCGTAAAAACTCCACCTTTGCCGGTCCCAAGCCCGGATGAAAAAGGAGGGGGAGCGGCAACAAGCTCACTAAAAAACCTGGGCTCAGCTGGCCCGGCTGATAGTACCCTGTAAAGGCTCCTAATCCAGGGATACAGGGTGAGGAGAGTTTGTACTCCATGTTAGGAGCGGCTGCACATGGCGTCTGTTCCTCATGTCAGAGGCGGCCATTTCTTTTGGAGCTAAGTCGGCCTGCCACTGAGTAGTGCTCCCAGTCTTAATGACAAAGGCAAACACATTTTATTTCACTCAATTAGAATAAGAAAGAAGAAGACTAATCTTAATAGCAGTACCCACCATTGCGCCTGTACATGGGATTAATAAAAGTAAAGAATGGCTATGTGTCTAATAAAACTTAACATCAATACAACAATGCGGTCATAACTCAAAAAGATACAAATAGAGTAAACCATTTCAAATATTTGTGGTACAGTTAAACCTGTCTATAGCGCCCCCTCTAAATAGCGTCTTCCTCTCTATAGCGCCCAATTTTAAACATTTTACATTAAAAGTGACCTGTCTATAGCACCCCCTCTCTATAGCACCCTATTTTGGATATATAGACAGGTAATAATAAAGCTAAACCCTAGTGGCTAGTGAATCTGGATAGGTGGAATTGTGGTGAGGCAAGCAAGGAACCGTGGTTATTTCCACCTCAGCAGAGATGCATTAAACATGAGAGAGATGCTGAGTCACAAGGTCATCCTTTCTCACATCCAGGAATGTCCACTCAGGAATCCTACTGCCATAGTGGTCGGTTAACAACAGATCGTTTACTGACTGGGAACATTAGGTAGACTTGCTGCAAAACCTGCTTCTTTTATTTTCACCGGAGAGTGGCGCAAGGACTATAAAATCAATCCTCTTGCTACATACAAGTGGGACAGAAATTACAAGGTAATAAGACCAAATACAAATAAATAGTGTGTAATGTTTTGGTAACAGCGTTATTACATTAATCAGATAAAAGTACTGAAAATACTTACAATCAGACAAAAGTATCATTCAGTACTTTTGTCTGATGATGATAACAACGATGTTACTGAAACTTCTCATACATTTATTTGGATTTGGTCTTATAACTTTGTAGTTCTAATCTATAATTCAAATTGTGACTTATCACAAGTGACAGAAAAGTAAAAGAATTGGTTGCTGAGGCATTATTTTCTCTACTAAATAGAGGAGGAAACTCTGTTGCCAAATGCTGTATGTAGCTAGCCAACATGTACAGCTTACAAATTTGAAGAGACGAGAGAATTCACTAGATTCCAGAACTGTAAAAAAAAAACTCCAGTGAGAGCTGCCACCTATGCAAAGTCAGCAGTTCAACCTCCAATAAGAGACCACCTCCAGGAGAAACCAATAACCCCTCAATTGCCAGTTCCAAGCCCAGATGAAAAAAGAGGGAGCAGTACCAAGGCTGGGTTCAGCTGGGCAAGTGCCCCAGGCACCATGGTTGATCAGCATCTTTGCTCCAAGTTGGAGTACAAGACATCTGTCAGAGGTTTTATATTGAAGTTTGGCCTGCGACTGAGGAGTGCATCAAGAGTCTTAATGGTTAAAGCTTCTTTCAATCCTGAAGCTCTGCAGACTTGAAATTTTTTATTTTTTATTATCCATAGTACACAGGTAAAGACCATGATAATCATGGTGGGTAGTTAGCAACAGCTTTTACTATAAGTGCACCACATGTCTACACATGTGAAAAGGAGTTCGATTTTTGCACTTACGAATGTGCCAGAGCCCCGTTTGGTTACTTGCACTCGCTGGTGGGGTTGGACTTTTGCAAGAATCGGGTGCCATTGAAGCATTTCTTTTTAATTAGAAAAAGTGCCCAATGCAGGATTTGATCCTGGGGCATAGCAGTCGAAAACCAATAATTTAGACCACCCTTCCACCGACCCCCCAGACTTTAAATGATTGAGAAGAGTTAAAGAAGAAGAAATAATTTCCATTCTTTCAACGAAGTTGTGCCGGGCTGTCCTCACAACACCAGCTAGGGGAACAAAACCTTCCACTTGATGGATTATCAAGGTTAGACACCAGCTAGCAACCAAACAAGTAAACCTTGTAAAATACCAAAGTCAGTTACTACCATGGCCTCCTGTACCATGGATATCCTTAGGATAAGTTGAAAAAGGAACTGGATAAAATGGAAGTCCAATATGAAAATGTTCCAATTTAGCCAAGCGGCTGCTGTACAGGCTGGCATTCCATCTTTTACATGTGTTCCCAAGACAATAACACTGAGGCAAATCTAGAATAACTTGGGGAAGCCAAAAACAAGATGGTGAAGGGTCAGCACTAATCATACTATAACTAATCCTGAAAAGAAGTGGATGGCATAGAGTTGAGGGGCTTTCAAGGTGAAGCAATTCCAGCACCAAAGTGTAGCATCTTGGTCCAATAGGACTTCTAGCAGGTTGGAAAATGGCACTTCTACCGGACATTCTATTTAAGGTGAAATCATCTCCAGGTATAAAAGAAACAGGCCACTCTATGTAGACATTCTACGTTGGACAATTGACAATTCAAACGATTTTATTCATTCTTCTAATCAATTGTTACAGAAAAAGAATCAAATAAAGGATAATATATAATAAAGGGTAGATAAAATGTAGGGAATACAAGGTAATAAGATGGTAGCAACGCTATTACTGAAACGTCACACACTATTTATTTATTTGGATTTGGTCTTATTACCTTGTGATTATAATCTATAATCCAAATTGTGCTTTATCAAAATATATAGTTAAGTATATGTACAAATTTCTTCAGCAAAGGAGGCTTCCCCACATTTAAAGAGTTCAGACAGTCTTCTTGAACACTTTCTATGTTGGAGAGTTTGTTGGAAAGATGGAGACGTCCATTGAAACAATTCCCTCTGATGTAAGAACAGATGGTCAAGAGGTTATGTAAAACTCTATTTTCTATCCTTTTAAATTGGAGCTCTCATCTGTGAAGTGTAAAATTGTCTGATAAAGGTATATACAATTAGGAATATAGATTCTCTACTTTCTCAACAAAATTATCAACCTGCAGCCCCAAAACACATTATTGACTCTATTGACTCATGCATTGATGAGCTCTACTCATCCCCAGCATACACCATCAACAAGCTCTACAAGCTTGATGCCCTAATATCATTGAGTGGAGAGATAAGAAAGAAGGAGAAGAATATAGATGAGAAATATAAGGTTACAAGACCACATCCACTAAACTATGTGATGTTTCAGTAACAGTATTGATACCATCTTCAGACATTCAGTTCTGGTCAATTTAAACCATGATGTAGGGCTGGTATAGGAACCAAATACACAAGTGTGATCTTGGTTCATTTTAGATGAGTTTCTTCCAATATTTGGTTTGAAGCTACTTTCAAGGAACCATGATAAGGCACAATTTGGATTATAGATTATAAACACAAGGTAATAAGACCAAATCCAAATGAATAATTAGTGTGTTACGTTTCGGTAACAGCGTTGTTACTATCTTCAAACAAAAGTACTGACAAAAGTACCAAATACATTCAGTACTTTTGTCTGAAGATGGTAACAATGCTGTTACCGAAACGCCACACACTATGTATTTATTTGGATTGGGTCTTATTACCTTGTGTTTATTTCAAGGAACCACAAACTACAAATGCGGAACAAAGGAAAAAAAAAAGGAAATTTAAAACTGAAACAAATTATTCAACTAAGCCAGAATGATGAAAAGTGGAAAAATAGGAAGGTGCCAGTTTGGACTAAGGACTATTGGACTATTTGGTCCAAACCCACTGTGCATGGATATCACAGGTGACATAAGGTCAATGGAGATCCTCACACCCTGCCAACTTGGTCCAAGAAGAAAAGGAAGAGCAGTAACAAGTTTGCTCTCAGTCCAGCTAGTGGTCTGGCTCATGGTAAAGGGGAGTTACTGTGTACATGGCAGGTGTCAGAGGATGTCAGAGGAGGCCATGTAATACAGTAGAACCTCCCTATAAAGGACAACACCTAATTGCAGAGCCAAAGTGTCCTTTTGAGAGAAGTGTCCTCTTACCGGAGAGTTGTTTAATTGTAAAAATGGTAATTTTGCAAATGGAAACTGTCCTTTATAGAGAGGTGTCCTCTAGTGTGAGTGTCCTTTCATGGAGGTTCTACTGTATGTGCTCCTAGCCTTGACAACTAAAGCAGACACTTATTTCAATCATAAAAGAGTAAAAAATAAATATATATATATATTTTTTTGTACTCTTTTGTCTGATGATGGTAACAATGCTGTTACCGAAACGTCACACCCTATTAAATTATTTGGATTAGGTCTTATTTTCTTGTATTCTATAATCCAAATTGTGCTTTATCATTCAATCATAAAACTTAATAGGAAAGAGGCCAGGGAAGAACCCTGTTGTGGGCTACTTAGTAACCAAACCTGAATGAATGAAACCACAGCTATTAGATAGCAGCTGGAATATATATTGAAACTTTATGCAACAAGAAATCTGAGGTAAACCACGAATGGCTGAAGACCAATTGTGTTATTATTTGTCCCAAATACACAGAGTAGAGACAGCTTGTACTGTAAATACAGTTAAACCTGTCTACAAGGCCCCCTCTAAATAGTGCCTTCCTCTCTATAGCGCCCGATTTTAAATACGTAGTACGATGCGATTTACATTAAAAGTGACCTGTCTATAGCACCATATTTTGGTGAGTCCCAAGAGGGGGCGACAGGTTTAACTGTATATACACCACATATTTACACATGTAGTTCTAGGCCATGATAATCATGGTAGGTAGAGATGTCTTTTACTGTAAATATATACACCACATATCTACACATGTACACATTCTTGACCATATTAATCATGGTGGTTATGATTGTCTATGATTGAAGTGAATTACAAATCTATATGGGGGTCGGTGGAAGGCTGGTTAAACCGTTTGGTTTACGACCACTACGACCCGGGTTCGATCCCCACATTGGACACTTTTTTCTGTTAAAAAAAAAATGATCCAATGGCCCCCCCGATTCTTGCAAAAGTCCAACCCCACCAGCGAGTGCAAGTAACCAAACGGGGCTCTGGCACATTTGTAAGTGCAAAGTCGAACTGCTTTCACATGTGTAGACATGTGGTGCGGTTACAGTAAAAAGCAGTCGCTAACTACCCACCATGATTATCATGGCCTGTACTACGTGTACTAGGGATAAGCAAAAAAAAAAAAAATCTATATATTAAGAAAAAGGCATCTCCTTATCGTGCAACTTAAAGTTGCTGATGGCTTGCTTCATCTATTGGAATACATATCAACTATTCATCAAATAGTTATAGTAATAGTTGATTTTTTTTTCTGATAGATGGCTCTAAACCATCAGCAATTTTCAGTTGCACAATAAGAAGAAGCCTTTTTCTTAATGTATCCACCTTATCCCAGTACAATTTCACATTTGTTCTATTTTTTTTTTCAAATCTATACATAAAAGAAAATAAGACCTAATCCAAATAATTTATTAGTGTGTGACGTTTCGGTAACAACATTGTCACCATCATCTGACAAAAGAATAAAATTATAATGATGGTGACAATGTTGTTGCCGAAACGTCACACACTAATAAATTATTTGGATTAGGTCTATATTCCTTTATTATAATCTATAAACCAAATTGTGCTTTATCAAATCTATACATGTTTAAGGCAGTTTGTATTTTACTAGAGCCCTGGCAATCAGTGGTGGTGGGGATTGGACTTGAATCAAGGGGTCAGTAAAGTTATAAAATCAAAATGGCTCAATGTGGGGTTGTTGTAGGAATGGTGGGTTTAGGAAATCACTTTGAAATGACAGAAACTGCTGGATCAACAAGTCCTTGAAGTTGGCACACTGAATACTAACTGATATAACTACCATCGCGATATTGGAGAGGAGTGGACTTCAGGAATTGGTTTAACCATGGAGATAAGTACCACCACCACCACACTGAACCTCCCCACATAGCCATGCTGAAGGCTTCAACAAAAGCAAACCCATCTGTCTAAACCTGGCTACATGGTCAACACAAGGTAATAAGACCAAAGTGAATATCAATGTTGATGCCATCACTTGAAGATTCCGTTTTAAAGAAACTTGAATCTCTCCTCTATTTCAAGAAGTTGAGAAAACACAGCATTAAAAGGGGTAAGTTCTTTTTCTCACATCTATTTTCTTCAATTCTGTAAAAAAGCATCAAGTAATTCCTAATGCATTTCTCATTACAAATAGATGGAATTTTCAAAAAATCTGATTTAAAATTGAAAAAGACTATCACTTGAACACAAGGTGATAAGACCAAATCCAAATAACGTGTGCAACGTTTCGGTCACAGCATTGTTACCCTCATCAGACAAAAGTACTGAATCCAAAATTGGATTTGGTCTAATTATCTTATTTTTTTAATATAAAATTCAAGTTGACCCCCCTTTTTTTTTTTTGGCTTATCCCTAGTACACGGTGCAGGCCATGATAATCATGGTGGGTAGAAGTTGACGACTGCTTTTACTGTAAGTGCACCACATGTCTACACATGTGAAAAGCAGTTTGACTTTGCATTTTAGCTCCATTTGGTTACTTGCACTCGCTGGTGGGGTTGGACTTTTGCAAGAATCAAGGGCCATTGGAGCATTTTTTAAAAAAGTAAGTTGAACCTAATCCATTGTGCCATTTTTAATTTGAGTTCACAAAACCCCTTGTATCAAATCACAATGATAAACTAATCAGAGATGAGTTGTTCTTATCTAGAGATATTGGATAGAATCTTTAAAGAAACTCATCTCTGGATGGATTTAGCTTTCATCTCAACCTTTTTTTTATAATTATCCCTATTATACATGGTACTGGCCATGATAATCATGGAAAAAAAAAAAGAGTTGGTGGACGAGTAGGTAACACCCTCGATTCCTGACAATCATGAACTGGGATCAAATCCCGCGTTAACATTTTGTTTAATAACCTTCACATATTATTTATTGTTGCAAATATCATAAACTAGGTTGTTCTTTTTGAGCGATATAAAGTGATTTTGGAACAAGAGTGATAATCATTATGGATAGTTAGCGACTGCTTTTACTGCAAGTGCACCACATGTTTACACACGTGTGATACCAATTGTGTCCACACAATACAATCTTTAAAGAAACTCATTACTGAATATTTAACTTTTATTTATTTTTTAAAAAATATTTTCCCTTAATACACATGGTACTGGCCATGATAATCATGGTGGATAGTTAGCGACTACTTTTACTGCAAGTGCATCACATGTCTAGCCATATTGAACGCATTTTGCACTTACAAGTTTGTCAGAGTCCCTATTTCGTTAGTTGCATTCAAGATGGGATTGGACTTTTGGAAGCATCAGGGGCTATTAAAGCAATTTTTCTTCAGAAAAAAAAAAGGGGGGGGGGGGGGGGGGAGTCCAACATGGGATTTGAACCCGCATCGTAGCTTTTGAACATCAACAGTTGATACCAAACTCCACCTTTGCCAGGCCTAAGCCTGGATGAAAAAGGAGGAGGGGGAGCAGTAACAAGCTTACTAAAAAACCTGAGCTCAGCTGGCCCAGCTGATAGTACCCAGTAAGGGCTCCTAATCCAGGGATACAGGATGAGCAGCGTTTGTACTCCATGTTAGGAGTGGCTGCACATGGCGTCTGTTCCTCAGGTCACAGGCGGCCATTTATTTTGGAACTAAGTCAGCCCAATACTGAGTAGTGCTCCAATCTTAAAGATAAAGGCAGACGCATTCTACTTCACCCAATCATGATGGTTGTCATTTTGACTGGATTGACTCATCCATTGATGAGCTCTACTCATCCCCAGCAAACACCATCAAAAGTGTCAAACTCTACAAGCTTTATACCCTAATATGATTGAGTGGGGATAAGAAGAAACAGTTAATACCACTCTTCAGCAACAAGCCTCTACAATTGGGAACTTAGAATTAAGATGATAGAACCACATTGCTGTTATATTAGACTATAATGCGGCTATGATTATAGAATGACGTTTAACAAGTTTTATGGCAAATCTTTCTTTTTACAGAACGAAAAATTGTAATTTATTTTAAGGAGAAATAACGACTATTCCTATCCTTAGGGATGAAGTATGAAAGAATGAATTGTGAAGAGTAATGATGAACGGAAAAATAAAAATGGACATGGCATGTGCCCGGTAAGCGGAACACTGTGGGTTCGGTTCCCATCCCTGGACACTTTTATTTTTCCATTCATCATTACTCATCACAATTCATCCTTTCATATGATAAGGCACAATTTGGATTATAGATTATTAACACAAGGTAATAAGACCAAATCCAAATAAATAAATAGTGTGACGTTTCGGTAGCAGCGCTTTTACCATCTTCAGACAAAAGTACTGAAAGTATTCATTCAGTTCACAAAACTATATTCAGTACTTTTGTCTGAAGATGGTAACAAGGCTTTTACCGAAACGTCACACACTATTTATTTATTTGGATTTGGTCTTATTACCTTGTGTTTATCCTTTCATACTTCATCCCTAAGGATAGGAATAGTTGTTATTTCTCCTTAAAATAAATTACGATTTTTCGTTTTGTAAAAAGACACATTAGAGGTAAAACTTGTTAATCATCGTCATATTAGACTATGTGATATTCAAGAAACATCTGCCCTAGCAAGGCTGATACATTTTTGTCTATACCATTTATATAAAAATGACCCCATTGTGCTTTTTAATATGAAACCATAAGCTGTTTACAACACTTTCATAGCATTTAAAAACTACAAAATTTATCAACACAAGGTTATAAGACCAAATCCAAATAAATAAGTAGTGTGTGACGTTTCAGTAACAACATGTTTATAATCCAAATTGTGCCTTATCATTACAAAATTTATCTTAAATTATTTCATATCATTACTAAAGATTTCAACCATAAGGTATAACTCTGCCTTTGTCAGTCCCAAGCCCGGATGAAAAAGGAGGAGGGGGAGCAGTTACAAGCTCAGTAAAAAAACTGGGCTCAGCTGGCCTGGTTGATAGTACCCTGTAAGGACTCCTGATCTAGTGACACAGGATGAGTCTGTACTCCAAGTTAGGAGTGGGTGTACATGGTGTCTGTTCCTCATGTCAGAGGTGGCCAATTCATATTGGTGCTAAGTCGGTTTGCTACCGAGTAGTGTTCCTACCCTTAAAGACAATAGCCTTAAAGACAAAAGCAGACTACTTCATCCAATCATTATGGATGTTCATGCAATGCATCGGGCATTGCCGAACAGACATCTACACCGACCCAGCTGTGGTCATCGAGGAGATAAAGAGGCCTTCAGGATCGGGTCTAGACTTGAAGTCCAGACCTGGGACATGAAAAAAAAAATTATGGATGTCAAATCTCCTTTGATAAGCTCTATTCATCCTTAGCAGACACCATCAAAAAGCTCAACAAGCTTGATACTCTAATGTGATTGAGATAAGAAAGAAGGTGTAATGGAATGCGGAAGAACAATCAGTAAGAAAGACAAATTGGCCGTGATGAAAAATTAATCTCTTTTTGATATAGAAAATGAAAAAGATTAGGCATGGATGTTTCTTATATACACAAACCCAAACTTCTACTATCTTTGATATGACTATATTTGAGCAGGTAGGAAGTTTGACTATCATGTTTATTACCTGCCTGTGTAAAACACTATTACTTGATCAGGTAAGAGCTGATAGAAAGAATTGTCAGTTAGAATAATATGCCCTGTCAAAACTTCATACCTCCTTATTACCTTAATTTCAGTAATTGTAACATAATTTTAATCTTTTTTTAGTTGTGAAAGTGTTTTACAATAAGCCTAATCATTTGAAAAGGTGCTACATTACACATGTGCTAATGTTTACATTTGTGTGATTGATTATATTATTTTTAAAAAGTTCTGTTTAGTTATATATGTTATTATCGCATTTTTCGCGTGCAGCGAAATCTATTTAACCTCATGGAAATTTATGGAATTTTTATTTTTAATCATAATTATGAAAAATGAAATAATGTGTCAATACTTAAAATATTGCAAATGAAACTAATAATAAATAGAAAATTCCCTTTAATATTATACGATTTTAATATTGGTTTCTCTTTAGTAAAAAATGGACATTTAAATCGCTTTCTATTTTGGTTTACCTTTTATGGTAATGTCTACACCATTTCAAACGCTACATAAGTAATTTATGAAATATGGACGTTAACAAAAAATATTTACCTTTCTTTTAACTTTATATTAAAATAGTTTTGAGCAATATTTATCAATATTCAAACGTTTAAACGGGATGCCATCTTTATTTGCAGTAGAAAGGCGTTGTCAAATACAAATGAGATAGAAAATTATAATAATAAAGAGATTTTAAACACAAGTGGCTCTGTGACCTTTAAAAATATTTTTTTTTATTCATCTAGCTGAAAAATGTTTAAATGTTAAAATATAAAGAATATGGATGGTAAATACCTTTCTTCAGAAATTTTATTTAAATTTATATTAATTTATCTCTGAATTGCATTTCCAAATTAAAATAAGTCTTGATTTTTTGGTGTAGTTTCATTTTACTAAAACTAAATATCTTAATTTTTTAAAGTTTGTTTCAGATGAAAAACTTTATTAAAAGCTTTTATTTTACTTGCTTCCATGTAGTTTAGTATACTTCTAAAGCACGTAGAAATCTGAAATTTTGTACACATATTAGAACCTGATGATAATGAATGTTGACACACACACACACACACACACTCGGCCGTGCGGCCACGCGTCGCGCGAGCTCCGTGCTTTTCGCCTCTGGCGAGCGATGAAATGCACCTAAGCATGCCGAGTTCGGCATCGCCAGGGACCTCGGGATCTGCTGGAAAAGAGCCTGGAAGGCCCAGCATCCCATCTCCAACTGGTGGACAGAAATTACAAAAAGATGAGATTCAGAAGACAATCTCAAGAGATAATTCTGAAAATCGTGAAAATGCAAATCCGCCGGCAGGCGTTAAAGATGTAAATCTGGCCGCCGCGCGTGACGTCACGCTCAGCCTGCCGGCCAGTACGTCATTCAATGGCGCTGCCCGTGTCCTGGGAAACTGGGCGGACTGCATTGAAGATTTGGGCCCTGAAGCGGACGACGCTTTTACCGTCGTCAAGGGTAAGAAGAGGCGCCGCGAATCGACGAATTCGCCTACAGCGGCTGCATCATCCTCCAACATCGGAGGTGCAAGGACAAGTCGCCGACCGCAATCTTCGGCAGGATCCGTGCCGCGGGCACAAGAAATAAGAACGACCAGGGCCCACATCTCAGAGGCCCGGGCGCGGCAGGCATCCTCCTCTGAGGAGCACTGTGTATACCTGGAGCACGGCCCCGAGTTACAGCCCTTCCATTACCTGAGAGCGCTCGACAGGATGCTTGGAGGAACCGCCGGAGTCATCCAAGTCTCCAAGGTGAACGGCCACCAACTCCTGGGACAGGCGAACAGAGGCCTGGCCGAGCGCCTCATAAACGAGGGCCTCGAGGTTGAGGGCACACTCCTCAGGGCCTTTCCTTTCCGCAAAAGAGCGGAAAGGATAACAGTGGGCAACCTCCCCTTCTTCGTGGAGGACTCCGCCATCATCAGTGCCCTAAAACCTTATGGGCGCGTAACATCAATTGCGCCCAAACTGATGAAGGCCGGCCCATACACCTACAACGACGGCCGCCGTGAGGCGTTCATTGTCCTCCACGATGGAATGACTACCGAGAGGCTCCCCACCCGCCTCGATATTCCGATCAAAGGCGAGGCCTGGCCCGCCTACCTATCATCGGGCATCAAGTGCTCCAGATGCCACGGACAAGGGCACCGGAGGGCCAACTGCCCCCTGCTTGCAGGGCGGGCCAACACCACCAGATCGGCCCCACCAGCTTCCCCTGCCGGCCTACAACCAACAACCACCCCTGCACCGCCTCAGCGGCCTACGCCCCAGCATTCAGCACCGGCGCCTCCCTTGGAGATCTCCGGTGCCTCGCCCGCGGCCCGAGCTGCAATCCACCCAGCAGGCGCACCCCGACCATCACCAACAGCGCCCTCGGCCTCACCTACGGAGGAGACGCCTCCTGCCCCTCCACCTGTGACCCCTGATCCGTCATCGCAGGCTCCTAGAGATCCCGCATCCCAGGAGATCCTCGGGCCTGCAAACATCACTCAAGACATCGAGATGACTGCCGTGGAGGAGTCCATCCCTCCCTCCGCGTCATCAAATAAGAAGTGCACGAGAATTGACCTCGCAGCCTTCATAAAGAGAAGTCCCAGCGTGTCCTTCGCTGGAACTGACGCCCTTGGCCTTGGGCGGGAGGAGGTTCTGGACCTCCTCTCCTCAAGGACCAAGGCACATAAGCGCGGTCGCCATCTGACCCCTCCGCAGAGCAATGCTCTTGCCGGCCTAGTAAACCAAATCCTCGACCTAAGGCCCGGAGGAGATAGTAATAGTACTATTTATAAGGTCCTGCGACAGGTCTTGTCGGAGCTGAGGACCGGTACAGCCGCAGTGCCTCCAGCACCCACACTGCCTGCGCCTCGGCCTGCTGAGCCAGCACCACCCGCTCCCCAAAAGAGGGAGTCGACGCCGGCCATGGCCACACCTCCGCCTCCCCCATCTGCCCAAATGGAGGTTGATCCAATCGATAAACGTTGCAAGGAATTGCAACTTTTGACCTTTGAATTGATGAAGGAATTAAATCCGAAGCCCTTACCCCAATTTTACTCTTTCGAGCTTGACCTCGTGGAAGCGGTGTTATACCCTGAGGATAGGGAGGACTTCCTCGGAAGATTTTCGCCGGGGGACAAGAAAGTTCTCGCCCAAATCCTGGATAAGCTTTCCACTCGGGACTTGGACTCCCTTACTCTCAGGGGACTATCTGAGCTTAGGGCCGCCTTGCCGCCCTGACCTCCTGTTGAAATCATTTGGGCTCGGAGAAGCGGTGGAGGACCCGCTCTTCGCCTGGTCCAGGACCCTCCAGCGCCGAGGTCTCCTACCTTCGTCCCCTTTGTAAATTTGACCATAAATGTATATTTTTAATTCTATATGTATTTATTTTCCTCTTCTCTCTCTCTCTCTCTCTCTCTCTCTCATGTGAGATGTAAAATTGTCTAGATGACAATAAATAATTTTTAATTGTCACACACACACACACACACACACACACACACAAATTTTTAAACTTTAAACTTTAAACTTTTAAACAAATTTCTAAATTGCATTTTAAAATTTAATTTTAATATGCTTTCAAATCACATAGAAGTATTGTAAGGCGGGAATTCCTGATGTCTTCTGTCTGGGATTCATGACAACTCTTTTGTTCTCAGGGTGTTCACGATATATACGTGTGGAGTTGGCTTTAGCTGCCTCCACAAAGCTCACCCACAGTACCTAATAGAAAACTGGTGGACAATGGTGAAGCTGCCTCGACAAGAACGAAGTGGACGTCGAGTATTCATCATTGTCAAACCAACCCATCTCTTCACCTTTCTTTTATTACCTCTTCTATTTTTTATGTATATAATTTATTATAATAAATTTCCTTTTTAAAATAAATAATCAGCTATTTTTGTTTTAATATTTTCAAATAATATTCGTTAATTTAAATAATATTTCTAATAATAATTTTAATGATAATTTTATTTTTTATTTTTACAGTTGGAATATTTTTTAAAAAATATTTTTTTTTTTACTCTGTTAAAATAAAAATTTTGGAGAGAAATTTGAGGAAGAAGATAAGATAGAGAGAGAGTAGGCAAATAGCAGTAGTGGAGAGTTCAGGAGAGCTTCTAAGAAATCAGTCAAAAATGTAGTCTTTCAAATATTAGTGGAAGAAATTTTCCCCAGTCCTCCAACTAAAGCACCAAATAAGATAAGTAGTGTTTCATAATATTTTTTTTAAACAAGTTAAATTTATGCATACTTTCCCAATTTATTCTTATTGCCCCCCCCCCCTTTTAATTTATTTTAATTCTTTCTTATCTGTCTGTGACCATTGCAATAGATAAATAAAAATAATAATTTCTTTTGAATCTCAAATTTGACTCTGAGTCATTAATTTGATTTAGAGTCAATTATTTTTTTTTATCCTCAATGCGCGCAGGATATTTTACAAGTTATATTTGTGATTTCAGGAGAAAGGTTCTTGTCTCTTCATACCCTGCTATAAAAACACATAAATTATATATATTCTGCACGCACTGGGGTTAATTGATTCTTTGACACAACGCCAATTAAGCATTCGGAGCCACAGTTGAAATTAAAGAAAAAAATATATTTATTAATCTATAGGAAATCAAACAATAAAGGCAATAGGAATAAAATCGAGGAGAATATACATATAATTAACTTTGCATCCTATTGAAATAAAAATATATAAGAAATTTTACTTATATTTTTGGTGCTTCAGTTGAAGAGGGAATTGGAAGTGTTCTTCCACTTAATCTTTATAGCTACATTTTTGGACGATTTTTCTTAAAATATGCCTAAATTGAAAATCCTTCAGTACACCTTCTTCTCCTTTTCTCCTACTGCTCTTATCTCATTCTGCCCTAAAAAAATCAAATTTTACGCCAAATTTCCTATATAACCAAGTAACAATTTTTCATTTAATAAAAAAAAAAAAATTCTAAAAATATTCGAACCATTAAAAAAATTAAATTCTATTTTTGAAAAATTAATAATATTATTTGGTTTCAAAATTCAAACTATCATAGACGCGTGTGATTATTTTTAAAAATAAACAATTTCTACTGTCCTTACTGCAATGAAATTGCTCATTTTTTAAAAAGAATCATACGCGTCTATAATAATATATGTAGTTTCGAATTTGGATAACAGATGGCGCGCTAGTGCATCATAATTATTTGGTTTGTTCTGTAAAATAAGTTTAGATTGAAATTTATTAATATTAAAAATAAAAATTAATAACTGATTACTTATTCTAAATGGAAGAGGGGTACCATAAACATAAATATATATACATATAATCTTATATTTAAAAACATAAATAAATAGAAGAAAGGAAAAGAGATGGGTTGTCTTACAAGGATTCATTCTCGACGTCGTCTGTCCACTTCTTTATTGGTATTGTCAAGGCAGCTGCACCATGGTCCACCAGTGTTCCATGGTGTACTGTGGGAGAGGCCTTGTGGTGGTTGCGGAAGTGGGCTCAGCAGTATGAAACTTTCAACACTCGCTCAGTCCAATGAACAATGCAAGTGTACAATTTTTCAGACTTATGGGTTGTCGGAGTGGTCGGGAATGAAGGAATTTCTACATTTCTTTTCAAATCTTATGTGTGGCATGAAATCAAGTCGGACACTGTTGGGGATTGCGAATTGATTTTTTTCTGAAATTGTTCAAGACCCCAAATGAGTTAGAAATCCGAAAAATCAGGTTCGAATTTTGAATCTCCTTAGATTTAAATACCAAAAGCTGTAAAAAGTCGATAAATATTACCTCTAAATATATATTTGGTCGTAGAGGTACAGTCTGAGCTACGCTGAAGAGGCCCGAAACGCGTATGTGATTGACTTTTCTTGATTTATCAAGAAATTGGGTTGTCTAAATATCATGGCACAAGTTATATAAAAGTTTAGTTTCTTTTTTGTTCCACTAGATGGCGCTCTGCCATCTAGAAATGCTCATGTGAGCACTGTCAGGATAGCCTCTTTTATTTTTAATATCAACACCTTACCTTTTTATATTTTATTTTTACTATTTTTCACAGATATATATTTATATATGGTAATTTAAACCAACAACCCTATATTGTATAATACTTATAACAAGATTGTCATGTTGTATATAGAAACACATCTATAAATAATCATACGCATGTTTGACATGTTTCATTGCATCACCATATGTAATGTACTTTGTACAAACTGAAGATGAATAAATAAAACTATGTAATATATTAAGAGCTGAGCTAAGCAAGAGATCGAGAGAGAAATAGAAATCAACCCTAAAGAGGAATTGGGCAGCCCGTTGCCATCAAGGTCAAAGGGTGCAGAATGCCGCAGACGTTCAAAGTTCAAATTCTCACATATCTCCCCCCCTCCTCCTCGGGAATGGTATATAAAAACCTCGGTTTTAGCCCAACTTAGTCAGTCAGTTCACCATCGGCGCGAGCCCTTGTTGGTTGCAGCCAGGTCCACCTTCATCAACCATGTAAAACAGTAAGATCTCTTTAAATCTCCATCTTGCTCTTAGCTCGACTCCTATCTGTTCATGGAACTTTCCTACTACAACTGTGTCTCTTCGTTTTTTGTGTGTGAACATTCCCAAGCTTTCCACTCTGGCTCGACCACGACTGCCTGTACTCTGTGAGAACTGTTAAAGGTCCTACAAGGTGCAGAGAGGTACTGGAAAACTCTCCACGCCCTGCTGTCCCTCTCGGTTACTACAGGTTTGACCCTCGGTTACCACAGCTATAGCTAGAGTCGACAGGATGACCACAACGAAGAAGGTAAGAAGCCTGTCCAGATAGAAGCGACAAAGAGCAAAGATGGAGGAACCAACCCGCCATTCCAACGGAATGACCAAGCAATCTCCCCCCAACGACACAGCCAAAAATCCCGCAAAATAAGCCGGTGAGAAGTTTCCCCCCTTCGGTCTTACAACGCAACCACCTTCCAGGCGACATGCCGCCGTCACCAAACAGAAGTTACAAGCTTCTTCAAGCTCTACATGGAGCGTCTTCCGCGGCATCAGGATGACAACTAAAGACCAAGTCTCCTGACTGAACAATCCTCAAAACTGTGAGTTTTAAAAAACCTTTCTAACTTTCTCTTCATGCTCACAATTTGATTTTCCATCAATTTAATGTTTATTTTCACTGTAATAATTTTAAATCAATTTTTACTATTTTTATATCATATTAATTCAAATTTTAAATCTTGTACACCCTAATTTATCAATTTTTATTTTATTTTAAGCAACTTATAAATTTTAATTTATTACTTTCAATTTTACATAAAACATATTTTACATAAAAAATAATTATTTTTTTAATTACTCGAATCATAATTCTAAACTTATTTGTGTGTTTTTCTTAATATCTTATTTTTATACCAAAACACCAATTTCTTAATCAAATACTCAAAACTTTGCAATAATCATTGTTATGTTCACTATTTTATGTAAACGCTCCATTCAAATTATAAGTCACTATCACGCCATTGCCTTTTACAAGGATAATTTTTGCACTACCATAATCAACGATTCAAAAAAATATATTCAAATTTCAATAAACATAGGTGAAACGCATTTTTTTAAATTGCAAAAATCGAAAGATACAATATCTTCAAAATCACAACTAGAAAAGTAACTACCTTTCCCAAAACAAGTTAAAAATAAAAATCCCATCAACTACCACGCCAGTAGCTAAATTAAGTCACAGTCTTCCAAAACTATTACAATCGTTAAATTCCAACATAGCTACACTCCCTCGTCCTTTTCTTTTTTTACATGCATAATTATTAATCATCCACACATCTCTCTCAACAAACTTCAACACACCTCACACATCACTTTCTCCAATTGGCAGCAAATTTTAACGCGCGACAACACATCCAATCTCGAGCCACACAAGCTCCATATCGTCGCCACTAAACGTGCCACATCCACTAACAGCCAAAATATCTCGATGTGTTTTGTACAACCACCACCCATGACTAGTAAATTTGTTATTCATGGTGAAACAAGTTAGATGCTGTACCAAAAACAAAGACTTCACGTGACACCTTTCCATTCAATTCACTCACTCGTGTCACACAGCGCATCACAACAATTTTTCTCACTTAACAGGCCACAAAGACGCCTTCATGCCTGTGACACTTCTCACCCCAAAGCGTGTCCACGTCGAAAGTCTCACTTTTACTCACATCTAAACCTGACATCATTGAATAACATTTTTTACTAAGTCCGCAACAACGTCGAAACACAACACTTACGAACACCGAGAAAACTACATTTTTCAAATAGACCATAAAACTGCCAACAAGCTTTCACCACTCTCAAAGGGAGTTTAACCAGTAAACCAGTACCCTAACGTACATTCAAACCCTCAAAACTGTACTACAACAAGGATTTCCAAAACGTCTGTTATCTGACAGAGCGCCCGCTTTTACCTCAGAAAAATTCCTTAAATTTCTAATAACACATGGTATACAACCCCCACTCACCACCAGCAATAACCCACAAGCAAACGGTTTAATAAAACGCTTAAATGCCACCATTACAGGCAAACTCAGACTAGCTTATCTAGAAAATCCGAAAGCTTCCTGGACTCAACTAGTTAAACGCATCACTCAAACGTATAATAACACACTCATTCTGTCACAAGTTTTCCACCCACCTACTTAATGTTCAATGTTATCCCCCAGATCTAAGAACTCATCTTAACCCATACCCCGAAATTAATATAGCTCAAGAGATAGCACGCATTCGTACTCAAAATAAGCATAAAAAGATAAAGAAACATTTGATAAGCAGCACAGAACACCACATTTCGAAGTGAATGATCTTGTTTTGGTCGAAAATTATAAACATCCCGACACAGGCAAATTAGCACCATATTTTACTGGACCATACACAATAATTGAAATAATCTCACCCAATTTCGTTCGAATAGATCGCCCCAATCAACCTCTCGATAGAGACAGTGACATCATACATGTCAATCAATTAAAATATTACACAGAGAATGTTCTGTACATTACACCTCCACACACCCGATTTGTTCAAAACCCACAGCGAATGTCTCCAGATGTATATCTCAGTAAATTCAATCATTTGACTCCAGATTACTTAGAGACGCAACTATTCCGAATTATACCGCCTCAAACTTCCCAGCCATTCCTACATTTAAATCCAGATTTATTTAACATCAATCGTTTTAAAACAAACCTCAAGTAGCGACCAGAAAATTCTCTGTTAAATTCAAAAACCTATTCTGACTACACTCTAAAGCAACCAATTTGGATCTGTATTACTTACTCTCTTCCACACAATATTTCTTTGAACCCAACAGATCCAAACTAGAGGAGAAAGAATTTAACGCTCGTGCGCTGTAGACAACCCCCATCTCTCCCCCTTCAAAAACAATACACATCGCACCCCGGTCGTAAAAATGGACACCGCTAGTTAACATACCAGAGGCCCCAGTAACGATAGACTAAATATCTCGAGACACCATTCCAGCGTCACCTAAATCCATCGCCACCCTTCCCCCTTACTCGCCTCCAGAAAATTTGTAGCGTGTCCCACATTCCTTTTTATTCCACACTACATTAACAGTCGATATCTTAACCTAACTTTTTAAAACATTTAGATATTTGAATTTGAACAAGACCTACCTTAAATTGAACATTTTGAAATTTTAATCCTGTGTAAATCTCTATTTTTTTTCTACATATCAAACATTTTACATGTTAAATTGAGATCACAATACACAACATTTTAGTAACCAATCCAAGCAATAAATTGCGCTTCTTAATTTTCGATTTATAAAACCTACACACCACATTTGTAACTTCTTTTTAGAAGAGAGAGAAATACGAAACCTTCATCTACTCATTGTAATAATCTTTAATTATATTCTGTTTTTTTTTGTATAAAATATTTTATTTTATTTTTTACCTTCCAATTATATATATCACAAGTTTCTAATCCAACATTATTAAAAAAAATCAATTTTACTTTTATCTTTCATTATATTTTAGTATTACAAAAGATTTATCTGTTGTCAAAAATCACTTTAATTCTTCATTATTTTTACTTTTATATAATACATGTTTGATTTTGTCCACTTAAACTTTGTTCAACCACAATCACATTGCTATATTTTTATTCATTTTATATTTGTTTTTATTATACCTTTAAAATAGGACAAATAATATCATTAACTATCGGGCATACAACAATCTATTTCTCTAACCACTTCAATGTACTTTTCACTACAATCTATTTCTCCGCCATTGCTTCACATCAACGTAGAAAAACGACAGTACTGCTTGACAATTATTTTTTTGATTTCATAATTTCAACAAACTCTTTGAACACAGTTCCCCAGATTTAAAAATCCCAACTTCTGGCCTGAACACGTTTCAAAAGTTTACTTCAATCATCCCCACAGCAAAATCACCAACGCATGCACAAAGCGTTCACAACTCACAATGTTTTAGCTCTAGCGGACCACAATCAACCTTTGATTTTAAGTCAAGTCAGATCACCTACTGTCGCTACAACAATACTACTTAACGCATGGTACATATTTCACCACTTTCAATCATATTAATGAAAAACTTTTTCTTCAACAACTTTTCAACACAATAACCCTACAATTGTAACAAAGCACTGTAACCTTATGCAGGATCACAAGTGAAACATTGCCTAGGAAGACGATCAAGTCTATATCCTTGCTTTGCACCTGGATCTAAGTATTTGATTGCATGTGTAATACCTACAATTGCATATTCTTTAACTCCTAACCCTTTCCAACGCCCGCCAACAATCTCTTAGAACATCATTTTATTTTTTTTATCATCATTATTTTTTTTATCAAACAAAGATTTTATCTAAATTTCTCTTTTATAATGAATATCATAACTTTTAAATGAAACATAAGTTTTATTTTTTTATAATTTTCAGATATATCCAAACAAAAATCTTGTTATAGCCCTTTTTAACCCTCACAGTTTAAATTAATTAAAAGGAATTTTAATTACTTACCTGTGTTAGAGAGACTTTACCCGTTTAAACCCGGATAAACCCTTTCACTCCCGGGGCTCATCTATGGTAATTTAAACCAACAACCCTATATTGTATAATACTTATAACAAGATTGTCATGTTGTATATAGAAACACATCTATAAATTATTATACACATGATTGACATGTGTCATTGCATCACCATATGTAATGTACTTTGTACAAACTGAGGATGAATAAATAAAACTATGTAATAGATTAAGAGCTGAGTTAAAGCAAGATTGAGAAGTTCAAAACGTCTAAATTCGAGACAACCCTAAAGGAATTTGGCAGTCGTTGCCATCAAGGTCAAAGGGTGCAGAATGCCGCAGACGTTCAAAGTCCAACTCCCCCCCCCCCCACTGCATCGGCCGGGAATCGAACCCGGACCGCCCGCGTGGCAGGCGAGCATTCTACCACTGAACCACCGATGGTTATGAGAAATGGCCATATTTGGGTATTTATTCCATTCACAAAAGCAAACGGTGACAGAATTGATTAAGAAAGGGCAATGCCCGGGTTTTACCCGATTAAATGCTTTTATTCAAATACTTTTCGTTACAATTATAAATTGGCGCCGTGGATGCCATTCTTGTGAAACGTCCCGCTCCAAAATTTGTGTCTGAGAATCGATATTTTTATAAAGACATTATCTGGCTTTGTGTCTTCTGCTCGAATGAATGTTTTTCTGTTAGAATTTTGTTCCTGCATACTAAAATGAACTGGCTTCACCAGTAGTCTCTGCTTTTTGGAATTTTTCCGGATATAATTTGTATCTGATAATCAAATATGATACAGCAATATTGTCATAATCATTTTCTGAATAAAAAACAACTACTTTTTTCCCAGAACCTGTCAATTTATTTTTCTTGACTAAAAATCCGAAAAATATATTTTCCAGATTTTTCTCTATGTCCTGTTAAAACACGTTTTACATGTCCATTAGGTCAGCTGATATTACATCCCATCTTCACCGCTAGAAGCGCTGCTTGCGAGCGAAAGGGCAAATTTGCCACGCAATTTGCAAATAACTTGCATACATACTTGTATACTTGTGTACATAGCCCATAAATCTGTACATAGACAGGAAAAGCACATATATTTTAATAATATAAATGAGTTTTAAAAATTGTAAAGAAAAAAAAAATGCATCGGCCGGGAATCGAACCCGGGGCGCCCGCGTGGCAGGCGAGCATTCTACCACTGAACCAAAAGCAAACGGTGACAGAATTAAGAAAGAATTGTGCATGACGCTGATAACTGTATATATTGATACTAAAAGCGTCATTTTTATACAGTTTAAAATATACTATAGAATGTGCCACCGGTGATGAAGGTTTGTTTGGGGTAAATGAAATAACATGAATTATGACCTAACAAACCTATTATAAAATCAAAAGAAATAATTTGGGCACAAATTAGTTTAAAATATTATAAATATCTATATATATATAAATGAATGTTTGTATGTTTGTTTGTATGTCCGGTATACAAATTCGCAGTAGTTCACTAATTCAAACAAAAATTTCCATACATAGGTAAAAAAATACGGGGAAGACGATAGGCTATTTAAAAATATATATAAATCAATTATTAAAACTATATATTCAAATTATTCTACTTAGCTCGCGAGCAGCGCCTCTAGCGGTGAAGATGGGAGGTAATATCAGCTGACCTAATATACATGTAAAGTTTGGAGCGGGACGTTTCACAAGAGTGACATCCACGGCGCCAAATTATAATTGTAATGAATAGGGTTTGAATAAAACATTTAATCAGGTAAACCCGGGCGTTGCCCGGGTCATTCGTCTAGTATTATATAAATATATAATTTAACGAGTATTATTATCATTATTTTCATAATATTCTGTGTGTTCCGGGCGAAGCCGGGTACACATCCGCTAGTAGGAGTATAAAATAGGACAATAATATAATGATGACGTCTCAATAAGATATAGAATATAGTGAAAGAAAAATACATAAGAATAAATGATAAAATTGAGAAAATATGCAAAATAAAATTAGAAATGCCGTAAAATAATTTACATATAGAAAAAAAATTGAGAACCTATTGAATGAAAAATAACTAAAAGAAAATCATAAAGCTATTAAGATGAACTAAGATCATAAGTTGACGCAGAGGGTTGATGAGGGTATATGGAATGTCTGAGTATGTTCCTGCAAAGAAATAGATTAATGAGTTCTGCAATGCAGTACGAACTTGTGTTAGTGAGGTACTGTTTTCATTAACAGAACGTTCAAGATGATCCGTTTGCATCATCAGTTCAGACTAGTAGCTCCCTCCTATATAAGTAGGTCAAGGAATGTGGAAAGAGAGAGGTGAACGCAAGAGATGTATTGCTGCCAGTGATGATGGTACCCGGCTTGTATGATAAAAAAATGATGAAATGATTTTTAAAATGATAAACCGGGTAATAAAAAGAAATAAAAAATATAGCTGGGTGTGTGTGTATCCTGAGCTCATTATTGGGAACGATATAGCGAGGAAGGATGTTTCCAGATGGATAAAAAAAATTATGGCGAGCAAGAATCTCTTGAGGGGAATATATGAAATTGGGGAATGAAGAAAAGGAAGGTAGCTGCAAGGGTTGTTCTGTTGCCAATGACGATTTCACCCGACTTGAATGGTAATTTAAAAAAAAAAGATGATTGGTAATGATGAGCTGGGTGATAAGAAAAATAATCTAGCTGGGTATCCTGAACTCACTATTGGGAATGATATAGCGAGAAGGGATTTCTCAGTTGGATTAATCAATGAAAAAAAAATGTTTGGCGAACAGGAAGCCCTTGGGCAATGCATGAGAAGGTATGGGCAGGGGTGGTTAGGAGACGTCAACGATAAAATTAGAAAAACTAAATAGATAAAATATATGAACAAAAAATCTTAACAATTAAAAAAAATTATAAGCGCTGTCAATATATAAAAGTTTCAAAATGATGAGAAAGATGGCTGAAGTTATATGTGTGTAATACGCCTAGACAAAATGAAAAATAAAAATTGAAGAAAAAAAAAGATATAATTAGTTGTTGATGGCTGACGGCATTGCTGATGATGGTTAAAAAAATAATAAATAAGTATATAATTGATTAATGTTATGATGTTTTATACACACACACACACATCTGAGTTATTTCAATTGAAATAACATTGGGGCAGGGGAAATGAATAACTTGATGAATTTACAATAATAATGCTATTGTCATAAATAGTGTATCGATTGAGTAGTTAATGTAGTGGGTAATAAAACGGAGATAGTGTTGCATTAAAGAGTTCTGTAGATAAATTTCTCCAACCAGATGGATGTTTTGGATGGGTCTTGTGGAGTGGGCTGCGATGAGGCTTGGTGATCACTTTTTGCTGTGGTTGCCATGGGACATCGTCGGTGCTGGTTGGCGGGGGCAATGGCAGGATTCCTCGATGGATCTTGTCTTCTGGTTCGAGCCGATGGGGGAAGGTACTCATGGCGCAGGAGATGTCGATGGGGGCGAAGATGACCTCCTCGGTGCGAAGTACAGCTAGTCCTCGCATGGCGTCTTTGAGATGGTCCACTGGATCGTCAAGGTGGAGGGCAAGTAGAAGGAGCATCGACACGAAGACGCCGTTGACCACTGGTGTCTCTGTCATCCTCTACATGCAGCTGTCCTCAGATATCCTGTCGACTTTCTGTTATATTGTTGCAAATGTCGACGAATGGATAAGCTGGCAGTCGTGTACGTGAGGCGAGTGTTGATGTTCTTCCAAAATGCGGACAACAAGAAGCAGAGGCAGGGCTAGATGTTAGCTCAGAGAGTGATCGGGAACACCGCACGGGACAGAGGTAGAGGCCATGACACAAACTTGGATGCTTATCACCGAGACATGGAGAGCGAGAGACTCCCCCTAGAACCATCTGCTGACCCCTGCCAAAACCTGTCCTGTTTACAGGGGTCGTCTACATAAATCCCTGGGGGCCTCACATGGGCTGGGCGTGGTCTTTTTCCTCCCCTCTGTCCCTGCCACCAGCTGACCGCTCTCTTTTTGGATCTTTATTTTGATGTCAACATTTTTAGTTT